>MNCI01037477.1:138634-300560 GCA_015680685.1 Gnetum montanum
CGTAACATATAGTCACTAAAGATAAACATCATGGCTCTCTGATACATGGCCCCAGCGTTTTTGAGACCAAAAGGCATCATAGTGTAACAGAACGTTCCCCATGGGGTCATGAAAGTAGTCCGAAGCTGGTGCTCAGGGTTAATGCGGATTTGGTTATATCCAGAAAAACCATCCATAAAAGACAGCAAGGCATGCCCAGCCGTCGAATCTACGAGTTGATCGATGCTGGGGAGGGGAAAGTCATCTTTTATAGTTGCTACGTTTAAGTCACGGAAGTCGATGCATAAGCGGATGCTTCCGTTTTTCTTTGGGACAATGACCATGTTGGACACCCACTCGACGTAGTCGACGGCCCAAATGAAACTAGCTTGGTAAAGATGATCTCGCTCCGAACCGCCAATGCTACCTTGGGTCTGACCTTTCGCACCTTTTGTTTTATCGGTCTCAGCTTAGGGTCTAGGATAATGTTGTGTTGGACAATTCTGGGATCTAGCCCGGGCATGTCCGTGTAAGACCAAGTGAACACTTTAATGTTCTCCCTAAGCACTTCCTAAATGTCTTGAGCGATTTGTGGTTGTAACAGAGTACTTAGTTTTAATACTTTAACTTCCCCATCGGGCATGGTAATGGGTGTTTCAGTTAGCGGATCTTCGGTGATGTTTTCCGCTTCTATGTCGAGGAATTTTGTCATGCCTTGGTAATTGTCTAGCGTCTTTTGTGTTGAGGCTATGACTGCGTCGTGTGTCAACAGACTTAGATCGATGAAGTTTACATCAATGCCTCGCGAAATAGTTCCGTGTGGTCCGTCAATGGTTAACGAGGCGGATAACTGTCGGCAATCCATTGAGCTTGTCCCTGTCAACAAACCGATAATTGCATGAGCAAGAAGGGGCTGTTCTATGTGTTTGTTTCTAGAAATTTAAAGTCTGTGTACGTGCATAATGGTGTATTATCGTCACACTTGGACGCATGGTAGTTTAAGGTCATACCGGGCCGTGACTGGAATGAGCAAAATGCGCAAAGTATACGTAAAGGGGATGGAAATGGCAGTTTAAGGCCGTATCGGGCCGTGTTGTCAAATTAAATGTGTAAAATATGTGAAATGGGGTTCATAGAGGGATCATGACACGATAAATTTCGTTTTTTAGTCAATTTTTAGTTAATTTTTTAATATTTTGGGCAAGTTTTGACGAAATGACAGGCAAAAAGGCAAAAAATGTGAAAAAGGAACGGCGGCGACGTAAGCGGCGGTGGCGTAAGCGTAAGTGTCATTAGGCGCTATATAAGGGATGAGGGGTCCATTTGTTTCCTGTTTCCGATTGTGACAGCATAAAGTGACCTGTCAGCGTAAGCGTAAATTTCCCAGTGTAGACGCCAAGAGACCTTAGCGTAAACGCCAACGAACCTCAGCGTAGATGCCAACGAACCCAGCGTAGACGCCAACGAATCTCAGCGTAGACACTAGCGAACCCAGCGTAGACGCCTAGACTGAAAGCAGTTGCTCGGCGTGAATGCGGTCAGCGTAAACGACTTCTGATGGGCAAGGGCAAAGACGTGGAAGGCCAGGGGAGGAAGGGTCCTAATCTTACCTTCGCCCAGGAGATGGAGGCGATGCTATAGGGCCTGCCCAGGCCGAAGATGTCGGAGTGGCCGGTGACGCCTTACGGGTAAGCCTTAACCCCTCTCTGTTGTTGTTCGTATTTTTTTAGCGTAGACGCCAGGGCACAGGGTTTGAGGGTTTCTAGCGTCTTAGCGTATACTTGGCGTACTTGGCGTACTATTTTGCGACGGCGTATTCGTTGAGGGTTTATCCAGTGTATACGCTCGTGCGCGTTTGCCTACCTCGATGGTCTTGACGC
The DNA here is from genome assembly GCA_015680685.1 of Gnetum montanum. Lineage (NCBI taxonomy): Eukaryota > Viridiplantae > Streptophyta > Gnetopsida > Gnetales > Gnetaceae > Gnetum > Gnetum montanum. The sequence goes on from MNCI01037477.1 coordinate 140,494, forward strand.
TGGCGCTGTTTTTAGGCGTATACGCTGAGGGTCTGTCCAGCGTATACGCTGCTCGTGGGGGTTTGGACGTCAGCGTAGACGCTGCGTCTTGCAGCGTATACGCTGGGTTTGAGTTGCGTCTTTGTTCACTTCGCCCGGCGTATACGCTGTGTTCAGCGTGCACGCTGGGATTCGAATAGTGTTTTATACCAAGTACTCGGCTCGCTCGGTGTATAGGCTATATTCCAGCATATACGCCACGTTCGAATCATGTTGATTCGGCTGTGTTCAGCGTATACGCCGGGTGCAGGTCACGGGCGTATACGCTATGCACAGTGTATACGCTGCTCGTAAGTTGAAATTTTCATGCAATGTTTTGGTGGATGTATACGCTGTATATAGCGTATATGCTGATCGTTAAGAGTTAGTTTATTTTTTTGACGTTTTTTGTCGTTTGTGATGCGAAGCTTTGTTTCATTGTAATGGGTTGCAGGGACAGCAAGCGCTTTCTGATAGTGGTCGAGCTGGTTGGGGTCTTAACATGGGTCGGACCCATTGAGGACGGTGATGTTCCCCCACCTCTAACCGTGAATAACAACGGGGTGTGGTTCAGGGAAGGTGCCGGCGAATTCTTGGCTTTTCTGTTAGCCAACTTCGAGGTGGTCATATGGTCATTCTTCGATGAGGTGACCGCACGTAGCATGGTTGATGCGTTGTTGCCGGGAGCCGCGGAGGGCGTTGTTGTCTTCATGGAAGACATCGACGACGGCCCGTTTGTTGATGAGGACGGGACTACTTGAGGGCCCAAGTCGACGCGTTCGTTGTCGCGTGTGTGGGCGCTGCTGCCACCGGGATTGGATTATATTAATAACACTCTGTTCATAGCCGCCCGTGCGCATACCTTGTTTCAGAATCATCCTGGCACCATGTACAGAGTAACTAGGTAAGGCTGTAGAATTTCAATGTGTTGCCTCTTTCTGCTTAATATCGTTTTCTCGTTTTGACACGCCTTTGTTTGCAGGCCGAGGACCAACCCTGACGAGTCCCTGATTGAGGATGAAGGGATAGCCCTTACTCGCATTGCCTTGGAAGCCTTTATGATGGCCCCCACTCTTCGTGGGGCCGTGTTGGCTCAAACTAAGGGTGACATGGTCCATTTCCATGAACAGTTTTCCAGGGCCTTCACGATGTGCAAGGCCCGTGGGTGGTTGCATGAGGACTGGACAGATCAGGGACCCATCTTCCCTCATAGCTTTGCTAGTACTTCGAAATCAACCACTAACGGTGGGTAGTGGCATTTATTAGATGTGTTTAGTGGGTTCGTTCGACTATTTGAGATGGGACTGATGTGATCGTTTTGACTTGTTTTTAACAGTTGATGAATCTTCTAGTGGGGATCCTGTAACGACGGGCCGAACGGAGATAACCTTGTCAATGAAGTTCAGAGAGGTGGCGAAGGTGCAGAAGTGGCTGCGTAAGCAGGCCTCGCCGTCCCTCACCCGTTGTCTGGATGATGCTGGTCTTTTGGAGCTTTTCATGACACCAAGCCCTAACGTCGCCATCGGGGAGATGATCGGGATCGTGGACTCTTTTAACGAGTCGGTCTCTCAGTATAGCACCCGGGTTAAGGGTGTTAAGGTGGTGTTCCGTCTGTCGCCGGTGTTCTTTTCTAACTTGTTTGGTATACCGGCAGATGGCCTACCTGTGGTGTTAGACAGATCTCACAAAGAGCTTCAGATGATCCGTGAACTAGAGTCTTGGCTTGGCGTAACAAAAGAGACCAAGGGGTTCCCAATGCAGGGGAAATCGAAGGTTGTTGCGGTGAACCAATTGTACCCCCTATTTCGGGAACGAGTGTTCCCCAAAACTCTTTCTCAGGTGAAGAGTTTTGGTGTAGAGGCGGTGCGCATCATAAAGGCAATTTTGGAGACCGGCTTACGATACAACTAGGCACAATTCTTGCTGGCGGGTTTGCACAAAGAGATAGTGCGATTGCGTTCAAACATCGAAGCGCAATCGCACTTTACTTTTGCATTCTTCGCCAACTATTTGCGTCGTTTTGCCGAGTTTCTCGTGGTACGTGCGGACAATAGGTTTGTCTTACGAGATCGGGCTCAACTATCTCGCCCATAGGTTAAACACCTGATCGCAACTACCAAGTCGCAGGATGCCCCAGAGGGTATCGACGAGTCAGCGTCTGTCACTACTGGAGGGTCGTCAGGCGGTTCTATCCACACACGAGACAGTGTGGGGTTGGAGCCAGATGATGTGCCTTTAACCGCTAGATGTGCAGAGCGAGTCATTAAAGAAACCATCGGCAAGGCTAAGTCAAAATTAAAGAGACTCGAACGCCCTACTGAGGAGGCTGCCGAAATAAACCCGCAACGTGTGAAGCGGATACGCTTCAAGATACCTGGTAAGCGGATTTCATCCGTTTGTTCTTTTGTCACTTTTTGTGTGTTTATAACCCTTGTTTCAATTGTTTATGTGTTGTTTCTGTTATCGTTGTTTTTGGTTTGAAAAAGTGAGGAAGCAGGCCCTGGAGACCATTAGGGAGGATGAGGAAGTACAGACTGAGAAGAACAGTGGGAAGGAAAGCCCAAAAAAGAGTTAGGGCGGAGGAACAGAATTATTAACAGGGAGAATTGGCGACACTGAACCCTTAGATGACCAAGATGCTATTGACCAAGTGTTTAATAGCTTTCTTAAGGGCGACCTGGATCTGGGCGATCCTCCTGAAGGTGATAACGACGAAGGTGATAAAGATCAAGGTGTGTTTACACTTTTAATCCGTCTTTTTATACCTACTATTAGTTGCAACTCCTACAGGGTTTTGATTTTATGTTTTAAATTAGATGAAGGTAGTAAGACCCGATCAATACGGTTGAAAGTTCCGATGATGACGGTTCCCCCTGAGAGGACTGCCGAGGCTATATCTTGGGGTACTCGTGAGCCACTTGTTTGGTTAGAAATGCCAAGCAAGGCGAGTTTTGTAGATGGGATCGCTGAAGAGGTTATCAAACATCTAGAAGAAGTCGATCCTGATATCGGTATGAATTGTTTATAGATTGGCGCTTCATGTCTCATTTGTACAGTTCTAACTTTCGTATTTTCTATTTGAGTAGGTGCTAAATTAAGGTGGGATCCCTCGGAAGGTGTTGGGATGGAAAGTTTAGTCACACTTTCCCCAGAAGTGGAACAGGTGCCAAGGCCTGTTTATGAAGGTGTTGCAGATAGCCTTGCACACAATGCCAAATCATTATGGACTTGTAGGCGTTCAATTGAATAGTTGTGGTTGCAGGTACAGGCAAAGGAAAAAGAGGTATCCGAATTATCCGAAGAACGTGATGACCTGAGGGCTTGGTATGATTTCGCCGCTGCCAGATTAAGCGGAGATCGCTCTTGGCGAACCTCCGAGATTACATATACCAGGTACTGGAACTTGTTGAATCACCATGCGTCACTAACTCGAAGGATGGCGGAGCGCAGGGCGCAGATTGATCTCCTGAACCTCAAATGCCAAGATTGGAAAGCCTTTGCTTCTAAGGTCCGAAAGTGGGATCAAGATGAAAAGAACCATAAACATCAGTATAAGAAATGTCTAAAGGAAGTTTCCATTGAGAAGCGACAGTTAGAGATGTTTGTGGAGGGTCTGGGTTTGCACTCTGCTTTCGATACATTTGCTCAGAACACAACTGTGGAGATGGAGTTGCCTAAAAGGGTAATTACCACTGCTTCTGGGGAAGTGTCGGTCGGTGAGTTTCCTCTGAAACGCCCTACCTGGTCAGCCGTTGACAAGGGCAAGGCCTTGGCGGATATTGACTTGGGCCTGGATGGGACGGATTGGACAAGTGTTTCAGAGGAAGAGATTCTCCGTCGGCTTGAGTTCGGCTTGGGGGGATCTCCCGTGGTAAGCGAGATTAATTTATTGCATAATGTTTAGCTTTTCGATATCGATCTATTCTCATGTTGGTTGTTTGTTGTTCTTTGGTGTTTTCAGCATGATGGTGGCGATGACACTCACGAGGCTGGCCCCAGTGGAGCAGGGGTCCCTAACATTTGTGATTCTGAGGGAGATGATCCTCCCGTTGGCGATGCTTAGCATATTGGTGTTTTTGCATTAGTTTTTTTTGTTTTTTTTGTTTTTGTAATGTCATAGGGTTGTAACTGAAAAAAGTGTTGAGGAGAACAGAGACGGTTCATACAATCTTACATGAAATAAATATTTTGTTGATTTTCTGAATTCATTTGCACACGTGACTTGATACCAAAGTTTTTGTTTTTTGTTTAAACGTAGTGCGTTGAAGTAATGATAAGCGATACGTAAACAGGTGAACGAGTTTCACGCTAGTTTAAGGCCATTTCGGGCCCCAATGTAAACAAGTAATGTTTTAAAGAAGGAAGAGACTGATGAATGGTTCGCGACTGACCGATCATTTCTGATCGTGGCTAGTTTTATGTCGTTGCAGACATGATAGTTTAACGTCATTTCGGACCGGGGATTTGTAATAGTTTTTCTTGTATTTTGGATTTTATCGTAGTTTAACGTCATTTCGGACAAGTTATAGTTTAACGTCATTTCGGACCGGGGATTTTTTTTCTATTTTAGCTATTTTTTTATTTTCTTTATTTTTACGTTAGGGGGTGTACTGACAGGCACGATTTTGTATTCAGCGTCTCCTTCACTGATTATGTTGAATGGCAGTTCGGTCCAGGAGACATCCGATGGAATGTTTTCGGTTTCAGGATTTTCAGGCACTTCTGTCATTATTTCCTTGTCAGTCTGTTCACGAGATGACATTTGTACAGTGTTAGATGCGAGCATTTCATTTTCAAGCTCTCTCCTCGTGTCTAGAGGTTTATTATTTTCCAGCTGCATTTTGTTACAGCCCTTTTGACCAGGCTTGTCGAGTTCTACCTCGGAGCCTCGGTCTTCGTCTACGTGCGATGAAATGACTGGTGTGACTGCTTCCCCATGTATGACAATTTCACCTCCCTCATAGGGTAGGCGAATCTCCTGATGTATTGGGGAAGACACGGCTCTCATTTGGGCCAACCAAGGTCTCCCTAATATTAAATTGAATCCTGGCATTTCATCGACAACAAGGAAGTCAGCGGTCGTGGGGAACTGGTCCCCCACTATGAAGGCCAGGGTTATTGTGCCCTTGACTAACACGCGTGACCCACTGAAGGATTTTAGGCACGTGGTTGTGGTGGGTTTGATCAGATCGGTGAGACCCAATTTTTCGATGATAGGATACGGTACAACATTGGTTGCCGCCCCATCATCTACGTGTACCCTGTGTACTTTGAATTGGTTTACATGTATCATTATGAACAAAGGGATTATCGTTGTTTCGCCTGTCTTCTTGTCGACTTTGATATTCTCGTCAGGGAAGCACAGGGGTTTAGGGCTAGTCCCGTGAGAGGGGTACATGACCGCGTGAATAGCCAGTTCATTTGGAGGCAAGTTCTCGCTGACCGGAATTGATGTTAACATGCGTACCAGAGCCTCGCGATGAGTCTGAGAGGTTAGTATTAAGTCATACAAGCTTAGAGATGTGTTTTTTTTTGTTTTAGGGCTTGTGTAACTTGCGTTAAGGCTGTCGCAAACTCTTTGCTGTTGGGAGTGCTCTTATCAGCGATGATTGGGTCCATTGGGCCCAACAGTTTTATTTCATGCCTCTGCGGCTTGTCATTTCGATTCGTTGTCGTGGTTTCGGCCGGCTCATGTTGCTGTGACAGTTCGCCTGGGTTCTCTGCGTTTGATTTTTGGTTAGTTTGGGACATAGGGGTGGAGTTAAGTGGAGTTGGTTTTGGTGGCCCCAGAGCCAAACATTGGCGCTCCTTCTCCAAGCGTTCCCGCATAAGCCTGTCTGCCAGGCGTTCTCGCGTGTTACACAGGGGTGGAGTTGGCCTCGGAGTCTAGGATTGCCCAGGGACTTTTACGACGTATGGTGTCGGCCTTGGTGGAGGTTGGGCCTCTGTCGTTGCAACTGCGGGTGGTACTCGGACTACGAAAGGGGTAGGCCAAACGTGAGGGGTTGGTGTTCCTGCGGGGTTAGCCGGAGGGGTACGCACTACATATGGCTGTTGACGTGTTATGACGTTAGGAGCGGGTATGGTGGGGGGCATTCGGACCACATATGGCCGGTGTGGGATGTGAGGTGGCTGAGGCGCAGAATTAGCGGGAGGGATCTGAACTATGAACGGTTTATTAGGTGTTTCTTGTTCGTTTTCACGGTAGACGGTGCTGATGCGGGGTGAGCCGGAGTCATTATCACAATAAATTGAAGTGATTATATATGACGCCTCCGTAGCATTCAGGGGGTCTTTATACACCCCCATGGTCTGGTTCTGTGGTTGAATGGGATTGGCCCCGTCAAACGTGATTTTTCCATCATCAATCATCCTTTGGATGTCCTGCTTCAGGGTGAAGCAATAGTCCGTTCCGTGCCCGTTACGTTGATGGTAATCGTAGAAGCGGTCCATCCTGAATCCCTTGGGCACGGGCGGCTCATCCGGTGTTACTAGATTTGGGTTCTGTACGAGTTGACAGAACCAGTTGTGCCTTTGGATAGCCGCCGGGGACATTTGCTTGTGTTGCATCAATCCAGCTTTCAAGAGTTGGTCAAAGAGCTGGGATGGCTTCATCGGTAGGGGTGTGTACTGAGAGGGTTCCTTCCTCTCGAAACTACGTGCACGGTTCGTCAGGTTTTGTGATGACGACTCTGGGGTTGTTGTAGGAGCGGGCTGATAGTAGTTAGTGGGGGGAACGGGTGGTCTGTGTTGATGTGTGGGATTTGTTTGCTGAATTCCCGCTATTGCTGCTATGGTTGCCTTGGCCTTTTCTTTGTCTTTTTTAGCATGTTGATTTTTGAAGGCTATGTAGGCCAGGTCATTGCTGTTTTGGGCTGCTTCTTCTATGTTTTTAATTTGCTCAAAGGCTTGGTTGAGATTACGCGCGTTCAGATAGTACAGTTTGGATTTAAAGAAATCGTTGACGGCCCCTTTCAAAATAGTGAGCAAGTATGTCTAGGAGATTTCTTCATGTAGCTCATTGAGGGCTGCGCTCCACCTCTGAATAAATTTCTGGACTAGTTCAAGCGGTGTCTGTTTGACCTGAATGAGGCTGTCTAGTGTGGCCTCAGGTTTCAGGTTATATTTGAACCTGGTCACGAACTGGTGTAGTAAGTCCTCCAAGGAGGAAACGGAGTTTCTCGGGAGCACCCTATACCAATCGAGTGCTCTCCCTGAGAGGGACATGGGAAACACGCGAAGAATTGCATGGGGCCATGCTTGCAGTAAGGCGCACTCTAACCTGAACGTTATTAAATGTGCGTTAGGATCTGTCTCCCCACTGTACTTGGTTAGCGTTGGTAGGGAGATGCCTTTGGGCAGGGTCAATGGCGAGACAGAGGGGCTGATGGGTCATCATTGTAGAAATCTACTACTTTCAGCTCGCCATCAGCTACGGTTTTGAGGCGCTTTACCTCATCTGTTAATTCTTGCATCAATTTTTTAGCTTCCGCCCAATCTTGGGCGCTCGGTGAAGCTACTGGCTGGGGTTGCGGGGCTACATACCAGCTAGACTGCTGGGTCACGGGTTGGAAAGTCGAAGGCTAGGTGATCGATGGTTGGACCTGTGGGTAGTTAACGGCAGCGGGTATATGGAAAGGAAAGTATTGCGGTTGTTGTTATTGTTGCAGCTGGGGTTGTACCGGAGGGACATTGATTGGCGGGATTGTGTAGAGCGGTGCTTGGTGGTGAGGGATTTGATATGATGACGTTCCCCTTGGCGGCCATTGTCCTGCCACATTGTGTGCACGGACTCCTTGTTGGGTCATGGCTGTTTGGGGAACCGTATGCGTCTGGATATACGGTATGAAATGAGCGGATGTAGATGCGGGAATTACATGTGGCATCTCGATCACCCGGGGTGGGAGCGTTAGTTCCATGCCATCATGAGGAGGCGGTACTTGCGAGGATGGGCCCGCAGCTGCGTTAGGGGTAACCATTAAGGGGAAGGTATGAGGATAAGGATCATTCGGGGGAGGAATATGTACAAGTGCTACCGTTTCCTGTGGTGGTGTTTGGGCCTGGGTGACTCTAGGAGGCTGTACGGGCAGGCTTTCCCTCGTTTTGGGAGGGAATATGGGATTCATCTGTGCTTGGGGACTCAAGGTGTGATATGAGTCGCCCTGTTCAGATAGGGCAGCGAACTCATCTTCTTCCTCTGGTTGAGGCTCTAACGCGGGCTGGTCCAATGATTGGCTCCGGTGGAGGAGGAGTTGTGTGACTAGTTCTGAATATTGTTTAGGAACAGGGATTAAGTCATAAGGGGAAGGGATGAACTCCCATCCTCCCCTGTAATACATTTCGAACTGGTGCTTTGCCTCCATTTCAGCGTGGCTTACTGCCAGGCCTACTTGTATCTTGATGCAAACAAAGTTATATTGGTCTTGAGTACATATGTTGGTGGCTGGGTCTCTCCCTTGCAGTCTTAGGGACCGACGGGGACCTGCTGAGGGTTGCGCCCCTGGGTGTTGTATAGCAGGCTGTTGGACAGCTATGGTGTCCGTGGCCGTGGTCTGGGCGGTGGCTGCAGCGTTGTTTACGGGGTTCATAATGTTAGATCGTGTATGTGAAGTGGTTTGAGTGTACGTGGTCGGCGTAGACGGATCCACAGTGTAAGTGTGCAGCGTAGACGCTGGTCTGCAGGCGGCGTAAACGCTAAGTGTGCAACGTAGACGCTGGTCTGTAGGCGGCGTAAACGCTAAGTGTGTAGCGTATACGCTGGTCTGCAGGCGGCGTAAACGCTAAGTGTGTACTGTGAGACGGGTCGCAACGTAAAGCGGGAATGTGACGGGTGGTAGCGTAGGGCAGGCCTCAACGTGAGATAAATCGCAGCATGCACCAGGGGTCAGCGTAACATGAAACTGTAAAAGCAGTTATAGCGTAAGACAGTTTTCGGGGTAAAAGCAGAGCGTAAAGAAAGTTCAGCGTAAACAAGCCCGAGTGAAAGCAATCGCAGTGTAAAACTAGGGAGCGTAAGTATGCTCCAGCGTAAACGTTCTTAACGCAAACAAGAGGGGGGGCATAAGCAAGGTTCAGTTAGTCAGCGTAGACAAAGGTAGCGTAGACAGTACACGGCGTAAACAACGTGAATAATGCGGAGCGTAAAACTAAGGGACTTCTCAGGGCGTCAATACTGAGCGGCGTAAACGCTGGATAGGATGAATGTTAAGACAGGACAGCGTAAATGCTGGAGGACGTTACAGGCAGCAGCGTACAGTAGGAAGGGAACGCTTGGCAGCATAAACGCTAGCAACTTTGTGAGTAAGGGTTTCAGGAGGCCCTCCTTCTAGCGCCAATTTCTGTACCGCCTGAAATCGTCGGTCTCCGGCTGGAAGGAACAACAGAGGCCGCGGGATCGCAAGACGGACACAGAAGACCCTGCCTTTGCTCGAGGGCGTGTTGGAATGCAACAAAGACAGAGTACCTTGGGTGGTCCGCACGCGGATCAGACAAGGATTTCCCCGTGCGGACGCAAGTGCTAATACGCTAGGTTATGCGTAAACAGTATGCAAGCGTAAACAAAGTAACAGAATAGCGTAGGACGTAAACTGATGCGAACGAAGTGCGAGCGTAAACAAACGTAAATGATGCGCCGGCCAAGTTGACGTAAAACTGTAAAAGAACTGATGCAAATGTAAATAATTGTATTACAAAGTCAAAACAGTGCACCGGTCTAACGTAGTTGTGTCGATCACAAGGCGGACGAAGAGCCCCGGTGTACACGGGGATGACTCAGGCAGTTTGCAGGGCGAGCAGGGCGTAAGAGACTTAGTCCGCGGCGTGCTGGGCTTCCAAGTGTAAAGAGGGTTTTAGCTCCTTTGCGCAACGTAAATGTTCTCTTCTGTGCTCCCCGATTTTTGCAAAAAGCCCTTTCGAAGTGGAAAAAATGCGGGTTTTATACAGGTTGTTACGGTAGAATCGGGATGGGAGACACGTGGCACGTTGACCGGGTGCATACATTTTACAAATGTACAGAATATTACAACTGCTGGGCGTATACGCTGGGTGTATATGCTGCAGTAGATCGGCGTGTACGCTGGGCGTACACGCTGGAGATGCTGTGATGAACGTGGGTGAAGATGCTGTGCTGGGCGTATACGCTGTCGGATGCTGGGCGTACACGCTGGGCGTGTACGCTGAAGGGTGTCCACTTGCTTCAATCCTTGCCTTATGGTGTTATCTTCATGCTGTTATTGGAGATCCTGTCGTCGAGCGTGTGCATCTGCAATGCCTGGGCGTATACGCTGAAGTGTTGGGCGTGTACGCTGCAGATGTAACCTCGGGCGTATACGCTGGGCGTATACACTGAAGTGTTGGGCGTGTATGCTGTAGATGTAACCTCGGGCGTATACGCTGGCGCCATATACTTAGCAAAAACTAAGTGTCGAACAAGTACTAAGCTCCGAATTTTGTGGTGTTTCACTACTTACAAATGATCAAGGCTACCTTCTTATGTATTAAAGAATCTATATCTAGGGAACGCTGCATCATTAAGCATTGCCTAGCTCAACAAATAGAGAACAATAAGAATAATACTTGGCCTGAATGACTTGAATCTCATGTTTTTACATCACATCATTTAAGTGTGAAGCAAAATTTCAATTACGAGGTAGGTAACGCAAAATATAAATGAGCACATCATGACAAAAGATCAACAACTAGTGACTTGTATACATCACAATGAAGAACAAAATTAGGTGTTTAACGTAATGGAACCCTAAAATAATTGTACTATAAGTCCACCCTAAGATATATACTCCAGCTAAAACTTTATAACTCAATATTGCCCACTAGAATTAAGCCCATGACTTGGAGCTTTCAAAATCAAGTGCTTTAGTTGCATCAATATCACTAGAAGAAAGCATCTCAAATTTTTGCTCAATAGCTTGCAAATCTACATTCTTAGAATTAACAAAAAATTTTGCATCAATGGAAGAAGTAGAAATGTCAACATTAGCTAAAGAAATTAAAGGTAATTTAGAATTGCCCATAAGAGAATTCTATATAATCAAATCCACTAGAGAAAAATTGAAGAGAGAAAAATTATATATGTTTTGAGTATAACATTGTGTGAGTTAATCAACTCACAAAAAACTAATGCTTTTGCAGGTACCAATTTAAAAGTTTAATCTACAATTGAGGCATCATTATGTATATTATATTATTATCTAAGTTTTAACAAAGTATAACTTAGGACATATAGCCATCATTTGGAATAAAAGCAAGGTGCTTGTTTCTTAGGTGGTAAGGTCTAGGATTGAGCTTAGGGCAAAAACCACTTGAAATGAGATTAGGCTTTTGCTTATCCATAGGCAGTTCTGGAACTTGCTTAGTAGGATGTGCATTGAGCTTTTAGGCGCCTCCAAGATATATAGTCAATACAATATTTGAGTAGAACATAAAGGTGCCTAAAGTGTATCTCAAACTAGGCCTTATAACCAATGAAAAGTGTCTTCATTATTATCTTATTCCCTAACAAGTATTATGCTAAGAGAAGTTTATAGGTTCAATTCATGGAATATGTTTATGTTTTACTTAAATTCTATTAAGTGTTGAATATATGTATTGAGGTAAGTAGTTTCAAGTTTCCACATTCCCCTCATTGATTTTTCAAAACCCAATTATCATGGCTTGTTTAGGAAGTTAAACTCATGATTTCCTTTCAAAAAACATCAATTATGTACATTGGAACATAAGACTTGCAATTTACAAGCCAGATACTTTAACTAATTAAACTACAGCTTACTCTAAATTTCCTGGTAAAAAATTAATTTATTTTAATAAAATTTACAAAAAAGTATATTAACATTAGTGCCTTAAACCTACAACACAATGTAACGGTGGCTCATGCACAACTCTAAGTTTCCATCTTTAATATAGGAATTTAATTAAATCGCACCATCTATCTAACATGGGCATCAATAAAAAAAAAAAAAGTCGAACGGTGGACACAAATTCTATGACCTGTGGGTCCTAGCAAACAATGAAAATAGGCGAAAAAAATTAATAAAGAGAACAAACTCGTAATTCGAACAAACACATGGAAAACAAATTCGGAAATCGAACGGATCTGCGTTAGATTTTTACTGGAGCTAGAAAAGAATCTCCAGAACGCAATTGAAAACTATGGTCAATCAGGATTAATGTGACAGACAGTTGTATCACATTCCATGCTATATAACATCAGCAAATTAAGCTTCCAACTGTCAGCAAGGGAAGCTTGTTTCAGCCTACGAAGGCAATCTATCGTCATCATCTTTGTCAGCAGCAGCAAGAACCAAACACCGGGACTGAATCTTGGGCTTGAATTTAAGGTCATAATTTCGCTCTGCATTAAGTTGGTTCTTAAATGTAATTGTTTATGAATGTCCGATTGTGGGTTTTTCCCTGTGCGACATACCGAGATTTTTTTCCTTGTAGATTTCGATGCCATTAGCATTATAGCTTCACCGGGAGGTCTTATTTACAAAACGGGTTGCACGACTCTGCAATGCTGGGCATTTTTTGAAATTCGATTCTGGTTTGGATCGATTATAGCAGACAATACTAGCCTGGATTTATCATTTCATGGGTCAGTCAGAAATTTCGTTTTCAGAAAATGTTTTAAGATTTATATGTTCATATGGGACGAATGCATGCGAGAAAAAGAATAGCTGCTAACAAGTTTGGTTAGTATTTTCCTAAACCTCTTTATAGCATGCACATTCACATCAACCGTCTGCTGCTTCTTGTGAATTTCCAGCGATAAGTAGTAACCCGCAATACATATATAATCATAAAGAATCGGAATTTTCTGTTACAGATAAACGTTTTTGTTTGATTTGTTTTTATTACTTTGCATTGGATGTTAGATATATTTCAATTAGTTGGCAAACTGCTGTTTGGAGCTTAATGTGACAGTGATTTAATTATTGCTTAATTTGACTTAACGCTATACTGTACCTCAGGATTCAGCTAGGTCGGCATACATCATGGCGGACGAAGAAGATACTCGGATTGTGTGTGACAATGGGTCCGGTCTTGTTAAATTGAACATAATATTCAATTTTCCATCAATGCAAATTCTGATACATGCATTGTGATGTTTTCATCGGACAAAACTATAAATGAACTCTAAATTGATGAAAAGCAGTAGGGCGGCATTTAATTTGTGTTGAGACAACATTTCATGCACTGAAATTGACAATTGCAGTTGTGGGTTGCAGTTATTGTTTTAGCTTTCATACACGCTAATATGTTTGAAGTGTTGTTTGAACCTAATATGTTGTGGCAGACATTTTAAATTCCGTTTACTTTCCCATGTATTTACACTGTTTGACAATTATTCTGAAAAATTAATATACATCAAGGTTTTCAAATGGTACCCATAACATTGTTGCATCGTGCACACAGTTTCACATACATGCTGGAAGATAGTTAAACGTGAAGATATGTACCACAAATTCCTGATAAAAAGCTGTTACTGTGTGGAAGGACCAAGATTATATGTTTGTTAATGGTTTATCATACAATAATAGCCACTAGGATTTGAATAAATTCTTGAATATTATTTTATTGCAAATAACTGGCCTAATTCATTCTGTCTTTGGAAAAATTTGAATATGACGTTTTGTGGGTTACAGGCAGGATTTGCAGGGGATGATGCCCCAAGAGCAGTGTTTCCAAGTATAGTGGGGAAGCCAAGACACACAGGAGTAATGATAAGGCATGGACAAAGATGTTTATGTGGGAGATGAAGCACAAGCCCATTGAGGCATTCTGACCATGGAATTATAAAAGACTGGAATGACATGGAGAAGATTTGGTATCACACGTTCTATATAAGTTACGTGCTGCACCAGAGGAACCTCCTGTTCTTCTCATAGATCCACCTCTTAATCCTAAAGAAAATCGTGAGAAGCTCACCCAGATCATGTTTGAGCAGTTTAATGTTCCTTCCATGTTTGTTTCTGTACAGGCTGTGCTTTCTCTTTATGCCACAGGAAGAACAACAGGTTTGTTTTCTTTCCCCTTCTTTGGTTTCCTTTAATGAAACCAGATGAAGTTTAGTCATTTATATGCTTTTATTAGTACAAAGTGATCTTTTCTATTAACAACTATCATTCTATAGTCAAAGCCAAGTTTATTTTGTAAGGATTTAGAGTTACTTGAGCAAGGTTCCAAATATGTGACACAGTTGACAATACTGTACAAACAGGAATATGAAACTGTAGCAGATTATTATTATTATTATTGTGGGTAACAGATAATGTTAAAGATGTCTACTATGAGATTAAAAAAAGATACTCAAGTGTCCATATATCACACAAAATATATTCAAGAAAACCATTAGACAATATTTTATTTCATAGCTGTTCAAATTGCTTTAAGTAGGTCCATGACTGCTGTCTGGATCAACATTTTATTTAATACTAAGAACCTAGCCAAAAAGAATTTTTAAAAAGTCAGCCATCAAGTAAAGTTGTTCTTCATAATCTATCAAGTGTCAGATACCACTAATTGTGCAGATTATTATTATTATTTGCTGAAGCTATTAGGTTTCCTTTTTTCATTATTGAGATATAAATACTATTTTTCCATTTCAGTTGCAATTCTAGATGATTTAAAAATATTTTATTGCAGTTTTTTTGTTTATGTACAACATTTAACCTTTGGCATATATGTAAGATCTCAAGACTACAAGTGTTCTGTACAATTAGCCAAGCATCTGTTAATATATCATACCCTAATTTTGCAATTGAAAGTTGAAACCTTATTATATCTAACTCATAGTAAATGAAAACTAAGCTCTTAATGATTAAGCTCACTCTGATTTAAGGATTAAGCTTTTAACACCTACAGTTTGTGTTTTTCATAGGATCACTCAAAAGAAAACCATCAAAAGTTATTTTGCAAAGCTACGTTGTCAATAATCTTTTAGCTGTTTGTGCTAAAAGGTTCACACTTTGCTTTTGCAACCAAGAAAATTTTCCAATTCCTTGCAAACCGTGGCCAATGCAACTAATTGATTATATCTATATAATCTTGTTCACAGGAATTGTGTTAGATTCTGGAGATGGGGTGAGCCACGCTGTGCCAGTCTATGAACGCTGTGCCCTGCCTCATGCAATTAAGAGGCTGGATCTTGCAGGAAGAGACATCACAAATTACTTGATGACAATTCTGAAGGAGAGGGGTCACTCATTCACTACAGGTGCAGAGCGTGAAATAGTGAAAAACATCAAAGAAACCATGGCATATGTTGCTTTGAATTATGATGAGGAGCTTGAATCTTCATATTCTTCATCCTCAGTGGAAGAGGAATAGGAACTCCCAGATGGTCAAAAAATCACAGTTGGTGCTGAAAGATTTAGGTGCTCAGAGATCCTATTTCAACCATCAGAGGCATGGAGGCACCAGGCATTCATCAGATTATCCTCGAGTCCATCATGAACTGTGATGTGGATGTCAGAAGAGACTTGTATTGGAATGTTGTTCTCAGTGGAGTATCTACTATGTTCCCAGGAATTGCAGAGCGAATGAATAAGGAACTATCTGCACTTGTCCCTAAAAGCATGAAAATTAAGGTCATCGCTCCTCCTCAGAGGAAGTATAGCGTCTTCATTGGTGGATCTATTCTAGCTAGCCTGACCACTTTTTAACAGGTTGTTATTCATTGTCATTTGTTGTGTTTTGTTTTTCTTTACTATTTTACAAACTTGGTAGAGCATTCATGCAATTTTTTTAATGTTTGCCATGGCTAAATGACACTGCTGCATTTTCAATGCTAATTTGTTGCCTGAAAAACTCATTATTATATTTCTTGCTTAAAATTCATTATCATAATCGTCATTCTCTATTGCAGATGGCAATTTCAAGATATGAATATGATGAGTCTGGACCCTCCATTGTTCATAGAAAATGTTTTTGAGAGATTCTTTTTTTATACAATTGCTTTGTACTGGATTTCGGCTGTTCAGTGCTTGATTTAAACAGCATAATTTGATTCTTGTATGTGGTTCCATCACAATTCAGAGTTTGTAGATTGTTTTGGACACTTTGGTGATTTTTTTGGACAGTTTGGAGATTTTTTGGACACAAGTACTATTTCTTAATTAGAAGAAGAGTTCCTATAGCATAACAAAGGGACCAAGCAACGGATACGGATACATTTGAAGAATGGAGGACTCTTGACATGTTGCATTTTACAATCATTTTTAATTTTGGGGAAAAAAATGAAATTGACTTTGAACTAGCATGTTTTCGCTGTTGGATTGTTAGTTTTTTCCAGTTACTTCAACAAACTCAAGAATTGTTCAAATGGAAATTCCGCAATCTGCTGTATACAAGAAAACAAGAAAATATGCCTGGGTTTTTGATTCATAAGAAGTTGCTAATGGAGTGGGGTTTCAAACACTATAATATTAATAAATTCACTTGTGTTTTTACATCGAACTGTGCTCCGGACCATAGGTGAAATAACGATAGGTGGATTGATGGTTCAGTTGTCATCAAGAGAATCTGATGATATGCGGCAAAATTTATATAAACATGCAAAGAATTCTTCAGTCCCCTGGAAATAACTTACGACAATACATATCTTTCAACCATGCATGAACCTGACCAGATGTACCAGCTTAGCTTCTAAGACCGAATGAATCAATGTGATAAGCAGGAACAATTTGATGAGCTGTTATTGAATCAGAATGGCCTTATGAGTGTGTAGAAAGAGGAGGAAATGGGAAGTTCTCAAAACTATAAAGAAATATGATACCGTAAACGTTGTTTTTATCATTAGTATCCTGACTTTTCTCAACCCCGGAAAACATTTAGGAAAATTTAATTAACTGATCTTTTACAGAGTCAAAAGCAGCAGCGGTGGTCTTGTTGTAGCAGTGTTAGGAGAGTTGCATGGATGATATGTGTTTTATTGTTGTGCCTATTCTTTATGAACTTTCATATGCATTAAAAAAAACGAAGATAAGCTACATTTGGATGATCTTTTCATATTTAATCGAATTTTGATCATTATAAATGGATTTTTTAATCATTATCTTAGCTCATTTTATTTCACTTAACATTGGCTGTGGTTAATTCTATGACATCATACCCTAACAATGAGGCATTAGCTTAGTGGTAAGACTCTTTGATGAAGCGTAGTCATTTGGCTATGGCTATGTCAATAGGTACACATGGATGTAGATACAAGTCATGCTTATATAAATGCGTGTACCCATCACATTTATGACATGTTAAGTCTATAGTGTAGTCAAGCTTTTGTGGCTTGTTGTTTCTAAAGCTAGAATATTTTTCATGTGCGTACTTGCACTATAAATTGAACACTTTGACAATAAAGATGAGATTTCTAACATTCATTGTAGCACTTAGATTAGCTTAATCTTTTCTATTATACCTTACTTTGCATGCATTTTACATTCTACGTTATAATAATTAAAAGTCATTAATTGCCACTTGGTAACCCACTAGCATTAGTACTAGTTCATGATGTGTACAGAAGATGGGGATGGATACTCGGAATAATTAGCCTTTACAACAATTAAATAGTTAAAATAGCTAATAGTCAATTATGCATCTTTCTACCTAGCACATAAGATAAAAATGTATAAAAATACAAACAAAAATAAATATCATATGCTTTAACTCACACTTAACCATACGGAAAGCTACACAAGTGTGAGTTAGGAAAACAATCATATATCCCCTTGGTTCACAATCTTTGTCTATAGGCAAGCTAGGAACTAAGTTCATGGAATTCAACCAGATCACTAGTGTATGCTTGTGATTCATATGGTTGGACATAGGGTATACTTGTTGCTCATCATTGAGACCACTACTTGAGGATTTAGTTTAGCTATGCTAAGTAGGAAAAGACCATGACACTATATAAAGACATTGTAAGGATCAATCAACAAAAAATCATTAAGGAAATAAGAGCAAACACACTATTTTTAGCAAAAGCTAACATGGCTTCTTCTTGGAGGGACAAATCTCCACCATTTATAGGTGGATCCAATAAGAGACAGAAGGTTTAAAAAATGTCCCAACAACTTCATGTTATCTACACCCATCTAGATCCTTATAATTTGGATTTCACTTTCATCCTACATCAGGACGAGCAGTTTTAAGGGAGGGATATGGAAGGCAACATTGTGTTGCCTCTCGATTAATTTGTTCCTACCATGTTGATGAGCAATCTCATTAGGTTGGGCATCATTGCACTTAACGTAGAGTATGAGGTCTAGGACCATACTTATTGGGATTATCACCCCATTGATGCCTAGCAAAAGAAAGATCGATAAATGGAAGCACAATATGAGGCCTCTAAGGCCAAGAGGGTTCCAACCTAGTTATTCTTGTAATAACATAAGGAAGGCAAGGACTTCTTTTCAGGCCAATCCTAATACACAAACTCTCCTCATTTCTAGGATGAGGAGACCCTTAACCAAATGCTGCAGTTAATTGTGGACAATTTGGATGAGGGAAAAAATGGTTCTCAAGACCAAGGCGCCTCAAAAGATAACAACTGTAGTAACTTATTCAATGCCAAGGATAATAATACACATAAGGACAAAGAAAAGCAAGTTGATTAGGGTAGAGACTAAAGGAGAGGAACTAGTAGGCATAATTTTGGTGCTGATTCTCCTTCTTTCTTACCCTCATCATCTTCCTTCTGCAACTTTAACAAGAGGAGTAGAGGCTAAGACAAAAGAAAGAATAGTCATGATCAAGATGGAGATGAAAGGTGCCATAGGGATGAACGTAGATCTTGCCGAGATGATTGAGAATAGGGGCAAGGACAATAGCAAAGGGAGAAACATTGTTGAGAAATAAGGCATAGTCAAACTCATCATAGACATCATGGCTATGACAAGGACCACTGAGATCATTATGACTATGATGAGTCTTTGCTGGCTACCCAAAACATGTTGAACATTTCATAGGTAATCAAAATTCTAGCAACACACTTGAAAGACAACCAAATTAAGATGTTGGATATGAATAATATCTCTAGGTTTGAAAGGGAATACAATTCAAATCCCCAAAATTATCTTCAAGCCTTTTATGATGCTTGTGCCTTACAAAACATAGAGAATGAATGG
This sequence comes from Gnetum montanum, assembly GCA_015680685.1. Classification (NCBI taxonomy): domain Eukaryota; kingdom Viridiplantae; phylum Streptophyta; class Gnetopsida; order Gnetales; family Gnetaceae; genus Gnetum; species Gnetum montanum. The sequence goes on from MNCI01037477.1 coordinate 159,651, forward strand.
CAGAAGATAAAGTTGTTCCCAAGAACACTCATCAAGGAAGATAAAAGCTGGTATTAGTTCTTAGAACCAAATCCATTCACTGATGGAGTACGATGTTGTAGTGTTTCAACAATAAGTACCAAACATACTCCAGAGTATCCAACTTTGGGAGATAGATCCAAGGATGGAAGCAAGCCAATCATAAGTCCTTTGATGTAGCCTTGGGACGATACTATTCTCTTTTGCACTGATGCCCACACCATGGATACTTCCAAAGGGACCAACGCCATCATATCATAGATGGGCTTAAGAATGAAATAAGGAAACCTCTTTGGGTTTATGCTTAAGGGAGGCTTTCTGAGCCATGGGCCCATCAGATCTAAAGGCTGATAGCTCAGGTGGCTAAAGAAGAAGGGGAAATCAATAAGCATAAGAGTGCAAAAGAGTAAAATAGGGATCCCTTCATTGACAAAAGGGAGGTGTGTTTCTATGATAGTGAGGATGGAGGCACTAATTGATAAAGTGGTGCAGAGGAAAACCTTGCCAATACAAAAATCTATCACTAAAATATCGGCTAAGGTAGACAAGATGTAGAACTCTTTGGCTAAGAAATTCTAAATAGCTCTGAAAATCACAGAGGAGCAAAGAAACCAAGGGGGTAGTGGTCAAGAAAGAAGGGAGAAAAAGGATGTAGAATAGGGATATTATATGAACAAGAGTAAATCTATAGCAAAAGAGGAGGTTGTGGACTCCAAAATAGATGATGATGGATGCAAAATGTATCAATATGAATATCCTAAGAGGTGTTGTCCAGTGGTATCACATCTGCAGGAGTTTAGGCTGTATGCATTAAATCCTAGATTGACAAAGAGGCAAGCACCCAAGTGGTTGCCTTATCCATAAGGAAACTAGAAGTAACAATTTCACCAATAAATGTACTATCCAAGCGGAGCGCCTTCTCAACCTTAGGAGTAGTATCAATAGTGGCAACATCCACAGCCGTGGGGGATGCCACCACCATGGTAGAAATATTCTTATACTTAACTTGATCCCTACGGATCTTATGTCTAGCAACCTATATTCTTGTGTGACTCCTCTAGCCATGCCTCCTTCCCTTACCATTACTACCCTTCAGAATACTAGAGAGCACCTTCTCCAAGTGGGAAGTCTCCTTTTTCCTTTCATCCTCCTCATCACCTGTCAACTCTTGCACCATAACTAACTACACGCTTACCACCTACTCCATCCATGTAGGGTGAAATTCCTACGTAGCCATAGCAAAGAAATGTTGCGAGGGTAGTGAATCTATAGCTAGCTATCCATCCAAGTTATCTTGAATCCAAGCCTTATAAGAGGGCATTCTTTAGAACTAGAAGCTCTATGAAACCCTCACAAACACCTATGGCTACCAACCCTACTACGTCTACCTCTGAAAATTCTACCAAGGTGCCTTCAAACCAAACATCTTCCCAAATCCACATAGTCATGTTGATCCATGTGATCATAGATTGGATGAAGGTCAACCACCTTCCTAGAAAATGATCTAATTCTGGGAGTCCCCTCATTTACTTACAGATCGTAGGAAATGAATCATGTAAGGCTCTCTTGGATTCAGGTTCTAAAGTCAACTTGATTTTCCAAGAAATGTACAAGGCTTAGAACCTATCACTTTTGAAAAAGAGCAACATTAGATTGGAGTTGGTTGATCAATCCATCACTATCCCTCTAGAACTAATGGAAGACATTCTGACCATTTTCTGTGGATGGCCCTATCCTTCTGATTTCCTTATGATCCATGTAGAGAATTGCAAGGGGGAATTCCCTATAATCATGGGAAGGACATGGCTAAGCACAATTAGATGTCAGGATGGGTGGTCCAAGGAAAATGAATTTGGTAAAGTTAAGAAGAAGAGAGTTCCATGCATCACATATAGTAACACAGGGTGCCATTGCATGCAAAAATTGTGACCCATCAAAAACACATTACTCTAATCATGTAATTAGTGTGCTAAAATAGAAGTCATTGAAAGGTGCCTATATGTAGTAGTCACAAAATAAAAAGGTACCTAGTGGCTGATAATAGATGATCAAATGGAATTAACCATGTGCATAACCAACTGAGATCCTTACTAGCACCTATTTTAAAAGCATGGATAAAATGAAGAAACTCCATTACCAACTCTTCAACGCCCAAAGCAAAATAGATTGGGGAGAGTTAGAGATCCTTAATAGATTTAAGTAGGAGCCCCTTGAACTAAAGGATTTATTGGTAGACATGGAATATGCCTTTCTCGATAATGGTAAGCTAGTGATCATCAATGTTAAACTTGCTACTGTACAAAAAAAAATAAAATTGTTGAAGGTGGTGAACAAATGGTCAACAACCTTTGCTTGGTCATATCATGAGCTTACAATAATAGATCCATGGATATGCAAGCACTATATCTACACAGACTCCTCCATCAAGCCAAAGAGGCAACTATGATGACAATTGAATCCCAAACTCAAGCAGGTTGTTAAAGAGGAGATTGAACAACTCCTCAAGGTTGGGTTCATCTACCCAATTGCAGATAGTGAATGGGTTACCCCACTCGTTATTATTCTAGAGAAAGGAGAAAAATTGAGAGTTTGCAATTGAACATGATAACATCACTTTCTGAAACCATTTGTTAACCAAGTGGTGGACATCAAAGTAGGGCATTACTATTATAGCTTTCTAGATGGTTATAATGGTTATAACTAAATCCATATAGCATCGAAGAACTAGGTCAAAACTACATTCACAAGTTCATGGGGAACTTTTGCATATATAAAAATGCCATTTGGCTTTTGCAATGCTCTTACTACATTCCAATGGTTGGTCCTTAGTATCTTTTAACAACAAATTGGTAGTAGGGTAGAAGTATTCATGGATGACTTCTCCACCTATAGGGCTACATTTGAGCAAGCTTTGGACCATCTTGAGAAAGTGCTTTAGAGGTGTGTAGAGACTAACTTGAACCTCAACTGGTAAAAGAACCACTTAATGATCTAAGAAGGCATTATCTTGGGGCACAAAATTTCTAGCAAAGGAATTGAAGTGGACCTATAAAAAGTACAGGTTATCTAAGAAATCACTAGGTAACTAGGAATAGTAAAAAATGTAAGGTCATTCCTTAGGCACACTGGTTATTATAGGTGCTTTATTGAGAACTCCTTGAAAATTGCCAAACCATTGGTGGAGCTGAGAAAGAAGGATGCATCTTTTACTTGGACTAGAGAATGTGAAAATGCATTCTAGTAGTTAAAATAAAATCTTGTGAAGACTACAATTCTATGTGCACTTGATTGGTCCAGGTCATTCCACATTATGACTGATGCATCCAAGTATGCATTGGGGTCCATGCTTAAGCAATTGGACAATCGAAAACATCCCTATTACATCGATTATGCAAGTTGAAGCATTGTGGGTGCACAATTGAACTACACCATCATTGAAAAGAAGTTCATGGAAGTGGTATATGCCTTAGAAAAATTTAGGCACTATGTGCTTGGATATTAAGTTTTTATGCACATAGACCACAGTGTCATTTGATAACTCATGAACAAACCAATGGTAAGCCCTTGTGTCATACAGTGGTTGGTGATTCTTCAAAAGTTTGACCTCACTATGATAGATAGAAAGGAAACTGAGAATGTGATCGTTGATCACATGTCTCGATTACAATGAAATAACAAAGAGGATGAAGGGTTGTTATCTGATTAACTTCCAAATGAACTCCTCTTTGGTGGAGCTACTGAAGTTCAAAATCCCCAAGATTTCAACTAGTATGATTACATTCTCTTCTACCTATCTACTTAGGAGATGCCACAGGAATGAATCAGTATCAAGAAATAATAGTTTCTTCATCAAGTCAAATACTACATAGAAATCAAGGAAAACCTCTACAAGAGTTGTGTTGATGGTTTGGTATGATGGTGTGTACATAATGCAAATAAACTCTAAGTCTGCTAGGATGCTCATGAGAGCTGTTGTGAGGGCCACTATGATAGAAGGAGGATGGTCATTAAGATCTTCATGGTAGAATATCATTGACCAATGATCTTCATGGATGACCATCAGTTCTTCTGTTCCTATGATAGATGCCAAAGAGATGAAGGGATGACTACACAGATGGAAAATTCCCAATAATGTATTTAACCATTAGAGTCTTTTGATCTTTATGGAATTAATTTCATCAAGCCCATCAATCTCATATTCAATGAAAAGGTGTACATCATCATTGTATTTGACTACTACACTAAGTGGGCTAAAGTTGTCGCCATCACCAATTGTTCATCCTCTATGGTAGCCTAGTTTGTACAAAAAAATTTGGTAAATAGGTTTGGTATGATAAGGGCACTAATTTCTAATAATGGAACATATTTTATAGGTGTAACTTTTTGGAAACTTATACAACACTTGGGGGTAGAACAAAAATTGATGAACCACGATATCATGTCTGCGATATCGAATCCAACCATGCGATGTCAGATACCCGATATCGAGGCATGTCTCCTCTCCTATAAATAAGAGGTGGAGCCCTTGTTTTTCACATTAGACAGTTAGTCCCTTAGCCAAACTCTTTCCATTTTTCTCTCTAGAGTTAAAATTATTTCTACGTGTCCGCAGTAGGAGTCATATAGTGAACAAATCTTTATTCGAGCATTGTGTACGTGAGCACACTTTGTGTACGACAATAAAGAGGAACTTTATGATAAACCTTGCAGCATTCAAAATAAATTAATTTTCATTAATTATTATTTAATTATTTCCTAGTTGATTAATGATTTCTCTCACCCTACAATTCTCTTAGATAAATACACTCAGTACGACCACTTCGAGCATGTGTGTAGCACTTGGTAATCCAGTAATGATTAGCGTTTGGTAATCCCAGTAGTGTTGCACTGATTCAAGATGTGTATGGCGAGTGGAAACGAATACTGGTGTTAGGAGTAATTAGAAATTAGTTAATGAGTATTTAAATTAGATTAGTTACTTAGTTATCTCTCTTTCCCTCCTTACTAGTGCAGGATATAAAACACATAAAAGCTATAAAAATCATATGCCTCAAGCTTACTTAACCATACAACCGTGACATACAAGTAAGTTTGGGAAGACAACAATTAACCAAACCATTATTGTTCCACAAAGGTGCATAGGCACTTAGTCCTTGGAATTCGACCAGATCATGCGTGAAATGCTCATATTCGTATGGTTGAGCATAGGGGTACCTCGTTGCTCATCATTGGCACCAATGCCAGGGACTTAATTTCTTGTGCGCTAAGTAGAACTTAGGAAATCATTCACATCATTAGGATGAATCCTTAGGGTTGGTTAAGGAAAAGATAATAGTACATTGCACACTAAAAAAGATAAAATTTCTTCTTCTTTGCACAAAAGCACTTCACTACCTAGGACTAACACAAGAAGCAATCAACAACATAATATACATGATGTTGATATGCTAATCCCTCAACAGTTTCATGTGGTATATATTCATCCCGATGAATATGTACCCAACTTCACCTTTATTCTCCATCAAGACGAACAACTACGTTAGGGTGACTTGGAAGGTAACATAGTGTTACCTCCCGACCATTCAGTCCCAAGAATGCTTCTTCATGCTCTCACACGAATAGGCATGCAACACTTACACATAGAATACATTGTGCAAGACTATGATTCGAGAGACTATCATCCCACAAAGGTGCAACGTCAAAGGGATTTGCAACAGGAGAGACACCATAAGTCTTTGTAGGGAAAATGGTCCAAGGATGCCCCCCACTTTTTAAGGGAAATTGAGGGTGATGAACCTACCTCAGGTAGTCACCACATAACAATGTTCCTCCCCTTCACTTTGGCCAAGGGGTTTTATATCAAAACCTTCATTCTACTATTCATAATCCAGGTGCTAATACCAACGGACACAAAGTGTTTGAAAAAGGAAGAAGGACACATGAAAAAGGTTGAAATTTTGATTGTAATTGCAATCAAGGCAGAGACCACTGAAGAGAAGGTAGTAGACATCATCATGATGGTGGTTCTCCCTCTTCTTTACCTTTATCATCTCCTTCATCCTCTCCTTTAGTGTCCAAATGTAGCCATAGAGAAAAAGATCATGAGGATAAGGGGAAACAAAGTGGAGGTCATAAATGAAATAGCCAAGATAGAGGACAAGGACACTCTAGGGAATCATGACATAGAAGAAGGGTTAGTAGGGAACAACGTAGGCATCATATATGCCACGAACAAGATGATCATGATGAACCCCTACTCGCTACTCGAAGCATGCGAGACATAACTAAGGTTGTGAGAGTTCTAATAAGGCACCAAAGAGATAGTAGGATCAAGAGGTTAGATATGAATAACATCCCATGATTTGAAGGGGGATATAATGCTAATCATCAAAATCACTTACAAGAATTTCATGATGTGTGTGCCTTGCAAAACATAGAGAACAAGTGGCAAAAACTTAAGTTGTTCCCATGGACACTAGTAAAAGAAGCTAAAAGCTGGTACTGATCCTTAGAACTAGAATCCATTTGTAGGTGGAGTACTATGTTAGAATTATTTAACGATAAGTACCAAATGTACTCCCGGGTGTCTAACCTATAAAAGTAAATCCAAGGATGGAAATAAGGAAGTCATGAACCCTTGGATGCTGCCATGGGCCACTATTATGCACTATTACATCGTTGTCCTAGCCATGGATATTCATAGTAGGATCAACTATGTCATCTTGTAGATGGGCTTAGGCATGAAACAAGAAAAACCCTTGGGACTTATGCCCAAGGAAGCTTATCTGAGCTTAGGTCCCATCAAATTCACAGACTATTGGAGCAAGTTGCTAAGGAAGAAGGTGAGCTACAAAAGAGAGAAAGTGCAAAAGAATATAACCAAGATCCTTTCCTCTAGAAGAAGGGAGTAAAATTTTGTAAGGATGGGGAAGAGTCACCACTCAAAGAGATGGTAAATAGAAAAACCTTGCCTATTTAGAAGTTAACATTAAACGTATCGGCAAAGGTAGACCAAATGTGGGACTACCTAGATAGTAGGTTTCAAACTATTCTCAAAATAGTAGAGGAGTCTAGAGAGCGAGGTAGTGATTGTGACAAAAGAAAAAAGAGAGAAGTAGAAAATGCATGTAACAAGGATAAGGGTAAAGTTGTTATTATTGAATAGGTTGTGGACTTAGATACAAATGATGATAGTGGATGCAAGATATGTCAATACGACCATCCTAAGGGATGTTGCCCTATGATCTCACATTTGCAAGAGTATGGGGTGTATGCACTTAATCCATGATTAAACAAATAGCAAACATCTCAATGGTTACCTTATCCCCAAGGTAACCCAAAGAAATTCCACCAACCTTTAACATATTATCCAAGTGGAACTCCACCGCAACTGATTGAGCAACATCAATAGTGGTAGCATCCACAATCATGGGGAATGCCACCATCGAGGTAACAATATCTTTACTGGCAACCTGACCCATATGGATATTACATACAACATCCAATCTCTCCACATGACTCTGTTGGTCATGTTACTCCTCAACATCACTACCAAGCCCACAAGTACTATAGGACTCCCTCTCCTAAGGGTGATATTCCACAAGTGTACCATCCTTCAAATTTGGCTGCATCTCTTCCACCAATAGCTACATTACCACCTACTCCAGCAATGCAAGGTGAACTCCCTACTCATCCACAACAATGCAATGTCACATGGGTTGTTAATCCTCAACCTACTATTAGTTCTAACAACCGTATGAAGAAAAGACCTTTCTTTAGAACCAATAGTCCAACCAAGCCTTTGTAACCACAAGCGACTGAGTCTTTGGATGTCTCCATATCAAATAAAGCTTTAGGGCTCCCTTCGATCCTAACACCGTATTCAATACATATAGTCATGTTAACACATGTCATTATCGATTGGATCAAAGTTGGCCACCTTCCCACAAAATTCTTTGATCCTGGGAGTCCCTTGATATATCTACAAATCACTAGGAATGAGCCATGCAAATCTCTTTTGGATTTAGGTTCTGGAGTCAACCTAATATCCCAAGAAATGTACAAGGCTTGGAACCTACCTCCATTAAAAAATAGCAACATCTGTTTAGAGTTGGCTGACCAATCCATCACTATTCCCTTGGGATTAGTGGAGGACATTGTTACTACTATTTGTGGATGGGCATATCCAGCTAACTTCCTAGTGATTCAAGTGAACAACAATAAGGGAAACTTCCCAATGATAATGGGAAGGGCATGGCTAAGCACTATCGATGTGCCCCTAGGAATCTATGATCTTTCCCTAGACATATCTAAGGAATATACTTTTGGAAAGATCAAGAAGAAGAAAGTTCTATGCATCGCATATAGTGACACAAGGTGTAATTGCGTGTAGAGATCATGGGTTGTGCAAAGTTTAACATTGCTTGCATGAAATCAGTGTGCACAAGTGATCAATATACAAAGGTGCTTGTATGCAGTAGCCACACAATAAGAAGAGACCTAGTGGCTGACAGTTGATCAAGAAAGTAGCTCACTAATATGCATGGAACTAACTAAGGGTTTGACTTGTGCTTACATAGATAGCATAGACACATTAGAGAAAGTCCACCACGAACATCCAAGTTATAACCTTAAAAACATCAACTGGGAAAATTTGGAAATTCCTAACAAATTTAAATAGGAGCCCCTAGAGCTAAAACCATTGCCCACTGGTATGGAGTACACGTTCCTTAAGAATGGAAAATTGGTAATCATCAATGCAAAAATTTCTCTGCAACAAAAAGAGAGTATGCTAAGGTAATAAATAAGTGGTCAAAAGCCTTCGCTTGGTCATATCTGGAATTAACTGGAATAGATCCTAGGATATGTTAGCATAGGATTTACACTGACTCCTCCATGAAGCCTTGGAAACAACCATAGAGACGTTTGAATCCAAAGTTGAAGCAAGTAGTAAAAGAAGAAATCGAGCAGCTTCTAAAAGCTAGGTTCATATACCCCATTATTGATAGTGAGTGGGTTAGCCCCTTAGTAATTGTGCCTAAAAAGGGAGGCAAATGGATGGTGTGCATAGATTTTCGGCTACTAAACATGGCAACATTCAAGGATTACTTTCCATTACCATTTGTTGACCAAGTCTTAGACACAATCATAGGGCATCGCTATTATAGTTTTCTAGATGGATATAGTGGATACAACCAAATACAAATAGCCCCAGAAGACCAAGCTAAAACTACGTTCACCAGTCCTTGGGGAATGTTTGCATAGAAAAAAATGTCGTTTGGCTTGTGTAATGCCCCTACAACGTTTCAACGCTTAGTTCTAAGGATATTCTAGCAGCAAATAGAAAATGGTGTGAAAGTCTTTATGGATGAATTCTCCACTTATGGAGAAAACTTTGATCAAGCCTTGGACTAGTTAGAGCAAGGGCTAAAAAGACGTGTAGAAACTAATTTGAGGCTCAATTAGCATAAAATCCATTTGATGGCTCAAGAAGGCATACTACTTGGGCATAAAATCTCATGTACAAGGATAGAGGTAGATCCTAAGAAAATCAAAGTCATCCAAGGAATTACCTGTCAACCAAAAACTATCAAAGACATTTGGTCATTCCTTGGACACACTAGCTACTATAGGAGATTCATCGAGAACTTTTCAAAGATTGCCAAATCATTTATAGAGCTAATGAAAAAGGATGTACCCTTCGAGTGGACCATAGAATGCGAACTAGCTTTCCAAAATCTAAAACAAAATTTGGTAGAAACACCCATTCTATAGGCTCCTGACTGGTCCAAACCATTCCATGTCATGACTGACGAGTCCAACTATGCCTTAGAAGTCATACTGACATAGTTAGATGACCAAAAATGTCCTTATTACATCCACTATGAAAGTAAAAGTATTGTTGGTGCACAACTTAACTACACTATTACAGAAAAAGAATTAATGGCTGTAGTGTTTACACTAGAAATGTTTAGACACTATGTATTAGGATACAAAGTATTCATACACACAAATCATAGTGCAATCCAGTTCCTCATGAATAAGCCAATGGTAAGCCCCTATATTATACGATGGCTTGTAATCCTATACGAGTTCAATTTAATGATGATCGATCGCAAAGGCACCAAGAATGTAGTTGCTGATCATTTATCTTGGTTGCGGTGGGATAGCAAAGAGGATGAGTATCCAATTTTTGATCATTTCCTTGATTCGATGGCTTGGTTCGATGGTGTGTTCCTAATATAGATCAACTAAGAGTTCTCTAAGATGCTCATGAGGGCCCTTGTGGGGGTCATTATGCTGGGAGATGAATGACCATCAAGATCTTGCTTGCAGGGTATTATTGGCCTATCTTTTTCTAGGATGCCCATCAATTCATCCAATCTTGTGAGCACTGTCAACGTGATGGGGGAATGATTGCTAGAATGGAGGATCCATAATAATGGATTCAACCATTAGAACCCTTCAACATTTGGGGAATTGATTTCATGGGGCCCATTACACCAATGTTCAATGGAAAAGCTTACATCATAGTTGTCATAGACTACTTAACAAAATTGGTTGAAGTAGATGCTATTAAGGATTGCACATCATCTATAGTTGCACGATTTGTTCAACAGAAAGTCATCAATAGGTTTGGTATGGCATGTGCACTTATTTTAGACAATGGCACATACTTCACAGGTGCAAATTTTCAGAAGTTAATGCAATGCTTAGGGGTTGAGCATAAATTGACTACATCATACCAACCCCAAGAAAATGGTTAAGTCGAGGTAACCAACAAGGAGATTACTAAGATACTGACCAAAACCATTAGCAAGTATAGGCGAGACTGGAGCACTAAACTAAACGATGCTTTTTGGGCATACCGCTTCACATGGAAACTCCCTATAGGCTACTCTCCATACAAGTTAGTGTATGGAAAACTTCTAACTCTCCCTATACAAACTAAGCTCTGTACACTATCCATGGCATGTGACCTTAACCTTGACCTTGATCTAGCACAAAAATAGAGGTTAATGACTCTTAACTTGCTAGATGAGAACCGACTAGCTGCCCTGTCATCTAATGAATTGCACAAGGCATTTAATAAACAACATCATGACCTAAAAATTAGGAAACTTAAGTATCAGCCAGGAGATAAGGTTGTCTACTGGAACCCCACACATATGTCGCAACGTACAAAATTTCAAACACTGTGGGAAGGAACTTACATTATCTATGCAACTTTTCCTTCAGGGGTCATGACCATATATAAACCTAAGAGCCTAGACAAGAGACTATTAGTCAACATGTACCAAACAAAACCTTTCCATGAGTTTAGAACAACCAAAACACATGTTACCTCTGTAGGTGGGTAACCTTGCTCATTATTTCAGATCTCCTCCTTCCAACTCAGTCATGGGGCAAATGGGCACCTCTCCTAACCATTGAAGGCCCTCAGTTATTTCTAAATTTTTGTTTTATACATTTTTGTTTTACATGTTTTTGTTTTGCACATTTCTTTAAGCTTTCTTATTTTTGTTTTACACCATCATTCATATTTTTACCATTTATTTGTGTGATTACTTTATTTTTTTCGTCACCCAATAAGTATTCATGATGGTGGCATGAATAATACCATATTTATTGCTAATGTTTGGGTTTTACCATTGAAATATGATGTTGATATTAAGGTATGGTTCTTTTGATTAAACAGGCAATGAGTCCACATCATTCATGCATCCATAAAATCATATGGTCTCCCTTGGCTTGGAACTATATAATCCCTTTCTCTAATAAAATTGTTAATGAATTGATGGCTGGCTATTTCTCAAACTAAGGAAAGACTCAAAGGATGAAAAGGGTGTGACTTCAAGGGGATTCGATGCAGTTGTGCTGGCTATTCTCTTGAGTTCTTGGATGATTTTTTCTTGGGTTTTCTACCATTATGCTGTTCATCAAATATCTGGAAGTTGAGTACATAAAAATAAGTCTTTGCATGGTGTGGTTCTCACGCAAAAAAAAAGTGAGAATTCAAAGCACACCCCTTAGACACAATAATGAACTTGGGCTATATGCACTAGTTATGGCACTAGAAAGAGATGTTACCGATGCCTGAAGGTTCCCTCTAACTAAGGCCCTTTCTCACTTCCTAATTCTCCATCTTGCTCTCCTCGGAATGGTGGCAACTTTTTGTAGAGGCATTCTTGTTGCTTCAAGAGGACAGGTTGGTCAAATGTGTTGATGTGAGGTCATTGAATGTGGTTTGTTGAGCCTAGATTTGGAATGAGTTCTACTCAGTCACATTAACCATAAAACATACACAAGGGACTTTACACAACCTTGTTCTTGGGTTTCGATTCCATTCTCTCCTCTCCACCTTTCTTTTCCATTTTTCACCTCATTACCAATTTTATCATTAGTTTGTATCTTGGTTGATGCATTGTTTTTCCTTGGTAAATTCTTGTGGGTAATTTTTTAACTCTTGCTTCAAAATGACATTCCTAGAGCCTATGGACTCTTTGGTTTATGGTTCTATCAAGGCATCAAGGGCATGAGCCTACTTTGGGGAGTACCCACTGACATTCCTTTTTGGTGCATTTGTTAACTTCTTTTCCTTAAACGTTTCCTGCAATCAACAATTTTCTTATTTCATCCCCATCCATGACATCCATTTTATTGACGTTGCCATTGTTGCTTTTTCTCCATCTTTCTTATTCCTTATCTTTTTCCATCCTATCAATATAGGAGGCTCACTCTTAGTCATGGGGGCCCTGGTACAAATTTTTCAATTTTTCCTAACCCCTACACCTTAGGTAGTCACTAGTGTTAAATCTCAAGAATCAGTATCTACCATAACCACAACTTAGCCATTGCACTTTACATCGAGGCAAGGTATCAACTACATTGCAATTTATCTACCCTCACTCATTTCTGACTATGTTGTATGTGCAGATCGATATCATACAATAATGGACTGGGCTTGAAGGAAACACTTAAGATGGATCAAAACTGGAGAGTTTACGAAAAGAGCAAGATTGGTGGCGTGGTTATGGATAAACAACATAAGGCACAATCTTGGCATTGACAGCAACATGTCTTATTCTTTTTCTCTCTCCTTCTCTTCCAACTACCAAATAAAGACTGGATGTCATTTATGTAGAATGTTCACCTCGGTGATCATGAACACTAATGTTGTCATGTATTGTATTGTTGATTTGTTCACTGGGCATGTTGAGTCTGTCACCTTGCTCCACCATCAATGGTCATTCAATCAATAATCCCATACCTTCCCAATATTTTTTAAGGAACTTGAGGATGAGTTTTCATTCAGTCATGGGGGTATGATGAACTGCGATATTGGGATAGTGATATCGCATCCACGATATCAGATCCAACGATGCGATGTCGGATACCTGATATCAGGGCTTGTTTCCTCATCTATAAATAAGAGGTGGCACCCTTGGTTTTCACATTAGATAGTTAGTTCCTTAGCTAAAATCTTTCCATTTTTCCCTCTAGAGTTTGAATTATTTCTGTGTGCCCACAGTAGGAGTCATAGAGTGAACAAATCTTTATTCAAGCATTGTGTACCTGAGCACACTTTTTGTATGGTAATAAAGATGAACTTTATGATAAATCTTGCAGCATTCAGAATAGATTAATTAGTGTTAATTATTATTTAATGCTTTCCTAGTTGATTAATGATTTCTCTCACCCTAAAACTCTCTTAGTTAAATACACTGAGTACAACTACTTCGAGCATGCGTGTAGCACTTGGTAACCCAGTAATGATTAGCGTTTGGTAATCCTAGCAATGTTGCACTAGTCTAGGATGTGTACAGAAAGTGGGAATGGATACTGGTGTTAGGAGTAATTAGAACTTCGTTAATGAGTAGCATACAATCATGACATACAATTTTGGGAAGACAATGATTAACCAACCCATTATTGTTCCACAAAGGCGCATAGGCACTTAGTCCTTAGAATTTGACCGAATCATGCATGAAATGCTTGTATTCGTATGGTTGAGCATAGTGGTACCTCACTGCTCATTAAAAACTCACAACTTCATATCATCCCCAAGCTAATGGTTAAGTAGAGGTCACCAATTAGGAAATAAATTGTATAGTTAGTAAATATAGAAAAGATCGGAGCAAAAAACTCAATGATGCTTTTTGGGCTTATCGATCAACATAGAAACTTCTTATCAGTTATTTTCCTTATGAGCTAGTGTATGGGAAACTTCCAACTCTTCCTATCCAAGCAAAGCTCCATACACTTTTAACGACTTTTAAACTTAACCTCGATTTGAGTCTCGGCCAAAGAAAAAGATTAATGAGCTTAAACATGCAAGATGAAAATTGATTAGTAGCCCTATTCTTAAATGCAATGCATAAGGCACATGCTAAACAATGTCATGACTTAAACATAAGTATAGCTAAATTCAAATTGGGAAATAAATTTCTCTACTAGAATCTCATGCACATGCCTCAATGCACAAAATTCCAAATGTTATGGGAGGGACCTTATATCATTCATGTAGCTTTTCCATCTAGGGCCATGATGATTTACCATTCTTTTAGCCTAGACAAGTGATTGCTAATCAACACAAAATAATTCAAATGCTTCCTAGAGTCAAGGGTAACTAGTGGCAATAACACCTTAACCAATGGTCAAGCAGATTCTATCTTTTGGATTTTCCCTTTCCAACTTAATTGTGGGGAAGATGGTCGTTCATGCTAAGATCTTGTAATAGCTCCTTAGTTTTTAAACTTTTTTTTCTTACACCGCTCTTTATACATTTTCCATTTTCTTGAATATTTTGCAACTTATATAATATATTTTTCCTTGTTTAATTTCCTTACATGTATTTTCTTCTTTATTACTCATCAAGACTCTGGTGCTTAATAGAGCTACTAATTGCTAGAAGTTCAATTGAACTATACCTCATGTCTAGATTGATTCTTCAATAATTGGATTTAATTTTGGAATTGTGACATCAATTGATGGAACAATGATTTTCCAATGGTATTAGGCAGTAAGCTCTCATCATCCACCCATTCCACTCAACTCCATGGAGTTCTTTCGTCTTGGAAACATGAGGTCCTTTCATAACTACAACTTATAAAAGAATCAATGACCTTGATACTTAATGGACTTAGAATGAATCAAGTGGAATAGATAAGGGTGTGGCTTTAAAAGGACTTATCACCTTTTTTACTTGTCTACCTCCTTGAGTTTTATGGGTATTCTCATTGATCCCTCACCATTCCTACTATCAACCACTAACAGGAAGAATATCTTTGCATGGTGTGATTTCCAAGAAAAAAACAAAAAACATGGGAATTTAAAACACAACCCTTAGACATAATAATGGGATACAAGCATTGGTTATGGATCTGGAAAGATATGTTTCCCATGCCTAAAGGCACCTCTGCAACTAAGGTCCTTCCTAACTTCTTGCTTCTCTTTTCTTCTTTATTTGGAATGGTGGATGATCTTTGGGAGTGATCATGAACTCTAGAGGGTTGAATGATCTAAATGTGCCAATGCAAAGTCATTGGAAGTCGATGGACTTAATTACAACTAAGGATGGAACACTACCAAGTCACATTAACCACATACTCTAGAAGAACTTCATATGACTGGGATGCAAGAATCCACTTGCATTTTCTCTCCCTCTTCCATTGTTTAACTCTTGTAATCCACCACCTCACTGCCTCCTATGATGGTTAATTACTGTGTCCCTTTTGATTTTTCCTAATCCTTTGATACTCTCTTATGTGGATTCAATCTTTAATAGTCCCTAATCATTAATCATTCTGGGTGCTTATGGACTCTTGGGTATAAGGACATGTAAGGGCATTAATGGCATGAGCCTACTATTAGGAATACCCACTTGCATACTCTTTGGTCTAGTTTCATTAAACTTCCTATCCCTCAGTTATTTTACATTCAATTCCATTATTTTTACATAATAAACATCTAGTTTTGCAACCCTTGGAATACTTAAATCTCTACAAAATCTCCTTTTCTAGGACAATCTCATGTCCTCTTCCATGATTTGTCATCATTCTAGCTTTTCTATCTTCCTTTGGACTATAATTTCATCTTAAAACTCTTTCTAAATAGTTAGTTTTTATATGTAGGAAATTGTTACAAATAGCTATGTCAATGCATCCTTGTTGACATAGCTGGATACATCGATGCATCCTTATCATCATAGTACAAAAATACTATATATATGCATCAACACTTAGCCATTTTTTCACATTTTCATCTAAGAGCAAGGGGAGTTTTTTCCATTTTCAAAGTCTAAATACCTTTTGAGCATTATAACTTCCACACAAGTTTTTCAATTAACCTTGTTTTTTGATCCCCTAGCTATTAGAGGTAAGCTTTACGTCGTAGGGGCCACAAAATTTTGCTTTATGATGAAAAAGTTTTCAAATATTTTTCTAACTTCCAAAGGTTTAACCATTAAAATAATATTAAAAATCCTACATGCACCAAGTTAAACCTTACAAACAAACTCTGCTAGCTGATGAATATGATAATAATAAAATAATGAGCCTACCATGATCACAAACGAACCTATGTATAACCTAACAAATTAAGATAGGTATAAAAAATGAACCAAAGCTTATACATTAATTGCTAATCCTTAATTATGTTTGTGATCATAGATGGTACCAAAGAGGGAAGCACTAATGGAGGGATCTTTTCAACCAAGGGAAAAGTGACAATGAGGGACAAGGGATCAGTAGCAGCCATAGTAGCCCTAAGAGCAAGATGTCAAACTCATGTGATAAGACTTCTTTGGAAGGATCCCAACATGGAATTTGTTTGATAGATTCCCACTATTAAAATTGACCAATCAAGGAAAGATGAGGTGCCAAGGACAAGGCTCAACTTGGAGGTTAAATTAATAGGGGTATACCAAGAAGATTTAGATTTTGGTTCTCTAGGAACTTAAATTTGGATTATTCATGGAAGTGGTGCTTGAGGAAGTCTACACATAATTGCATGGTTCTCCTATGTGGTCCATTCTCTCCTCCAATGGAAAATGGTACATGTTGGAAACCTACCTATTTTGAAATAATTGGTAGGAAGATGCATTGATTAAAATCAAAGAAATCACCATCTCCTACTCACTTGAGGCCATCATGGAGGCCCTTAGATTGCCTAACACTAAGGAAAATTTGGTAAATATATCCACCCAAGTGAATCCTAAAGCTAAGAAAGAGTGGGTTTAGTGTTGCTCTAGGGTGGATCATAAGGAGTATGGGGTACTCACTAAGGTAGAGCATGCATATTTTAAAATCAAAACATATCACCTAAATCCAATAGTGAGGCCCACCAAGGTCACAACCTTCTCCATCCATATGTGTGCTACTCTAAGTGGTAAATTCCTTATTAACCTTCCTTATCTCATCTATTTGGAGATGGAAAAGTGGTTTAAAGAAAATGAGAGAGGAAGGAAGACACTCACCTTTTTGTGTCATGTTTGGAAACTTTACAAGAGGGGAGGCATAGCACTCTATGCTAATGATACACTCTTCCATGCTCCTACTGCATTGTGGTAGGAGATTTTGAAAGTCAAAGTAGTTGCAAAACTAAAAGAAGAGGATTCAACACCATCATCACATATGGAGAAGACCATACCAGAAGAATTTGCAATTGTAGAGAGGCTTCAAAAGCTTCATGAGTAGTAGCTGCAGCAACAACAAGGCTAGTATGTGGTGGAAAGCCATTGATTTATCATCTAGCATTAAGCCATCTCAATGAGGTCACTAGGACCATCAACTCACTGGAGGAAACCGCCCCACTATTCTCAACATAATGAATGTAGGCACTCACAAGAACAAATGCTAGTTCTTGAGAAGTTACTATATCCATCTATGGACAAGAATTCCTTGAGATCTTTGGAAATGCTAGGACTTTCTCAGTGCACCTAGAGGAAGGTGAGGAAATGGTTGTCCTAGTAATGTAGCACTATGGATAGGAGACAATGATGCAGTAGCAACACTAGACATTGTCACTGATGAAGTTAAATTTTTTATTATTGTGATATCATAACAACAATATTGTACCAATGATGCTGTAACCCATGTTACATCATCATTGATATTATGTCTCAAGGTATGTGCAACCTTATAAATACTAGCACTTGGGTGCACAATCAACAATTTTCTTTAGGACACTTAGGGAAGCTCTTGTAGTTTTATTTTGTAGTTGAAATAGAAGTGAATACTTGTAGTGTGATGTTTAGCAGCTAAATGACATCTTTATTCAAGTGAATTATACTTAGACATAGTTATGAATATAAATACATATTGAGATTGATTTTCATCATTGTAGCATCCACATAATTTTATTTTCTTACTTGGCATACTTTTTACTATTTTCTTAGCTTAACACTTTACTTTTCAAAGTACTTTATTTTACACATCATTAGTAAGTGGAATGGATATGATTAGTTTCAAGCACTAAGTGTGGCTATTTGGAAACCCAGTAGTGGTGTTACTTGGTTCATCCACTAGTAATTCTACTTGGTAATCCTAACAATAGCTACACAAGTCCAAGGCATGGATGGTAGACTAGGACTAGATGTCCATCACATTAGGCTAAGATAGGTTTATGTTTTCTTAGTTAACTAGACTTAGAGAATTTATTCAATCATTTTTACTTTAGGAGCACTTAAGGGCCTTACAAGATTAGTTAATCATACACCTCACTAAGATCTAAACCATACACTTAAGTTTTACTAGCTCAAAGTGGAAAGATAGTGATCATGAACTTAACATCAACCCCTAGCATAATTACATTCTCCATTTGCAGAGTATGATCTAGTCATGCATGAGCACTCGTGACTTGTATTGTAGAGTTTTGGATGTCCCATTTCTCATCATTGGTGCTATTTTTGAGGATGTGTTAATGTATGCTTAAGAGTTAATCTTACATAGTTTGTTGTATCACAAGCTAAAAAAAAGTTTATCTTTCATAATCCTAATTAGTCTTACTAACAAACAAAAACATAAGTAAGTGTCAAAATTATAACATGGCTTTGACATAGAAAGAAAAGATGTCACCTACCAAAGTGCTACATAAAAGTCATGACAGAAAATATGATAATGAGGATTGGAGTGCACCAATGTAAACAAGAGTCTCATATGTTCACAATGACATACTATTCTAACTTCACATTCATCCTTCACCAAGATGAAAAATTTAGATGGAGGGATATGTAGGGCAACATAGTCCTACCACTAAAATGATCCATACCACTAATGTCTTAAGCAACCCTCAAGAAGGTCAACCTAAGTCATGAATAGGAAGGATATTGAGTCACAAAGAACATGACCAAGTTATACCAGCCAACAGAGGCTTAGGAAAAAAGGGATGCTATTATGGAAGCTCAATATGAACAAGAGAAGGGAAATAAAGCCCCTTAGACAGTTGTCTTGGAGGAAATTAAAGATACCTTACTCCAAGTTGATAAATTCTATCAACTTTAGAGATCCCACTTACACACACCAGTTATACACATTGGAGAACCTATCAACACAAAGCTAAAGTCAACTCTTGAAAAGGACCTTGGGAGAAATGAAAAGAACTCAAGACATAGGTAGAGATCAAGGCCTAGAGCTTTTGATGAGCTACAAGAGAATGAATAAAGGAGTCACCAAAGGAGAACCAACTAGCATTTTTTTCAAATTGCTTCCTCCACCTCCTCACACTCATTTGTAGAGTTGATATAGAGACCATAATAGGGATAGATGAAGGGATGGTTAGAGACTTGAGTGTAGAAGAATATATCTTGATAGTGAAGAAGATGATTATGAATGAAGAAGAGAGAGGACTAGACATGAAGAAAGGGAGCATTATGAAAACAAAAGGGATCACCACTATAATAGAGCTTACTAATTGAATCATTATGAAGAACCCCTAATAACCACTCATAGTATGATAAACATTAGGGAAGTAGTCTACATTTCAAAAAGGAATATAAGGGATAGCGCATTAAGCGAATAGACATGAACATGCCTAGATTTGAGGGTGGATACAATGTAGATCCATAACACCACCTTCAAGCATTCCATGATGTCTATGTCCTTCAAAACATTGAAAGTGATTGGTAGAAAGTAATGTTATTCCCAAGGATACTTATTATAGAGGTAGAAAGCTAGTGAAGATCCCTAGAACTCAAATCAATTCAAAGATGAAGTACCATTCTAGAACTCTAAATATTAGACTTACTCATGAATTTCAAACTTAAGGAAGCAAATCTAAGGATGAAAGTAAGGGACAGAAAAATCCTTTGATGTAGCAATGCACAAATACTATTCCTTACTGCATGGATGCCTAGGCCATGGATTCTCATAGAAGGAATAATTAAGGCACATAGTAGATGGGTTAAGGAATAAAACCAAACAGACCCTTGGGGTTTATGCCAAAGGATGACTATAAAAGATGACTACTCATCGGATTCAAAGATTAATTGGTCAAGTAGCAAAAGAGGAAGGAGAACTCAAGAAGAGAGAGTTAGTTGAAGAGTATAACCGAGATCCATCAATAAGAAAACATGATATGTGAATATATGACAAACAAGAGGATGAAATCTTAGAAGATGTTATCAAGAAAAAGACTCTACCTATCCAAAAATTAGTAAATGATATAGTAATTAAGGTAGAGAAAATGTGGGATTCAATGGATGAAAAATTTGCTATAGCCTTAAAGATTACGGAGGAGAAGATTGAACAAGTACTTAATAAGGGCAAGAAAAGAAAGAATAAAAGAGATTATGGACAAGAAGATTATAAGTATAAAGGAAAAGTTACTACTGTTGAAGGGTATATTAACTCCAATTAAAAGGAAGTAGAAGGGTGCAAGGTGTGCCAGTAAGAACATCCTATGGGATGTTGCCCTATTATGGTCCACTTGGAAGAATCTAGGGTATATGCACTTAATCCAAGCTTTGTTAAAAAGTAGATGCCCATAAGGCTACCTTATTCTCAAGGTAATATAAGGCAACCTTTCTAGCCAACATATGACCCAAGTTGAGCCTACAAACAACCACAAGGGTAATACTAATAGTAATGACAATAACCATAGACATGGACAATGCCACTACTGAGGTAGCAATATCCATATAGGTAGCCATATCCTTATGGATATTATGTTCAATGTCCAATATCTCTAAGGAATGCTTCAATTAAAACTTATTCTTATTATCCACTAGAATATTACACATCTACTACTCCAAGGATGGATCATAGTCCTTTTGCACATCTGTTAGTAGTTGGCCCATTAAATCTACCTTCCAATTCTTTGCCATTAGTGCCACAACCTATTATGTAGGGATGAATGCAATCACAACCCTAGCAGAAGAATGATATAAGGATAGTTCACATCCAAGTAGAGGTAGTAATAAGTGATCCTTGATCCAAGCAATGTTCATTCTTTAGAAAAAGTCCAGAGAAAGTCTAAAAGATTGGGACTCCATCTAAGTTACCCCCATCCAATTATACATCTTTAAGAAGTAGCATGGTTCAACATTCTTTCAAATCTAACTTAACTATTTTCATGCTTACATAAATAGTCACACAATGGATAAGGGTAGAAGCACTTCCCCAGAAAAGAATAGACTTGAAAAATCTCTTGGTGTACCTTCAAATAGTACGTCATAAATCATGCAAGACTCTACTTGATTTTGGATTAGGAGTAAACCTAATATCACAAGATATGTATAAGGCATGGAATCTACCACCATTAAAGAACAGTAACATTTGGCTAGAGCTTGTAGGCTAGTCAATCACAGTTCCACTAGGACAGGTGGATGATGTAATCACTACTATCAATGGCTAGTCCTATCCTGCTAATTTTTTGATCATTCATGTGGGTAAAAACAAGGGTGAGTTCCCTATTATTATGGGAAGAACTTGGCTTAGAACTATATAAGCTAAGCTTGGTATTAAAGACTTATCCTTGAAAATTTCCAAGGAAGATGAAGTTAGAATCCTTCAAACATGCAGAGTTCCATTTATCACATACATCAATAATGGGTGTAATTGTGTGTAGAAAATATGGGTAGTTAAATAGGAAAAAATCATAGCATGCAAAAGATGTGTTGAAGAGATGTGTGTGCAGAGATGCCTATATGCAATAGCCACTAAACAAGAAGGTGACTAGTGGCTAATTATAGATGGAGAAACTAAGTAAAAAATATACATGGAACTAACAACCTAGATTATAAGTGCCTATGTAGAAGAAAAAAATAAATTAGAACAATTAAGAACAAGACACCCCTATCCACACTCATGTTAAGAAGTAAATATTGAATGGGGATAGCTCAAGATTCCAAATAAAGTTAAACTAGAACCATTAGAATTAAAGGCCCTACCAACCACTCTAGAATATGCTTTCCTAAATAATAAAAAGCTGATCATCATTAATGCCAACCTATACAAAGAATAGAAAAAGAGATTATTATAGGTGGTCACTATTGGCCAATGATGTTTGCTTGGTCTTATGACAAAATAATTGACATTGATCCTTGAATTTGTTAACATTGGATATACATGGACTCAGTTGTTAAGCCACAACACTAATGATAGAAAAGGTTGAATCCAAAGCTTAAGGAAATAGTTAAGCAAGAATTGGAAAAATTACTAAAGGAAAGATTCATTTATCTCATTATAGACAATAAATGGGTTAGTCCTTTGGTAATTATTCTAAAGAAGGAGGGCAAGTGGGGAGTGTGTACCAACTTCTAATTGTTTAACTCTATAACATTCAAGGATCATTTTCCATTATTGTTTGTTGACAAGGTCCTGGACACTATTGCAAGATGTCAATACCATGGTTTTCTTGATGGATATAGTGGATACAACCAAATCTGCATTGCACAAAAAGATCAAGAAAAGACAATGTTCACTAGTCTATGGGGAATGTTTGCTTAAAAGAAAATACCTTTTAGTCTTTGCAATGTGCTCATCATCTTTCAATGATTAGTACTAAGTATTTTTCAAAAATAGATAGATAATGGAATAGAAGTATTTATGGATGATTTTTCAACTTATGGGATGGACTTCAAACAAGCACTAGACCATTTAGTGTAAGCACTAAAGGGATGTGTAGAGACAAATCTAAAGCTCAATTGGTAAAAAATGCCATTTGATGGTCCAGGATGGGATCGTATTAGGACATAAAGTATCAAAAAAAGGAATTGAGGTAGATTTTAAAAAGATCAAAGTCATACATAACATAATGCAAAGGCCACAAACTATCAAAGATGTTAGATCCTTTCTAGGGCACATGGGAAATTATGGAAGATTTATAGAAAATTTCATAAAAATTGCAAAATCATTGGTAGAGCTAGCCAAGAAGAATGCATCATTTCAATGGATAGAATCATGTGAAAAGGCATTTGAGACCTTAAAATAGAAGTTAATTGAGACACCAATCCTTTAGACTCTAGACTAGTCTAAGTGTTTTCATATCATGATAGATGCTTCAAATTATGCATTGGGTGAAATGTTGACATAGCTGGACAACCAGAAAAGGCCATAATACATACATTGTGCTAGTAAAAGCATCATTGTGACACAAGTCAATTACACCACCATAAAAAAAGAGCTTGTAGCAGTGGTGTATGCACTAGAGAAGTTCATACATTATGTGCTCAAGTACCCAATCTATGTCCATATTGATCATAGCGCAATTTGATTCCTAATGAACAAACCAGTGGTAAGTCCTAGGGTGATCAAATGGCTCATCATTCTACAATAATTTGACATAACCATGATTAACAAGAAGGACATGGATAATGTAGTAGCAAATCATTTGTCAAGGTTGAGATGGGAATCACAGGACTAGAAAGAACCATTGTCAAATTGATTTTATGATGAAAACTTATTCACTTAAATGATAATGGCTATTAACTCAACACAGATGTCATGGACCACTAATTACATGACTTATTTAACCACAGAAGAGCTTCCTATTAAGTGGGATAAGAAATAAAAATAATAGTTTCTTCATAGCATTAAAAGATATATGAAGATAAATAGGAATTTTTACAAGATTTGTGCTAACGGATTAGTTTGATGGTGTGTACTAGAAGCAAACCAATAGAGAATCCTACAAGATGCACATAAAGGTCCATGTGCTAGCCATTACATTGGATGTAGGACAACACTCAAATTAATGATGGTAGGCTACTTTTGGCCTACCATATTCAAAGATGCATACCACTTCACATAATTTTGTGAAAGATGTCAATGAGATGAAGGAATATTGACCAAAAATGAAGGCCACAACACTGGATCTAGCCATTAAAGCCATTTGATATTTTGGGAATTAACTTCATGGGTCCCATCACACCAATGTTCGATGGGAAAGCCTACATCATAGTGACCATGGATTATTGCACAATGTGGGCAAAAGAAGCTATATTTAAAGATGGTATAGCCAAAATAGCTATCAAATTTTTCTAAAAACATGTAGTAAATCAACTTGGAGTATTGAGAATGTTGATATCAGATAACGAAACTCATTTTACTAGTGCTACTTTTAAGAAGCTCATGCAGTATCTTGGGGTTAATCATAAATCAACCACACCATACCACCCACAAGCAAACAGCCAGGCTGAGGTAACTAACTATGAAATAACAAGAATATTAACTAGGTTTGTTAGTAGGTTTAGCAAGGATTGAAACACCAAGTTAAATGATGCTCTATGGGCATATAAAAACACATGGAAATTACCCATAGGATATTTGCCCTATGAGCTTTTTATTAATTATCTACACTCCTAATCTAAGCAAAGCTTCAAACCCTAGCTACTACCAGTCAACTAGAACTAGACCTAAGCTTAGCCCAAAAGGAATGTCTCATGAAACTCAACCTATTAGAGGAAAATAGGCTTATAGCACTTATGAGTAATGAGATTCATAAGAAATACTCCAAGCATAGGCACAATGCAAGAATATAACAAGTGTCAATTTAGCCAAGAAATAAGGTCTTATATTATAATCCCAACCATGTCCAACAAAATGCTAAGTTTCAAACACTTTGGGAGGGACCAGACATTGTCTAGGTAACTTATCCATTTGGTGCCATGCACATTTAACACCCATCTAGCCCACATAAGATCAATTTAGTAAAAATCTAGTAGGTCAAGCTTTACTATGAACATCTTGATACTATTGTAGGTTCTATCTAGTCCATCAATTTTTCCTCTACTGGTTCCATTTTCTGATTAACTACTCTTGATCATAGTTATGGGGTGTCTGAAGTGACACGTAGGCAAGCTACTAAACCTTTTTCTTTCCTTACTCATTTTCTATATTCTTTGATATTTTTCAATTCTTTTATACCTTTTTGAATTCTTAAATCATTTTTCCTTCTTTTGTATTTTACATTCTTTTTATACATTTCTTATTCTTGCTATTTTTGCAATTTTTTTTACTATCTTTTACAATTTTTCTTATACTTTGCCATTATTTTTCTTGTAGATAATTGGTTAATTTTTCAATAAGTGCAAAGGAATAAAGTAAGTGGTAGTCTCAATAAGGTGAATATTGCTCTATGTTATTAAATTATGGAAAAACTAACTTTATATATAATGAGACCACTACATCCATCCATACAATTCCAATAATAAAAGGTTTTTACCATGTTCATAATGACATTCTTTTTTACAATAAAAATAAAATAAACTTGTGATCATTACGTCTAGATAGAAAAGTGAAGAACCATGTGGGAATGAAAAGGGTGTGACATCAAGGAGATTTGTGGATTCTTTTGAACTACTATTATGAGTCTTATTCTATTGTTAGAATGGTATTATTTTCTTGAAGATTGAACAAAAAATAGGAGTAAGAGTACAATAAGTGTTTCCTTACCATGTCAATGGAAAGACATGTTACCCATGTATAAAGGTAGTCCTCTAGTAAGGTCAATACAATTTAAAAAAAATACATGCATAGAATAAAATTTCTAGGGGTTCCATTGGAAAGGCTTGTTATCCATGCTTGAAGATAGGTGACTTCTTAGGAATCTTAAAAAAAAGTGCATTTAATAAACTTCTCCTTTGAACAACATGCCAAGTGATAATACATATTTCAACAATGATAGTTTCATAGTGGTTAATTATGAAGAAAACACAATGCAACACTGAAAGTGGTGTGGACTTGGTCTGAATCTTGGATGGAAAAGTTGGTGATTTCTTTAATCACATCTTACACACAAGGATTCATTTTGCCTATGCTAGGACACCTCACATCCCAATCTCTGCAACCCCTTATAACTCCATTTCATCTTCTTTTTTTATTTGGTCATACTTCGATAGTTTTGAATGATATAGTATTATCTCCCCATTTTGGTGGTACAAACATATGTGTTTTGAGAGATAGTTATGTTTTACATTCAACACCTTGGATGCTTACGAACACTTCTAGGTGTGGTTATACAAGGGTACTAAGGGCTAGAGCCTAATTTTGGGAGGACCCAATTTTATAACTTATGTGTCTCATATTTGACAATCAAATCCACATCATCTTGTTGTTCTAGAACACTTTAAACCTCAATTTTTTCTTCCCTTAAGTTCAATAACTTGTTTGTATACCTATAACCTTTCATCCATCTCCTATACTCTTAATAAACCTTCATTACCTGATATTCTTTGTTTATGGACATTGAATGCCCAATTTTAAAAATCTAAACATCATGATTACTCCAAGATCCTTTGGAAAAGCTTAATATCTTCCAATCATTCTATTTGACTCATTTTATTCCAAGAAAAATTTATGAAAAATTTGAAATTTTTTACAATGACATTGTTGATATGATGTATGAGCCCCTTATACATCATAGAAATGATGTCGTATTAATAATTTCACTCCTATAAAATCATATATATATGTGCATTAATTAGTAAAATTTTCATTCCTCTCATTTGCAACAAGAGAATTGTTTGCCATTTTCTTTCTAAGCTCTAGCAAGCTAGCTTCCAAAGCCCATAACTTCATCCTCACAGCTCTGATTTTTGAATTTCTTGAACCTTGTTGATCCTAGAGTGCTCAACTTAGTCATTGTTGGGGGAGGGAGGGATGTGGGGGAGAGGGGAAGGGATGCATTATGTAGACTTCAAGGAAATTTATGCCAAAAGTTTTCTAACTCATGGAAGATAGTTTAAGGGTAAGTATGAGGAAATAATAAAGATATCATCATGAACTAATCAAACATAAGTTAAATAACTCAAATAATTCTCTTAATGGACCATTCTAACTATTTTAAGGCACCATAAGAAAAGAAATAACAATTGTGTAAGGTCGTAGTAACTAAAGGTGTAATAATTAGGGGGTTTCATTTTGGAAATTTTTCTAACTTTGCAATCATAATAAACTAAGAATGTGATATAACCAAGATTATGAGAAGGATTATAAGTCATTAAGCATCAATTTAAACACTTTGGTAATCTTAAAATCTTAATTGATTGCAGATGGTTCCAAAGAGATCAACAAATGAAGGACCTTCCTAACATGTTGTCAAAATATTAAGAGGTTGTGGGAGAGGTCAAATAGGAGAAAAAAATCCCCAAGATGAACATGCAAAGTAGGAGGAGCAATCATTTAGCATCCACCAATAGACTCCTGCTACTGAACACTCTACATGAGCAAAAGTAGAGGTCCCACTAGTACTAGAGTAGGGGCAACATCTCATGTTGTTCAATGAATGCCTCCAAGCAATTTAAGAAAAATATATCATGTTCAGAGTTTTCATGCATTTGAACTTTGGTCCTTTCATAGATTTTTCTCTAGAGGATGTGAGGATGAAACTTCAAGCATCTCCTCTATTATCTACATTGTCCAATAATGATGAATGGTATTTTGGAGATACATGTCAATTTTGGCAAAATAAGCAAGTTGATGCCATAGCAAAAATAGAAGGGTTTTTGGTATCATATTCAGTAGAGGTAATTACTAAAGCCATAAATCTACCAAATGAAGGGGTTAATTTGACACAAATTTCCACAAGGTCTAACATAGATGCTAAGAAATTATGGCTATAAAGAGCCTATGACAAGGAAGATAAAGAGTACAGTGAGATGACTACTGAAGAAAAGATCTACTTTATGATTGGAACCTACCACTTGTTCCCAACCAAAAGGATCAATAAAATATTAACATATGTGGCTATAGGAAGTGCCATTTTCATGGAGAAATTGAACATCAACATTGCCCATTTATTCTTTCTAGAAATTTAGAGGTGATTCAAGGAGAAGAAGGTAGGGAAACCAATACTACCATTTCCATGCCTAATAGGGAAGCTATCAAAGCAAGAAGGAATACTGGGATACACTAATGATGTCTTGAGAAAAGCCTAGAATACTTCCTATGTAGAAATTTTAGACCCAATGCCTCTTAAGAAGGATTAGCTGTAAAAGTCAGTAGGTACTAAGGAAGCTATAAGTTTAACTCCTACCCATAACATCCAAGCTATCAGTTAGCAACAACAAGTAGGACCTAGTAGCCAACCACTAGCTAAGCAACAAAAACAATGGAAACAACAACAAGTTCCACCACTACTACCACAAGACCACAAATCCTTCATGAACCATTTGCAATAGATTGTGGAAATAATAAGCTAGGGAACAAGGGAGGTTGTTAATCTCTACAGAGTTAGAGAAAGCACAGTTAGGCCCATAATTTATATAGACCCTTTAAGTGGACAAGTGTCACTGCAAGTAGGATGCGAAGATCATTGGGCATAACAAATCTTAGGTAATGTTGGAACGTTCCAAGTCATATAAGAAATTGATGAAGGTGCCACTATTGTGGTCATGCAAGACTAAGATGTAGTAGGAGCTATAGAAGTCATTACTGACCATATCAAGGAATCTTTCAATGTTTCTATTATGCCACCGACTAATAATTTTGAAGCACGAGATGCTCAAATACTTGTTGGTACCTTAATGACTCTTGTAGAACATGAGGAGATATTGGACAAACTACTATAGAAAGACAAAGTCATGTAAAATTTATTTGATATTCCAAGTAATATCACTATAGTATAGTCTAATTTAATTACCACAAAGGGGAATTTGGTCATGGTAGAAACCAATTCTAAACATGTTGCAAATGAAGTGCAGAGGTTGTAGGAAGAACTAGCCACCTTAAGAGAAAAATGAAGAAATCCTATACAATTCGTAGCATTAAACCAAATTGATTAGTTCAGAATCAATCATGTGAGGTTCCCAATTGATCACAACATGAAGATGGAAAAAGAGAAAATGAAGGTAGTGTGGGATGCATTGGTGAATGAAGCCCAAAAGTACACATAGGCCAAAGCACTCATAGCCTTATAGGAGAAGAATAAGCAACTTGCTACTAATAATGCTAGGTTGACAAACATAGAAAAGTAGAAAAATATTCTCAAAGAAATTATTCAATAGCTTAGAGAAAAACTTATCAAAGATGACCGAGATATGAGTTGCTTGTCCAGGGAAAATAGAAAATTATGAATTGAAGAAGTCTATGCCATTCATTAGAAACTTGCAATAGAAATTAGCACATGAAAAAATGAGACTAAGAAGCATGAATGTCTTATGAAATACTTCAAAGATTAGGGGCATGTACAAATAGATGAATGAAAAAGAAATCCAAATGGCAAAGGCTAAGATTAGTTTGATTTCTGCACAAAACCTAGATTGGTAGCCAATTTTGAACAACCTTACCCATGTCCACTAAGTTGAAGTGAAGAAAAAGGACTTATAGATAGAAGACCTTATAAAGTATATGGGATTAGCAAACCTATGGTATGCTAATTTAGCCATGTTAATAGTAGGTAGTCCGAGAAGTAAGTTGGAGCAGCAAGTAGAAACTATATATGCAATGTATGAGAAGGAGTTTGTTGATAGTAAGGAGGCACTACAGAAACTAAATGTGGAAAACTTAAAGCTAGAAATCACAAAGGCTAGCTACCATGGGTAGAAAGATGTAGTAGCAAACCTAGCATATCACATGTCAGACTACCAAGAACTTAGAAAGATGGCCATAGCTTTTGAAGAAAAGAAGTGACAGTTTGTAGTTTAGTATGTAAAGGCCAATAAAATGTTTCTATAGTTTTCATGACCATGGGATGCACCCACTCCATCCAACATTGCTCAACAAGCATGGATGGTACATGATCCATAGACAAAAGAAGAAAAGCTTAAGGTGCTCTTGAGCCAATATTAATTTTAGAAGCTTGATGACAAGGGAAAGTAGCTAATGAAAGAACCTCCATTGCCTGGAACATAAACTATATTGAGCTACTTTAGTTTCTTGTTTTTATTTTGTCATGTTACTATGTTAATTTGTAAAAACACCACTACAACATTCTAAGTCATGTAAATAGTTAGTTAGTCATGTCAAGTTAAGTCTACCTCCCAATTTTGTAAGGGACTCTATCCTCATTTTGTTTTAACTCGAGGACAAGTTTATAGTTAGTTGTTGGGGTATGATAAAGTCAAATTTTTGGTTGTTGCGATATCATAGCAAATATATCGTATCAACAATGTTGTTGATATGATGTCATAACCAATGTTATGTCATTTTTGATATGATGTCTCAAGATGTGTGTATCCCTATAAATACTAGAACTTGGGTGCACAATCAATAACTTTTCATTAGCACAGTTAGGGAAACTCTTGTAGTTTTATTTTGTAGTTGTAATAGAAGTGAATGCCCATAGTATGATGTTTAGCAGTTAAATGACATGTTTATTCAAGTAAATTGTACTAGAACATAGTTCATGAATAGAAATAAAGATCAAGATTTCTTTTCATCATTATAGCATCCACATAATTTTATTTGCTTAGAATAATTTTTACTATTTTCTTAGCTTAACACGTTACTTTTAAAAGCATTTTATTTTACACATAATTAGTAAGTAGAATGGATACGACTAGTTTGAAGCACCATGTGTGGCTATCTAGTAACCTCGTAGTGGTGTTACTTGGTTCACCTAGTAGTAATTCCATTTGGTAATCCTAGCAATAACTACACAAATCCAAGTCATGTATGGTAGACTAGGACCAAATATCCATTGCATTAGGCTCAGATAGGTTTATGTTTTCTTAGTTAACTAGACTCAAAACGTATTCAATCATGTTTACTTTAGGAGCACTTAAGGGCCTTATAACATCAATTAATCATATGCCTTACTAAGAGCTAAACCGTATACTTGAACTTCAATAGCTAAAATTGGGAAGACAAAAATCATGAACTTAACATCAAATCCTAGCATAATTACATTGTCCATCAATGGATTATTATTTGGTTACACATGAGCACTTATTACTTATGTGGTAGAGTGTTGGATGCCACACCACTCATTAGTCACCATGGTAGATGTTCAAGCATCTATAGGAGTAAGAAGTGATTAGTTAAGTATAGCCTAACAATAGGAGGTGTTGGAAAGACTGGTGGGAATCAGACATCCACTTCTAGAGATCTTTAATCTTATGAATGAAATCATAGCAACCTAGTTAGAGTTGTTGGAGACAAAGGGAAAACTTATCATTACTAATGTCCAACTATAGATAGCGACCATAAAAAACCAATAGTTGGTTTTTGAAGTTATAGAGTTGTGGGTCTATCTTTCTAACCCTACCATTCTCAACATAGACCTCATACAAGATGAAGCTTTTCAATAGCTTCAACAAAGAATCAAAGAGGTTGAGAATGCAAAGGAGATTGCAACATTTAATGCCTCCTTATTTGAAGCCTTGACATTTCACATTGATAAGGATATGCCCCAAGTTTGAAAAGAAAACTTGATCCTCACTAAGGACATTCACCACCTACACAATGTTGAGCAACAAAAGGATGAAATGGTTTAATTCATTTGACAACAATAGGAGAAACTAGCCAAGGTGAACCTTGATCTAAGAAGGTTGGTAGTAGAGAATTGGAATCTCTTGATGGAGAAAGTTTAAGTGCTTTACCAAAAAACTACCATTGAGGTAGCCACTTGAAAAAATAAGGCCCTAAAATTTGAACAAGTAAAAAATCACTATAGGGACTAGGTTGGGCTCCTCAAGTAG
Organism: Gnetum montanum; assembly: GCA_015680685.1. Lineage (NCBI taxonomy): Eukaryota > Viridiplantae > Streptophyta > Gnetopsida > Gnetales > Gnetaceae > Gnetum > Gnetum montanum. Next base: position 191,746 of record MNCI01037477.1, read on the forward strand.
GTGAATGAAAAGGAGATACAATTGGCCAAGGTGAAGATGAACAAGGCCCTCCAACAACACTAGCAAAGAAGTGATGTGTGGTAGCCAATCTTTGATGGATTAAACACATACAACAAAGCTAAAATCCACATAAATGAGTTGCAAATCAAGGAGATGATAAAATATATGGAGCTTTCCAACCTCTGATATGCAAACTTGGCTATGCTAACTGCAAGTAAACCAAGAAAAAAATTAGAAAAATATGTGGCTAGTTCTTACCTCTTGTACGAGGTAGAATCCAAGCATCACAAAGAGACAAGAAAAATAGTTGGAGATAGTCAACGTAGAGCTTGAAGTTATTAGAAGCTGATTCACTAATCATTGATTGGTTACTAAGAACCTAGCTAGGAGAATGAATGACTACCATGTGTTGTAGAACCTTGTAAAGGGATTTGATATCAAATACAAATAATTCATAGTGTGGTTCATCAATGCTAAAGTAATGTTTCCTACAATGTCATATCTATGGAGTATCCTTGCATCAACCCACATTGGAGAAATTGCATGGATTATGTACAACCCATAGATTAAGGAAGAGAAGATGAAAGCATTATTGGATGCTTTCAAAATTTCACCACTAGCAACAACAAAACAGCCTCAACTACCTCCATTGCCATGAGTGCTAGATCTTGGTGATGGACCTTCAACACCCTAGGAACCTCCATCTCTTAACACTATTTGAATTTTTCCTTTTCTTCAATAATCTAAGGGAACCTGCTAGCATTTTTTTAAGGGTGCCAAATTTTGTTGTCATGGACACTAATTTTGTAATTTTATACAATCAGGCACTCATAATCATTTGGTCAATTGGTTGATCAATTATTTTTAGTCAATAAATTCCATATTTCACTAATTTTGTAGGACGATCAATCCTATTTTTTTTTAACTTGAGCACTAGTTTTCAATTAATTGTGGGGGTATGATGAAGCATGATCAATTGGTTGCATTGATAGGAAAGTGTCAATGTAGCCTCGTCGAAGTATCTCCATCGATGCATGATCACATGCATCAATGCAGATATAAGTCAAGCCTATATAAATGCATGTATCCACTACATTTATGACATGTTAATTCCATAGTGTAGGGAATCTCTTATAGTTTTTTGTTTCTAGAGTTAGAATATTTTTCATTTGAGTGCCTATAGTATGAATTAAGAGATTTTATGAATATTTATTAGAGCATCATGTACCTGAACACTTTGATGTGAATGGAAATAAATACATGATTTCTAACATTCATCGTAGCACTTAGATTAGCTTAATCTTTCCTATTAGCACCTTACTTTGCATGCATTTTACATTCTATGTTATAATAATTAAAAGTAATTAATGAGGGAAACATAAATACAACCACCTTGAACATGATGTGCAACACTTGTTAGCCTAGTAGTGGCCAGTTGGTACAGCTAGTAATTACCAATTAGTAACCTAGTAGCATTAGTATGAGTTTAGGATGTGTATAGAAGGTGAGAATAAATACTTATGTTAGGATAGTTAGCCTTTAGAACTATTAGATAGTTAAAATAATTAATTGTTAATTATGCATCTTTGTATGTAGCACATAAGATAAAAATGTGAAAAAATACAAACAAAAATAAATATCATATGCCTCAACTCACACTTAACCATATGGAAAGCCTACACAAGTGTGAGTTAGGAAGACAATGATCATATACCCTCTTGGTTCACAATCTTTATCTATATACAAGCTTAGATGAAATTCAATTGGATTGCTAGTGCATGGTTGTAATTTTTATGGCTAGGCATAGGGTATACTTACTACTCATGACTCTTGATTTGAAAGTTCTAAGTCATAGGTTTGATTGTGGTGGTGTGGACAATACTAAGTTATATACCTTGTGGTATGCCTATTGTATAATTATTTCCAGGTTTGAATACCACAATTAATGTATGGCTAGAAGTGGGCTTGGTCAATGAAGTAGTTGGTATGATCTTTGAAGAAGTATGTCCTTGTGGAAGAAAACCCCTAGAGTTAGTGGAAAATTGGTGCTTTATACTTTGGTATAGGCCTTAACCTCTCTTCATAAAAAGAGAAATACCCAAGAATATCATATTCCAAAATTAATGAAATAAGCAATTTTCATGGCAATCATCTTATGCTCTTATGTTATCATGAATTTTGATTCATCCATTAGATGTCTATTTTATGAGTCCAATCCTTAACTTGAACAAATTTGATGAGATTTCATGAAGTGATGCATCAATATGAAATGTGCTTTCACTTAGCTAATCATCAGGTCACAATTTTTTCTAGCTCAATCCCACCAGTAATGCATTTTGGCTATATCTCACCACTCAAGTAATGCATTCCAACAAGACTCTACTAACACATTTTAGCTTGGCTCTACTACTAACACATTCTCAATGAATCCTGCTCTTGGAAAATCTACTTGGGATAAAAGAACCTTTGATGTTGATCATGATTTTCTTGCTACAAGAAAGAATCTTCCTCAATGTCTTTTGCATCTAATGAATTGACAGATTTTTTGTATTTCTATGATGCAAATGAAAAAGCTTATATGTGTAACCTCATAATGTTAATCAAAATTTACTAATTGCTATGTGCTTGGTTGACATGCAATGTAATGATCTAATACTTCAAATGTTTTCTCGGCCACCCACCCTGCCTTTTTAGTGGGGCATCCACCATTTGTTACGCATACGTAAGACTTATAATGTAGAATGTCCTTTTTACTACTGTAATGCTACCTAGCTAAAGATAATGGAGTCAATTTCAAGAGATCTTCAACTACTATGAAGATGCTCAAGTGATCCTCACAATTAATCCATGGCTTGAAATAGGCTTGGTCAATGGAACACTTGGTATGAAGTGTATCATCATGGAAGAAAACCTCCAGAGTTAATGGAAAAGTGGTGCTTTTTTTGGTTTGGTATGGGCCTTACCTTCTTGCTATGATAAAAAGAAAATGTAAATTTTTGGTAGCATGTAAATTTGATGATGGGGGTGACCAAATTGTGAATTTTTTTCTTGTTTTAAAACTACATTTTCTCCATGATCTAGATGAGCTTTAGGCAAATATTGGGTTTGTTGTAAAGCTAGTTTTATAATTTATAAGATTGTAAAATTTTGGATCAATTGAAATTCATTTGATTACTTAAATTTGGCAAGCAAAAGAGGTCTTGAGTAAAACTATTTAACATCCAAAATAAAAATTGATGATTTACAAAATGACTTATCTCTAGGATTTGACAGAGTTATGAAGGGATTAAATATTTGATATAAAGATGTTTAGATAATCTATTTTCCTGAAAAATTTGGACTTAATTTGATAAATAAAATTTGTTACAAAATAATGAGCCCCAATGTAATTATTTAAATTCCTGAAATTCTATGAAGGTTGATGAAACTGAAAAATTATGATGGAATGATTGAATTCAAATATAAAATTAAGATTAAAACCCCAACCTCTTAAAGTCGATACCAAGAAACAAAACAATAAGGAAACATGACATAATTTGTTATCTAGAAAGAAAACAATAACAAAACAGGGCATAATCAAATTTGATATGAAAAGTATATTGAATTACAATACCATGCAAACATGTTTGTTTTAGCAAGATTGGAAAACTGCATTCATTCAAGTACACATTTTAAAAAAATCTAGTTTTCTAGTTTTCAAACACATAGTAAATGATGGGAATGGTTTGGATTGTTTGCTGTTGCAAAACAAATACATATATGGGAATTTCATATGGTTACTACTAATAAAAGATTTCGGTGTGTGCAAGGAGGAGTTAGGGACACAAAGATTTGTAGCACTTGGCACAGGGAGATACTTGTGCTGCAAACATTGCACAAATTGTAGTATTTGTACCATGGTTCATTAAGAGCCTGATCTAGACCATCAATGACCACTAGTACATTAGATGAAGCCATGACACCTTTAAAAAAATTGATGTCAAATACAAAAACAAAACCATGTATTATGAATGTATTTTACCAACATTTAAGTTTTTGAAAGTATTTATTAAAACGCAATGGTTCTCATACTTCACAGGTCAATATAGTGTTATCCTCCATGTTCTCCTATTTCTTTGTGTGATCACGATGTACCATTCTTTGGATAAGACATTTCCATTTAGATTTTAGTATTTCTAGAAAAAGGAACACAACATATTTTAGTTCCACAAGGTCAAGCTCTTGGGGTCCAAGTGGGTGATGGTGAACCTCCTTCCTCTGGTTTTGTTAGTGTTAGTTGGTGGTGACCTGGGTGTCTAATATGATGCTTGATTTCCATCTCATTTTTTGTATCTCTCGCTGCCCTCCACAACACCAACACAAACCCTAAGTGCTTGTGATGGTCTTTGGTTCCTAGTTTTTGTAGAAAGTAGTGAGCCAAATACATAGGCTTGGATAACATCAAAGCTCTCAAGAACACAAAATGAACATCAGTTAAATTGGATCTGTTATTAGAATGAACAAAGTAGTGATCAATCATTTCCTCTGCAAGAATCTAGCACTGGCCCAACCCTTTTTTGCAACACAGCCAGCACTTTTGATTTTGAGTCTGTTAGTAAAAAACAATTTGGCATCATCTAGTAATATTGTTGCTTGAGGTCCAAGTGAGTTCCCTCAGTGCTTAGTCATAATAAGGCTGCTAAATCAAGTTCTATAAGGGGGATGCAGGTATTATTGAATAGTGTTTGGGATCCATTCCAAGCTGAAAAGAATTCATGAGTATCTTCTTGTGCATCGCCCTAGAGGTAGGAAGCAATCTATCATGACCTCTTGAGTTGCCGCAACCATAGGCTCACATGCAAGCATATGTGAGTTACAATTAATCCACACTTAGGGTGTGGAAATATATCTAGTACTGCTAGGTAGAGCTAGGTGTGATGCATGCAAGGGCACTATAGGTGGGTTCACCCAAATGTAGCGCATGCACATCTAGAGGAAGCTAGGTGCGATGCATGCGAGCGAGCTACAGCCAGGTTTGCCCAAATGTAGTGCATGCACATTTGCTATAGCCAGTTGGTTTGAAGTAGATAGAAAATAGAACTGGCAAAGGGGTTATGTGCATACTCTATGGAGACGCAAGTGATGCATTTGTAGCACCAGTCATGAGAGTGTATTGGTAAGGACGGGTACGTCCATGCCTATAAATACAAGAGGTGCTACTCACATTGGGACAAACTTTTATGTGTGTTGTAACATATTCCTTTGTGTGTAAAGGTTGGGGTTTTTCACTATAAGCATGTTTTCTTTGAGCTTGAGCATATTTGTGCATTCGTTGCAAGTAGCTAGCTAAGTAGGGCATTTAGCGCTATCACCTAGTGAAATTTTTTTTTTGTTGCGATTCACCCAGTGATAGTTGGTATTAGAGCAAGGTTGTTCATGATGGAGGACCTTGTTGAGCACGTCACTATCTTGGAAACATTGATTGGAGCCCCTACTCCTAATGCTCGATCCCTTGCTGACCAAGCAGTTCTGCACCATAGGGAAATCAATGAATTGCAACAAAATAATGATCTGGTGCAGAGTGAACTCGAATCTCATGTTGGCAAGATCAAGAGTGTAAAGGTACAGTTTTCATCCCTTGAAGATGATCTTGCATTGCTAAAGAAGATTGTTGCAGGATCTTCACAAGGTAGTGGAAACTCGCACAACTCCAAACTAAAAGTGCCAGAGCGAAAACAATTTGGAGGAATCCAAAATGCAAAGGAGTTGAAAAACTTTCTGTGGGACATGGAGCAATACTTTTGTGCTGCTTGTGTTCTTGAGGACTATAGGGTTATGATAACTAGCATGTATCTCGTGAAAGATGCAAAGCTCTAGTGGAGGACATGGTTGGAGAACAATGTGAGTGTCGACCACCCTCAAATCACAACATGGGAAGCACTAAGAAAGAAGCTGAAGGATTAGTTCCTTTCTCTAAATGTCACATGGGTGGCATAGGAGTCCCTTAGAAATCTGAGAAACACCACTACCTTGCGTGAATACATCAAGGAATTCAGTTCCTTGATACTAGACATTAAGAATATGTCTAACGAGGATAATTTGTTTAACTTCCTTTCAGGGTTGCAGCCATGGGCTCAGGTAGATTTGAGGAGGTAGAACGTGAAAGATCTATCAACGACCATAGCTGCTGTAGATGGCTTGCTTAATTAAAAATGGGGCAATTTTGGATCCAATTTAGAGTGGAAGAAGTCCCAAGACGAGGATAAGAAGGGAGGAAAATAGCACTGAGGCCTTAAAGATAAGAAGAAGGAGGGGGTGCCCTCCAAACCCAAGGGAGATGGAGCCTCCCATGGGAAGAAATTCTCATCTAGGTGTTTCATTTGTGATGGACCACATTGGGCTTCCGATTACCCTTCGAGAGAGAAGCTTGCAACCCTTAGACTTCAGGACAAGTCTGAGGGAGATTGCAGCAACTCGAGGTGTAACCCATTATAATTGTTGAACACTCTTTCTTGCCAAACGTCCATTCCACCCAATGAGCTGATGTTCGTGGAGGTCTTCATCAATGAATAGAAGGTAACTGCAATGTTGGATACGAGAGTGATGACCAACTTCACATCCCAGCGTTTGGTAGAGAAACTTTTCTTGACCATCGCTAAGAGCCAAAGTAAGGTTAAGGTTGTGAACTTAGGGGCACAACTAGTGCATGGTGTGATCTCTTCTCCTCTGAGAGTTGGCCTCTGGGAGGACAATTATAATTTTGTGATAATATCTTTAGATGACTTTGAGTTGATTTTGGGGGTTGAATTCTTTGTAAGGNGGGGGGGGGGGGGGCAGAATGTTAATTGCTGATGAAAGATAACACAACTTTATCCCAATCAAATGTAAAGAGCCCAAACCAATGTTTTAGTCGATGGCTCAAACAAATTCGAGGGTAAAATGGGGTGAAGTCACTATGCTGGTTTCCTTGGTGGAGATCAAGGAGAACTAGATAGTAGAGGTACCTGATTGTGTGGGGAATCTACTAACAGAATTTGCAGATGTGATGCTACCAAATCTGCCCAAGGTTTTACCTCCTAGGAGGAGGGTAGATCATCGAATTGAGATGGAACTAGGGGCATGGCCACCCATGAGTGTTCCCTATCGAATGTCCCCCATTGAGCTTACTGAGTTGTGCAAGCAACTAGATGAGTTGTTGGAGGCTGGTTACCTTCAACCCTCAAAGGCACCGTATGGGGCATCGGTGCTCTTCCAAAAGAAGCAGGACAACACACTACGACTATGCATGAACTATAAGGTGAACAAAATCATCATAAAAAATGAGTACCTAATGCCAAATGTGGCAGACTTGTTTGATCATTTGGCAAGAGCAAGGTATTTTACCAAGCTTGATTTGAGGTTTGGATATTGGCAGGAGTGCATCACTATTGGGGATGAAGCAAAAACAACATGTGTAACTTGATATGGCTCTTTTGAGTTTTTGGTGATGCCATTTTGGCTCACCAATGCCCCTGCCACATTTTGTAATTTGATGAATGATGTTTTATATGATTTCCTAGATAGATCAATAGTGGTCTATCTAGATGATATTGTTGTGTATAATGAGAGTCTGGAGGCTCACATAGAACACTTGAGGCAACTTTTCTCAAGGTTGAAAGAAAACCACTTATATGTAAAGAAAGAAAAATGTGAATTCAGTGTTTAAGAGATCTTGTACCTAGGTCACTAAATATCAAAGGGGAAAATCTGAATGGATGATAGGAAGGTGAAGGAAATTTTGGAGTGGCCTACTCTAAAGAAGGTACCTGAGTTACGGTCCTATTTAGGACTTGCAAACTATTATTGATGGTTCATTGAGGGCTATGCAAGGAAGGCAGCCCCCTTAACTGATTTACTAAAGAAGAACCAAACATGGGTTTGGTTAGAGGCTTGTGAGAAGGCCTTCAAATGAATCAAGGAAGCTGTAATGTCGGAATCGATGTTGTGGTTGCCTAACTTTAAAGTTTCATTTGAACTTCATACCAATGTGTTTGATCAAGTGATTGGTGGAGTCCTAGTGCAAGAGGGACATCCAATTGCATTCGAGAGTAGAAAGCTCAAGGACGTAGAGTAGTGATATATTGCTCATGAGTAGGGAATGGTGGTGCACTGCTTGAATGTCTGGAGACATTACCTGTTGGGAATGAAGTTCATAGTGGTCATGGATAATGTGGCTAGCACATATTTCAAAACCCAAAAAAAGCTCTCCTTGAAGCAGGCAAGGTGGTAAGAGTACCTTGTAGAGTTCAACTTCGATTGGGTTCATCAACTTCAATGGGAGAACTAGGTAGCAGATACACTAAGTCAAAAGGAAGTCTAGGCTTACATAGCGAAATTGATGACAGTTCAGTTGAACTTCATTGACAAGGTGAAGGAAGCTGCAGAAGTGGACAAGATCTATTGTCAACTAAGATAACAACTGCGTGAAGTCCTTGTGAGAAAATATTGGCTTGAGGTTGATCTCTTGTACACTCAAGGAAATAGGCTGTATGTTCCTAAGGGTGAGGGACTATGGAGTGAACTCATGAGGGAAACTCATGACACCCAATGGGCTAGACACCCAGGGGTGAAGAGGATGTTAGCTCTTCTATCTCAAGGCTACTTTTGGCCTAAGATGGAAGAGGATGTGAAATTATACATGAGAACCTATCTAGTGTGTCAACTAGACAAGACAGAGAAGAAGAAGTAGGCTAGGCTTCTTCAACCTCTTTCAATCCTGGAAAGACCATGGGAGTGTGTTTCCTTGGACTTTATCATGGGCTTCCCATAGGTGGATGGGAAAGCATCAGAATTGGTTGTGGTGGATCGGTTCTCAAAGTATGCGGTGTTTGTATCTGCACCTTAGGTGTGCATGGCAGAAATAACTACCGAACTCTTCTTTCGGCATGTTGTAAAGATATTTGAGATATCACAGGACATTGTAAGTGACCAGGATGCTTGATTTATAGGGAAGTTCTGGGTGGTGTTGTTCTCTTTGATGGGATCAGAATTGAAATTTTCCACAACCAACCATCCCCAGATGGATGGGCAAACTGAGTAAGTGAATGCTTTGGTTGAAGAGTATCTTCGCCACTTTGTAATCGCAAGTCAGCAGAATTGGGTCGCATTACTAGACACTACCCAATTCTGCCACAACTTGCATTAAACGTTTTCAACAGGGTTGAGTCTTGCAGAGTTGGTCTTTGGGAATTAGCCCGTAACACTCTTGGAGGTGGTGAGATCAAAGTCATAAGGGAAATGCATAGCAGCGTATCGCTTTGCATGTGATAAGTAGGAACTATATGAGCAAGCTTAGGAAAACTTAGCTAAGGCGTAGAGGTGCATGAAGAAGTATACCGATTAGAATTAGAGGGCAGTCGAGTACAATGAAGGGGATAAGGTCTTGTTAAAACTTACTCCCCAAATCTAGAAGAAGGTCACTGATAAACATTATCACAAAGCCCTTCTCTAGAGGTACGATGAACCATTTGAGGTTGTAAAGTGGATAGGCAATGTGGCCTACCAATTGAAACTACTGGAGTGGATGAAAATCCATCTAACATTTCATGCAAGCTTCTTCAAACCCTTCTATGAGGACACGGCAAGGCAAAAAGTTAGGAGAGCACCTCCTGGCGTTTGAAAGGAATTTTAAAAAATGGCTAAGAGGATTCTTAGCCATCGAACCGAGGGTGTTAGTCGAAAGAATCGACGCACTAACTACTTAGTCCAATGGAAGGGTTGTAGTGAAGAGGATGCCACATGGGAATGTGACGTTACCTTATGGTAGTTTAAGGAGTTGATCAAACTCTACTTGGAAGGACTATCAACAAGGATGTCAGACTCATCCGGTGGGGGTGGGTTTGTCACGACCTCTTGAGCTACTACAACTGTAGGCTCATGTGTAGGCGTACATGAGTTAGAATTGATCCACAATTAGGGTGTGGAAAGATATCTGGTACTGCCAAGCAGAGCTAGGTGCGACACATGCAAGGGGACTGTAGTTGGGTTCACCCAGATGTAGTGCATGCACATCTAAAGGAAGCCAGCTACGACGCATGCGAGGGGGCAATAGCTGAGTTCACCCAGATGTAATGCATGCACATCCGCTATCACCAGTTGGGGCAAAGCAGATAGAAAGTAGAACTGGCAAAGGGGTTACGTGCATACTCTTTGGAGATGCAAGTGATGTGTTTGTAGTGCCAATCATGGGAGCATACTGGCAAGGTTGGGTATGCCCACGCCTATAAATACAAGAGGTGCTGCTCACATTGGGGAAACCTCCTGTGCATGTTGTAACATATTCCTTTGTGAGTAAAGGTTGGGAGTTTTCCCTGTAAGTGTGTTCCCTTTAAGCTTGAGCATATTTGTGCATTCATTAGGAGTAGCTGGCTAAGTTGGGCACTTAGCATTATCACTTGGTGAAAAAAAATTTCTACTACAATTCACCCAGTGACACAATATATCCTAGTTGAGGTCACACACCATGTCTAAGAATTTTAGTCAATTTTCTTAATTTTACCTTTTTATCAGATACAAGTAAGTAAACATGTTGTATCGCCCCCATCTTTACTAGTGGCAACATTGGCCTGGTTATGCAACCTAGGCCTTCCATGATTTTATATATTTATATTAATGTATTTTGGATTTTCAATTTTTGTTTTTGATAGAAAGAGTTGGAATTTTTTTGTACAATTTTTTGGGATGCATACATGTTCCATGTGATGAGCATGTGTATGGACATGAACATACACATAAGTTGGCAACAACAATAAAGACATACCAAGGAAGTTTGTATTCTCTTGCAATCAAAACGTAGGTTTAGAAATTATCATTTAACTACTATTGATCATCTCTTTAGATTGAGATATTTTAGTGATTATGTAAAAGGGAAAAATGGAAAAAAAATTTAGATTTCTATAAAGCATATGATTCAGTTATTCATAGCAAATGTAGAAACCCTTACAAGGGATCAAAAAACAAATCTTACAATAACTTATTCAACTTCACTAGTATATGACATGATGCTTCAAAGAATAGGAAGTTGTCACTCATAGGGTTATTTTTAAGAGCTGTAGAAAGTCACATAAAAACAAGGACATAAAGCTTAAAATTAACCTAACATATGTTATTAAAAAAATAACTTAAACTAATGTATATTTCAAATTTTTTTCAAAAAACATATAGGGCCTTTAATGTGTGGAATTCACAAAAATGCCTAATTGTTAGAGTAGGAGTACAACCTTTCTCCAAAACAATTTAGATAACTTGTTTTAGGTGATTGCTAGTTTTTGGTTCCACCAAGGCATGAATATCCCCAAGTAGCTTTTGCTAGTTTAAATGAGCTAATTATAGTTAAATCTATATTATTGATAATATACTTTAAAGAAGTTTTTTCTATAATTATTGGCTACCTCTTTTAGCTATCCCTCAATATAACAATGAAAATTAATAGCTTCCTACTCATTTTACTCTAAATTCTACATAGCTACAATAGTGAACAAAGAAGTTTTATAGAATATGTCATTCTTTTATTTTGAGCTATATGCTAGCAAACTTCCCAAAGCTAAATTTTGCAAAAGGTATGATAAATAGAGTAGAAATTTGAGATAGAAAGATTATTCATAGAGCTCAAAATTGCATTAAAGATGATATCAATTCTATGCTAAACTCATTCAGAACTGATACTTATAGAAGTTCTAAGAAAATAACTTATTCCAAAAGTTATCAATCACCTAAATGTAGCTGTGCATAATTTCAGCTAAACAAGTATAGAAAGATATTTATTTCTAACAAAAAATAAGAGAAAAACTAAAAGAGATAACCACAACTTGTTTAGAATGCTATTAAGCAAAATCATCTTTACAAGCTTTTCCAAAAAGTGCCTTCTATTCCTCCTTTCCTATTGCTCTTTTCTAAATATGCTCAAGCTTTATATAGTAGCTTTTGGCAATTACAATAGTTATAACATCATGGCTTAATTAGTTTTACATTCTCTTTGTATAACTGCAAGCCATTAGACCATTGTTGAACTTCTTGAAAAGCTTTTTTCATTTTTTGAATCTGAACCCCTTTCTGTTGATAACTGCTAAGCTATTCTTCCACTATTCAATAAGACTTTTATAGCTTGATTCAACGAACCTGGCTCTGCTTTGTCAAGTTTCTTAATGATATCCTTTGCTCTTATTTCCCCAATGCCTAATTCAATTAATGAATTAGTTAGCTCAATTAATTTTGTTGTTGCAATTGAATAAATCTATTTTAGCTCTAATTTCTTTTGATTAGTTTTTGCCATTATTCTTAAAATTGTTATCATCATATTATCTAAGAAATATTTTTTGTAATGTGACAATGCTTCTCTTTTTTCTGCAGCCACTCTAACTAATTCATGAGCTTTGTGTTCCATTTGAACAAAAATAGCTTTAACTGATTCTTGAGAGGATGTTCTACAAAATCCTAAGCATATTCGTTAACTAGTCAAGTATACGATCTTAATACAAATGTGGTCTAATGTAGAAGGTAAAAGACAATCTTATTTACATCACATTAGATCTAATAAACTCGATGTAGAAGTTCACTATCTCTCAACTACTATTTTAATCAAATATTAGAATCCTATTAGTCAACAAATTTGGCTTAGTTTGTAAGTTTTCATCTTTGGTGATTTATGATGTCTCAGGGCTCAATGATCTTCACATCATGAATTTAGGAGAATATGGTATCATCGTAGGATGCATTGGTTGTGTTACTATTCTCATCATCTTTAGAATTTAAAGTGCAAGATATTTAATTCGCTCAAGAAGAGCACATTTGTAAGTTGTACAAGTTAGCAGCCCTTGAAGACAAGTTACATATGTTTTTCTTGTGTTGTAACTACCTACTAGAAGGATTTAATTTTGGTGCTCCCATCAATGCTTGTCAATTTGTAAAATCTATCTTTATTTTTCATAGAAATATATTATCTGTTCACTAAATTCTATAGATGTCCAAACGTAAGAAAACTTTAATTTAATTTAATTTCAATTAACCCTCCACAAACATGGCTGAGCTTGAATGCTAGTTCCCAAAATTTCTTGAGCGCCTTGGCTATTACGTCAATCTCTTTGGGTCCACCAAGAGGGATGCCTCTTCTCATGTTCATGCTTGTTTGAGCCCAAGGCTCCGTCTGCTGCAGCCATAGCATTACGATCAGCATCACATCCCATGGTGCAAGAATAACACATGAAACTATGGTCATGTCAGGTTCCTTCAGATGATTTCAGTAGCCTCCATGCCTAATGTAATTTAATTGGCTATATGGAAACAGCAACAGTGTATTTGCCCCCTCATTCCCCCACAACCTGGACTTGCTTGAGCAAGCCATGTCTTCCACTGTGATATGGGATAGGAAGAGGGTAAAATGTTTTAGAAATGAGATGAAGATGAAGATCAAAAGGGGGTTTTACAGTTTTAATATTGGTAACAAAAACATATATTACTGCAAAATTTAGTTAGGATGAAAATTACGTATAGAATTTTAATTGCATAAAATTATATATTTAATTTAATTTTTAAATTAAATCTGAATTGGCTTCATTATTTACCTGTCATTAACGGCAGACTTCCCAAACCATGTTGACGATGAGTTATATATATATATATTCATATATCTTTGTACTCTCCTGAACCAATCATCAGTAAAAATATCATTTTGCTTAATTTTGAAAATCAACATCCTTACACAGTGTTACCAGAATGGAAGCCTTTTTAAGTGAGATAAAATCGGATACATAACTTAAGGGTATATAACTAGACTATAATAATACTTTGGAAGTGCAACTTCAGAATTGAATTCATAATTTGAAACTTTTCCATTAAGAGTCTTATTATAAAGGTAACATTTCATTGTTATTTAAGAAAAAAGAGAATTATTTGCAATGCCAGTATAAGACTCAGTGGTACTGTTTTCAAAATTTTTTATAAAAGCTTAATAATACTCAGAAATTTGTAATAAAAATTCAAAATAGAAGAGACACTTCTAGGTTTGAACAAGGAAAGCTAAGCATCATTACAAATGAAAGCATGTAAATCACTATTATAAAAATAGATATCAATTAGATAGATGTCTCTAGTGGAATTCATGAATTCATTTAGGCACAAGGAAGGAGGAAACATGCAATCAATTTATAAATAGAGAAAGTAACATAAATAGTTATCTTGGTAACAGCTTCCCTGTGAGAGATGTCCGAGAGCAGTGGTTCTCTTAGGCTCTCCTCATGGTTCGGGGGCCATGGAACACTCTAAGGTGCCCTCGGGTGACTCTCAAGTGTTAGAAAACCCACCTCGGCTTGGTGGTACCAAGCTAGCAACAGGACACTCTCCTGTTGCAACTCTCTTCTAAGTCCTCTTCAATCCCCTCTTCTCCGTGGAGAACTACATGGCCTTGATTCTACGGCAGTCATAGATATGTAGGCAGCTAAGATTGGATAGTTTTGGTGCAGTGCCAGGCCACACCTTGTACCAGATCATGAGGGATCCGGGGGTGAGGCACCTTCCCTTGTAGGTGCATCATCTCCCCTTCCACCGATGTGGTCTACAAGGTTGTGTGTGTGCTTGTTTGCTTGGTCCTCATTTTGGAGTTTGGTTACCCTCAATGGGGTGCGTGGTCATGTAAGTTAAGAAGCTGTGCTTTTGCTTGCACTCACTCGTGAGTTGCTTGCTTGCTTGAGGCGTATTCCCCAGGTCTTCCACCCTAGATCCATTAGATCTTTGTGAATTCCTTGGGGTGCCAAGCAACGTCAGGGCAACGTTGTTACAGATGGTATTAGAGCGTTTTTGAAATTGTGTTGTGATATGGTTGTGCTCTTTGGTTGTGTTACTCCATTGAGCTTGTTTGGTTAATGGTCCCTTTGGATTGATACCTAGGTGATCTAGGGTCACATCCTTATGTATTTTGGAAGAGTTTCTTGATGGTAATGTTCTTTACTCTTCCTGAAGGGACAGATGAGAAATTGTGAGCAATTGGTGTATGTTGCTCTTTGTGGGGATATAAATGATGGCGTCTTGGTGATGTCCTTCCCTTGTTTACTTGTGGTTGGACTAGTTGTGATTGTATGCGATATGGTTGAGAGGAGTTCTATTGGCAACTCAGGAATTTTGTTGCTCAAGGAGCTCCCATCTCAGGTCTCTAGTGATTCATCTGGGATGAATTGAACCAAGTCTCTGCTTCAGTTTCCACCCAGATGACATGTTTCTAGATGGCATTTGTTGACTTGTGCAGGATATGATATCCTTGGTACTCCCACTCATCTTAGATACAGTGAATATGGGAAAATACAAACTGGGACAAGATGGTTCCTAGGTACCTCAGGATGGAGGTCTTTCGAACATGTGCTCTTGATGAGCCTTGTTCTGGATGGACTAAGACTGTTGCTGGTAGACTTCGTACATTCGTGTTTGTGATTGTATGTTTGTCTAGTTGTGTATGCCTGTCTTCTTGGGTGCGCTTTCAAATTCTGCATTCTTGTTATCATGGTTGCATCTATTGTTCGTAACGCAAGGCTTAAATGTTTTATGTGGTATGATGACTTATTGTTGGGAACGTTGAGGACACAGTGGTTGTTTGTGTCATCCCAAAGCCAAATGGTTGTTGTCTTGTTTGACAACTTATTGTGCATGAGGCATGATTGCCCTTATTATTGATCCTTGAGAGTTGTGCTCCTTGTTGAGTTGGTGGTGTTGTCCTTGGGATTGTGGCATTACTATTTTGATTGGTGACATTCCTTGGTCACTTTGATTTGAAGACTAATTGGTGGATCATCCTGTTGTTGGTTCTTGTTGAGACCACACCTCTTTTGAGGAGAGTATTCTTGTGAACGCATCCTCCATGTTGTTGCTCATTGTTGCGAGAATTGGTTTGATGCAGACTTGTTGTTGGATAGACCTTGGTCTTCCACCTTATTTTTGGGTTGAGATGATGATTGTCTATTGCCCATGACTCATACGAGTGTGTTAAAATTTTGGTCCTAGTTGAGGCTAGTGTTAGTTGTTGGGGATGATTGTTGTGTATAAATCTTGAAATTATGATAGTGTGTTATCTCTCTCTTGGTGTGCCTCATGATGAAATCGTTTGTTTGAGTGGGGATCGAATTCCTCCATCAATGTTTTGCATGATTGATCTCTATGCATGTTGTTGAGGTCTTGAAGTTTATGATGTGCAAGAGTGATATGACCTTGTTATATGATCATGCTTAATGGTTGTGAATGAGGCTGATGTGCTAATTGTGTTCCTGCTAACTTCTATGTTTCTGAGCTTGTGCCTCAGTGTTTGCAGGTAGCATAGGTACAAAGATGCAGCCAGTGGTGACCTCAGTTGATTTTGTGAGCACTATGTCTATGGGGAAGATACGTGCTCCTGAGACCTTCATGAACTGATTATTTGGTCTTATAATCCCAACATTGGGTTGTGGCTTTATCAATACCTTGGCTATGATGGATCAACAAGTACATTATGATTTGTTTGCCTCTCTGTGTTGGGGGAGCACTAACAGAGGATGGTGATCTGTCCTAGACCCTATAGATATTGGGCTAGCAGATAGCATGAAATGGTATCCTTGGCCATGCTGGATACTGATGGCCTAGGAGTGGCCAATGCAATGAGGTCCCACTATGGTAGGATGGTGGATACTCAGTTGGCATGTTTCATTATTAATTCGTTGCATTCGTGTCTCGAATCGTTTTCGTTTGAGGTTACTCGTACAGTGGGTTCAGTGCGATGGTAGATCATGTATCTTTTGAGACAGTGGTGCAATGATAGATGATTGTGTATGCTTCGTGACAGAGACAGGTTTTTCTCAAAATAGCATGGTTCTTTCATGGGATGCTCTTGGTGGCCTAAATCCTTCAGCCTAGGATGGGCTTGGGTAGTTTGTCCTATAGCCTTTTAGGCTTGGGTAGCATTCCCAGATACCATGTATGTTCCCATATATGAATGTAATCCTATCCTCAGGTGGGTGAAATGTATCCTTGTGATATTCTCACTTTGATTGTATACACTCAAAAGTGCTGGATGTATTCCCTATGTGACTTAGTTGTCTCCTGGTTGTAGGCCTATCCCATACCCTGTGACAAGGCCAAGCTTGATGTATGGTGTTTTTCCTGGTGCTTTTTTTGAAGAGCCCTTGTTATATGTTGTAAATGGCTATTTTTCCTTGATGTATAATCCTTCTAAAAACCTCATGGGAAACTCTTCATTTGGATACAATGTTGTAATGAATGGACTAGGGCATGTCCTTGCCCATTATGCTCGTGAACTGGTGCCATGCGTTCCTGATGATGTTGATGTGCCTAGATGGTGTATGCTTGGTGAACGTCCTTGAGATGGGACAAATCTTGGGAACACATTCTCTTGTGTTCTTGGATTGGCAAAGATCTTGTCCACAGATGATTGATGGTGACTGAAATTCAGATCAATATGATGTCTAATGGTGGATTTGAGTAGAATTATGGGTAGTGGCACCTAGACTTGCTCTTCCATGTTGGAGGCGATCAAGGGGCAATTGTCCAAATGATGGGATGGTGGTCCATCCTTGGATAAATGATGTTACAGATATAGAAATTGTGATTTCTCTTGGTGGCCTTGCTTGGTGGGCTTGAATGTGCTCAAAACACTTGAGCTAATGCTCTTGTGATCAAGGGTTTCTAATGATTTGTGCATGTTGGTGGGCTCTCGTGACTAATTACCTTTGGTGCTTTGGAGAGCTATGATGCATTCTCATAGATTGGGACTTATTGGTGCATTTTTTGTCTATGGTATGATTCCGTGATTGGGGACTCGTTGTGCCTAATAGGCTATGGTGTCTTGCTGAATTTTCCCGTGTACTTTGTCCCTTATGTACACTAAGGTATCACACAGTCCCTCCCGAATGTATTGTCCCATGTCTCTGGTGTGAGGTTAATTCTTGTTGGTGTTCTCACTTCCCTGGTGGGATAGCAGAGTTGATCATGAGGGATCATTCTCCATTTCAATGGATGCCCTCTTCAGTCCCTGAAATAATAAGGTAGGTGGTATTGAGACGATTGTCTCCTATTTGGGACCTAGAAGCAGTTGATGTTTGGGACTTGTTCCTAGCTATGGTTCCATGTCCATGAACTCATGGGGCTTGTTCTCAGAGACAAAATGTTGTTACCATGGGGAAATTCATGAAACCTCCCTTGTGAGGTCGTGTTGTTGATGTAAATGAAAGATACATATTGCTCTTCATGTAAACAAGGCATGATCTCGTGTACTCTCTCAGTTTGGGGGCTTCAGGAGAACTTCCTTGTTGAGGTTCTCTGGTAGACCTTCCTTATTGTAAACCCTTTGGGGATGAATCATTTTGTGTTTGAGTTGTAAATGATGTTCATGAAATCCCATTCCATGTAAAACTATCTTGAGAACTTGGTCCTCTTATGGGCAAGATGTTGTTGCTGACTGGTATCTGTTGTTTGGGTTGAGTGATAATAGGTAGTGGTGCGGCCTTGTCCACCACAAATTGATGTAAACGGGCTTGACTAGGATGTATGAAACAAAACCCAGATCTCCCAAGATAAAACAAAAATGCTAGGTATCTCGAGTTGTTCTCAAGGGGAAAAATTGAATTGGGTAAGACTTGTGAACCCATGTCTTCCCTTAGCTAGTGATAGTTCCACGATATGGTTCTATTGGCTATATTAACTACTTGGGTATGTATGATGGGTAAGGTGTAGCTGGGCTACTATACTTACCTATGGAAGAAACCTCCCAAAGATGATCCCTACTACAAGTGCAAAATCTATTGAAAGGTGTTGATCGTGAGACTGGCAGTCGTTCTTGATATAGTGGGGAAATGAAAATTCTAAGAATGTTGATGTTCCTTGGAGAATTCATGATCTAGTTACTCTCAAAGGTGACTTTGTATTCATTCCNATTGCAGGTGGAAAATGTGGGTGATCCTTCTCCATGAAGGGGATATTATGGTTGCATTCGATGATGTGCTTACAGCTGATATGAGATAGGTGATGGAGGATTGTCATGGGGTTGGCTGCCCAATTGACCCTCCACTTGTTCTAACATTTGAGTAGGCATTCTCGATGTTGGAAAATCACAAGAGGTGTTGATGATAGTTGGATCTTGTTGTATGTTAGCCTCCTGAAGAAGTTTCCAAATAGATTTTTGGATCTTCTCTCTCATTGGAATACTATGGAATGATGAATTGAGGCATGTGATGCTGGTGTTTGCAGATGGCAAGGTCAAGCTCAAAGATCTATTCTTGTACCTTGTTTGTAAGGGTGAACATGCTTAACGCCCTTCATGCCAACTTGAACTAAATGATGAGAAAAAGAGAATGCACATGGCACTGATGCATGTGGAATTAGTGCTTAGATGGTTGCACTGGTGAGACCTCATGGGTCTCGATGCGAGTAGCAGAACATGGAGTTCTAACAAGCATGAGTTACTTGTGGAGACATGGCTCTTTGGAGCATGTCCTCCCTCTTGGTATGATGTTCCCAAGTCCCTCACCATGGGTAGTGGCCATGGTGAGCCCTCAAGAAAAATAATAATAATCAATGGGTGCTGAGATGTCATTCACAAAGGAACTTGATGGGACTTGTGGAAGAGGAGCTATCTTCTTACATAAGTGTGGCTTACATAAGAAGATACGTCTCTAGACCCTCATAAGGGATGGATCTAGGTGATGCCTTAGAGACGTTGGCCCTTTGGGTTGGACTCTCCCACTCGTATAGAGAAGGGAAGTCTTGGAATTCCTCCAACTACCCTTGCATTTCATGCAAGGCATTGGATGGAAGGACGTAGTAGGTGTTGGGGTTAGTACCTTCCTTCAAGCCTAGCATCTAAGGAGTTGATGGATCCCTGGAATTGATGGAGTTCCGAACCCATGTAGAAGTGTACACTCAAAGCTATCCTAGGCTCTGCTCCAAGGACGTCGCTTCTTTGTGTGGGGGAGGATTGTGAGAGATGTCTGAGAGCGGTGGTTCTCTTGGGCTCTCCCCATGGTTTGGGGGCCATGGAACACTTTGAGGCACCCTTGGGTGACTCTCAAGTGTTAGAAAACCCACCCAGGCTTAGTGGTACCAAGCTAGCAATAGGACACCCTCCTATTGCAACTCTCTTCTAAGTCCTCTTCATTCCCCTCATCTCTATGGAGAACTACATGGCCCTGATTCTACAGTGATCATAGATATGTAGGTAGCTAAGACTGGATAGTTTTGATGCGGTGCCAGGCCACACCTTGTACCAGATCATGAGGGATCTGGGGGTGAGGCACCTTCCCTTGTAGGTGCATCGTCTCCCCTTCCACCGATGTGGTCTACAAGGTTGTGTGTGTGCTTGTTTGCTTGGTCCTCATTTTGGAGTTTAGTTACCCTCAATGAGGTGTGTGTTCATATACATTAAGAAGCTGTGCTTTTTCTTGCACTCACTCGTGAGCTGCTTGCTTGCTTAAGGCGTATTCCCCAGGTATTACGCCCCAGATCCATTGGATCTTCATGAATTCCTTGGGGTGTCAGGCAATGTCGGGGCAACGTTGTTACATTCCCAGTTACTTTTTTTGATTACCCATAGGCTTCTTCCATTTTCCTGTTGTTGCTGCTGATGAGCCATTATGCGATTAGTTACCATGATCGCCACTGTACAAAACACAAAAGAAAACAGAGATATGAACCATCGACTAATGGCACTTGCAAATAGTGATGAGATAACCCAACAATGCAAGCTGAAAATTTACCACAACTTCAACTTGAGCATGTGTATCCATTTCATCCCCTGTTGTACCATGGCATTACATAGTTAGAACTTTTAGCATATACCCTGTACAGCAGCAACTGCCTAAATTTTGTTAACTTTAGTTCCTAATAAAACTGAAAATTTAACATTCAAAATGCATCATCACTCAACATAGTTCATAACTAAGAGCTAAAACTTAAATGCCATGAGACCATAAACAGAGCAATATTTTCATGCAAAATTAAAACATAGGTAGGCAGGCTGAGTAGGGAAGTTCAACCAGCAAGCAAACAACATAAAGTAATTGCTATATTGAAAAATCAAGGAATGAGGTGCTGTTGTTGTTGTTACTAAACAAAACACATGTGAAAACCTAAAACCAAAGGAATAGATATCCCTATTTTTGTTTCTGCTTCAGCTAAGAGAAAGTGAAGGCCTTGGCACCTTCTTTAATTTTGTGTGTATTTGGTGGGTTTATGGAGAGGGGGTGTTGTTGTATGCAATGTGGGGTAAGTTGATACACTGTAATTTGGAATTGAACATTCATGAGAGGGGGTAATTGGATCAATGGGGGCATTGCTTTTGCTTTCATGTCCACCAACGTATTTTAGTCAACAAACCAGTGTGAGGTGGAGTCCAAATTCAAAGAGCCTCTATTTAAAAGGACATAGTTTTTCCTATGTGGCCTTTTGAAAATGGAAAACCAAACTGAAAAATTGGGGATTTAAATTAAATGTTTATCTTGAATATAATAACTAAAAAAACAAATTTTCCCTAGTCCCACTAATGTTGCCAATCCATCACTGCTGATGGTGTTCACTGCCACACAAGAAGACCATGACTGCTGCGAAAGAGGAAGAGAGAGAGAGAGAGAGACTACCGCAGGGAGGTGCGGCTTATCTCTTGGTCTCTACCAGTGCAGTTGTTGCTACTGTGGGAAGAGAAAGAGAGAGGAAGATCACTATTGTCTGCCACTTACCTACCATCTTTAGAAAAAGAAATGAACCACTGTGGGTAGGAGAAGAGGAGGCCCAATGTCACTTGCCTTTGCTATGCATGCTTATTGCTGATGCACAGCTTGTTGGTTTGCCTGTAGTAGCTGAGGAGGAAGGAAAGAGGCTATTGCAATTGTTTTGGAGGACAGCCACAGTCCACCACATTCCCTGCTATCATTGATGTGTCATTGTTAGCCATAGAGAAGAAGGAAACCACTGATTGCAGATTTTTTACTATCTTTTACTACTGCGTGCACCGTGTGTCACCTATAGGTAGAAGGAAGAGAAAATCCTTTGACATATGTGCTATGCAAAGAGATTGCTGCTGCTCATGTATCATCTATGTGCATCCAAGAAAAAATCTAACTATCCTCCTGGCTGATCCTAGAATTTGATAATTTGGGAGCCCCCCTAGACTGATAGAAAGATCCCCCCCATTTAGAGCTGCTATGGCCATCCCATAATGGCACCCACTTTTTTCCTTTCACACCACATTCACCCATGGCCATTATGACCACCACCACCCACTACATAACCGTTGTTACCACCATCATGATCATTCATTGCTAGAAATTGCTGCCATGAATACCACCTCTAGCACTATGCCATTAACATCCCTACAATGAATGCACATAATGTTCATAAATATGGCAATCATGAATGCCTTTGTAACTCCTGTAATGCTTGGGAGTTACAACCTATAGGCCTATTACAAAAGTTTGATGGATATTGATGTGTTATAGAAGTTTCCACAAGTTGGTGTTGGTCTTCACTTGCACAAATTTTATGGTTAGTATCTATAAAAAAAATTACACATTAAAATTATATGGTCACAAGCCATGTCCCTATGGTCTCTTCACTGAGACAAGTGGTTGAAAGGAAACGAAATGCTCATCCCACATTGGATACATTCTAGACTTTGGACATAGTTCAATGAGAAAGCAAGGGTTCTTGGGCCAACATGAAATAGCACAAGGATTCCATCCATAAATTAAATTTTCATGGAACATCCATATTCACAACTTGTTCTATTTAATTACAACTTATTTTCTAGTTTAATGATTGTAGTTTGTAGCTACCTATTTGGCCATATTCCTTTAGCATCGTGTTAACAATTCTTTTAAAATCATCACATATATATAGCAACTGTTTTATCTTCTTAATATTCACATACTTGATAGTTTGGGGAACTGAAAAGTGGATAGCCACATTTGTCACATTGGTGTGCATATACAATTTTGTTGGACATTTCTTTTTTGCTTACAAAAAAATGCAAGGTCACACACCAGAATTTTGACTATCAATGCAATGGTGATGCTAGGAAAATATTTGTCTTTGTAATGTTCAATTGATATTAAATGTGTATGAAGTTCATGTTCATATTACATTAGTATGTCATTGTTGATGAATATGATTTTTTTATTTTTCATGATATTCAAATGTATTTAAATATGGCATCGTGCCTAGCATGGGCAAAGTTGACATCAACACTTAGCCCCCCAAACTTTAATTGCATGCAAGTGGAAGGAGCAACAAAAACCACAAAATTTTAAAAGAATATGTAACAAATAGGAAATCACAAACATCACAGAATAGGCAAATAGAAATTTAAAAGTAAACTATATTGATCTAAACGTGATTAAAATGACCATATAACCAAAAGAGAACTAGACGTAGGCCACCCTTATCACACCATCTTATTTAATCAAATTCTAAATATATAATTCTATTATTTTAACTACATAGATCTATACATATAATTAAAATATATAGCTAAGATCTCATTCCCAATCTTCTCACAAGGTAAAATTCAAAAGCATGAGAACTACTTTTGAGTACAAGACCCATACTAAACTTAATGAGGAGGATAGGCTCACGTTAGATCATGGCTAGCCACAACTTTTGGATTTTTCCTTGGGGTTCTCTTCTTTTTTTTTTTGACATTGAGAAAGGGGATGGATGAAAAGGGATTATTTTCTTTTATCTTTTTTTTTTTTTGAAAAGGGGGAATGAAGTTTAGGGTAAGGATTGTTGCCAAACCCCATCACACTAAAGAACTTATTACACTACCAATGAACACAATCCTCATTTTTTGAGGAAACTTTGCTCATGGCGTACTTCATTCTTAAGGTAGGAATTCCAACACAAATCTAGTCGATTAGTTACACTACCAATGAACATGGTCCTTTTGGAACTTTGCCCATGGTGCAGTTCAACCCTCGTATATGTGCCTTTGATTATAATTTGATGGTAGTATAGCAAGTCTCCTAGGTGGTTAAAGGTTATCAAGTGGAGATGAACTCACTTCACCCCATTATTCATAGGGTATCCATGGATCATCACACATGAGGGCTAAGGATTATGAGAGGGAAAATGGAGTTTTCTAAGGTCACCTAGTGATTATGGCTAACCATTCTCCAACATCACATATCCTACACTCACATAATTATGATTATTAGAGGATAAGTTAGCATAAATCCTATGCTCCATAATCCAACATAACTAATAAAATTAAACCTTGAAAAAGACTGGGAAGAATCAAAGTATTATTAAAATATATAATATAAAGGAGAATTCATGTAATAGTAATAAGAAATATTATATAAATCATTACACTAACATTATTTTTCAATGGTGCTTTGATGACCCAATGCCTAGTAACTCAAAAGATCATAATGATTATTAAAATCATATGAAAAGTAAAATCAAATCAATATGCTAAGAAAGAAATAATGTAAATGTAAAGAAAATATGTAAATGCAACTATATACAAATGAAATGCATGGTGAAGAGGAAGAAAGCATGTAACTAAGACTCTACCAGGTGTCCACGTGGGGCACCTGAGTAGAAATGCTTCAAATGAAATGCATTAAAATTCCTATGTAGCCTATGTCCTTGCAAATTAGCAATTTTGTATACATTGGGACCAATGACATTTGCAATTTACCCTTTTCCAGACTAGATCTCCTATCCTAAAGGCTTCACCTGCATGTTTCTTGTCAAGCCATTGTTTAACAATTTGTCGATGATTAAGATTACGAAAATCAAGACTTAATTGTAATTTGCTTCGTTTTCCATCAGGTACTAAATTTAAATGTTTCATAAGATGAGTAATTTTAGATCCTAGAAGTTCATTGAGTTCATCTTTCATATGAGTTTTAATCTTAGGTTTAAGTTTCGGTTAGTCATTGAATATAGCCTCTCTAGAAACATGCTTAATGGATGTTTCATCAAATTTTGATACACCTTCTAATGCTTTGATGGTTGGGATCTTATTTATATCTTTGTCCTTCTCTAAAGGTAGTGGTTCATCGATAAGAAATCCATTTTGTTGATGATAAGGAAAGGTGTCTTCATGGATTTCTTCACATTCACTAGAAGTTTGTTAAGGTTGGGTGGAATTTGTATGAGGAAAAGGATTTTTTTTTGTAATTTCACTCATGTGGTCATCTACAACATGTTCATCATGCTCAACCTCAATAACTCCAACATAAAGATTAGTATTTTGGTTTTCCAAGGATTGATTTTGTTGATCCAAGGTTGTAACTACGTGTTTGTAGAAAGGCTCTCTTGGTATAATCATGTATTCATATTTTCCTTTGATAGGGATTAATAGTTCAAAGAAATTTGACTAAAGAAGCACCCAAACTTGGCTCCAAAAGCCCTAGATAAGAGCTCACCATAAGTGGGTGACATGTCAACTACTAAGATGTCTATGTAACATGTAAATGTAGGATATTATTTTAGTTGCACTTTTACTCCTTTTAATGACCCTACAATAGGTACATTAGACCCATTGAGCTGAATCACATTTTTCGTTTATGGTATAATTTGTGCTCCTAAAGCCTTACATACCTCAAATGGCATGACACTAACAGTTGCTCCAAAATCCACTAAACAATTGAGGATATTTTTCCCTAAAATGATTAAGGTTGTTAGAAAAGGAGGCTGATCTTTCATGCTTGACATGGAATTATTTGCATTCTATACTGATAGCGTGTTAGGACTTTCTATGAAGTGAACTTACCTTTCAAGGATTGGAGATTTTCCTTTTCCTATTTTAGGTGTATGAACTATGTCTTGAATCACCTCTTTCATTTCATTAAAGTGTAAAATATCATACATTGAAATGTTAGCTTTGATTTTCTTCAAATCCTCAACTAGGTTGTAAGTCTTGTGTTCATCTTTGGCTTCTTGTTGAGCTGGAGTTCTTCTAAGTATAGAAGGTGGATTTGGTTGTTGTGGGACATTTGTTTGGGATGACCCAGTTTGAGTATTTGTGTTACTTTGACTAGGAGCTCTTTTGTTTCAATGAGTGTAAGGGTCATTCCTAGTTTGTTGCTATGTGTTATTCATGATGTGACTAAGTCTATGGTCATAAGTATTATGTGAATTGGGGTCGCTTACTGTGACTTATTCAAACGAAGGCACTTCCTCATTCTTAGTTTCATGGGGTACATTAAGGACCATAATAGGGGGTTTTCCATTTTGTTGACCTTGGGTATGATTACCATATAATGCCAAGAATTAAAAACAAGTCCTCTCATAATGTTGCCTCATGTTATGGAGGTGGTAATAAGCATCATTGGCTGATGAATTTGGATTTTCTAGTTGTATAGGACCCTTGCTGTTGTTCTGCTTTAGTTCAAATACTTTGTTGGAAAGTTTTTGAAGTCAAGTTAATATCTAGGTCATTTAATTTTGAGTTTCAGTTGGGGCTTCAATAGGGTTGGATATCCCATTTTGATTTACCATTGATTAGATTAAGGCCTTCGATTAGTTATCATTCAAACCAGTGTTAGATGATAGGAATGAAGAAGATGTGGGACCTTAAAAGTAGCTATTTTTTGGTTGAGTCATTTGAAGGAGAATGAGAGTTTGGAACATAGTATTGGACATTGCAAAAGTTGGTAGATGTAGAGGGTTAGATTGCATGGGATTACTAATGCTCATCATTCTAAATTGAGTTTGAATGTTATTCATAAGGGTGATTTGTTCTAACTTCATGGCTTTAGCCATTGCTCCCTGTATTTCTATTATGTTTGAATCAGATTTGATAGCATAGGCAAAGAATGGATTGATAGTAGAGACGTAAAAGTTGAGGATGCCATTAGGTTGTGGATGCATCCCACTTGGCACATAGGCTAGCTGGTGAAGGAATCGTAAGTTGTAATCCTAGACATTTTCACCAGGTAATTTTCTTAAGCTTGTAAAGTTACTTAATGTAATTGTAGGGCTCTTGAATTTGTCAAATTGAATAAAAAACTTATTTTTGAACTCCTGCCATGAGTTAATGAAGGTATTGGGGAGCATTAAGAACCATTGGGTTGCTTTAGTTCTGAATGTTGTCACAAACACCCTACATGCCATAATGTTCTGTACAATGTTGTGGATGCTTAGTAAGGATTCAAAACATTGTATATGTTGGCAAGCATCATTAGTAGGGTTTGTGGGATGGAAAAAAAATTTATATTTTAGAGTTATTTTGGGATATCATGATAATTTTTAACAAATAGAAAGCATAGAAAAAGGAAGAAAATAAAGGGTCTAAAGAGGTTGTAACATAGTATGGAAAAATGAAATAGCCTCCTGTATGGGTATGTGGCCTTTTGAAAATGAAAAACCAAACTAAAAAATCAAGGATTTAAATTAAATGATTGTCTCGAATACAATAAGTAACTAAAAAATAAATTTTCCTTGGTCTCGCTGATGCTACTAGTCAATTGTTGTTGATGGTGTTTATTGTAGTGCAGAAAGACCATGACTGTCATGAAAGAGGGAGAGAGAGAAACAAAGACTGCAATTGGGAGGTGCTACCTATCTCTTGGTCTTTGCCATAATAGTTACTATTTCCATAGGGAGAGAGAGAGAGGGAGATCTCTGCTATTTGCCACTTGCCTACAATCTTCAGAAAAAGGAATGAACCGCTATGGATGAGAGAAGAGGAGCTCCAATTTTGCCTATCCTTGCCATGCATGCATGCTACAGATGCACAATAGTAACCTACTACCTGTTGGTTCACTTTCAGTAGCCGAGGAGGGAAGAAAGAGGCTTCTGTAGTTACTATCGAGGATAGTTGTAATATGTCACATGCACTACTACTATTGATGTGTTGTTGTCCATCACAAAGAAGAAGGAAACCACTGATTGCAGAGTTCCTGTTATCTTTTGTTGTTGCATGCACTATGTCACCTACAAGTAGAAGAAGGGAGAGAAAAGCCTCTGATGGACATGCTATGTACAGAGACTACTACTGCTCACGTGTCATTTGCATGTGTCCAAAAAAATGTAACTGTCCTCCTAGCTCATCATAGGATTTGATAATTTGGAAGCCCCCCAAGACTAATAGAAAGAGGCCCCCCATTTATATCTACCATGGTCATCCCATAATGGCACCCACATTCTACCTGTCATGCCATATTCACCTATGGTTTTTACAGTCACCACCACCCACTACATAACCGTTGTTACCACCATCATGACTGTTCATTGTTAGAAACTATCACCATGATCGCCACCTCCAACACTATGTTGTTAACGTTCCTGTAATGAATGCACATAACGTTCCTAAAAACACCCACCATGAATGCCTTTGTAACTCCCGTAATGCCTAGGAGTTACAACTTGTAGGCCCATCAAAAAATTTTGATGGATATTGATGTGTTGTAGAAGTTTTTACAAGTCGATGTTGGTCTTCACTTGCACAAATTTTTTGGTTAGTATCTATCAAAAAAATACATATTCAAATTATATGATCACAAGCCATGTCCCTACAGTCTCTTCACCGAGACAAGCAATTTAAAGGAAATGAAATGCTCATCTCACATTAGATACAATTTGGAATCATTCAAACCAGTGTTAGATGATAGGAATGAAGAATATGTGGGACCTTAAAAGTAGCTATTTGTAGGTTGAGTCATTTGGAGGGGAATGAGAGTTTGGAACATAGTATTGGACATTGGAATAGTTGGTATATGTAGAGGGATAAATTGCATGGGATTACTAATGCTCATCTCTCTAAATTGAGTTTGAATGTTATTCATAAGTGTGATTTGTTCCAACTCCATGGCTTTAGCCATTGCTCCTTGTATTTCTATTATTTTTGAATTAGATTTAATGGCATAGGTGATGGGATGTGATATCGCATGAGACGTGATATCATGTCATCCCCTGCGATATCGCGGTCCACCACCATATCTATAAATAAGAGGTGGCACTCCCCTTATTCCTTATTCTAGGCTTAAAGTAGCGAAGCTCTGGCCAATTGATCACCCAAGAGATAGATTATTTTCCATGTGCCCGCAGTAGAAGTCCCCAAGTGAACGAATCTTTATTCGAGCAGCTTTGTACCTGAACACAAGTTGTGTATGACAATAAAGACGAGCTTTGTGGATAAACCTTGTAGTACATGGAATAGGTTTATTACATGTTATTTCCTACCAGTTATTTATTACCTACATTAGCGCGCTATGAGTACGACTTGATTACGAGCATTTATGAATGTATACGATTAGTCAAGGAATCGGTTACTCATCGCGATTAGTCTCTCTCACCCTCAACTCCTAGAACATGGGTTAAGTATGACTTGGTTATGAGAATTCAAGGATGTGTACGGTTAGCCGAGGAATGGATGCTTATCATACTTAGGTTAGTTAAGTGCCTTAGTACGACCACTTCGAGCACGTGCGTTACGTGTGGTGATCCCAGTAACGATTAGCGTTTTGTAGCCATAGTTGCATAGTTCAAGGTGTGTATGGTAAGTGGGAATAGATGCTGACGATAGGGGCCTAGTGAATTAGTTAGAATTAGTTAGTCTCTCAACCCTTTACCTCTTAGAATAGGAGAAAAACATAAAATACCATAAAAATCATATACCTCAGACTTTCTTAACCATACATTGTGACACATACAAGAAAGCCTGGGAAGACAACGATTAATTAACCCCAAGTGTTCCAAGCGGCATGTAGGCATTTAGTCTATGGAGTTCGACCGGATCGTGTGTGCGACGCTCGTATTCGTATGGTTGAGTGTAGGGATACCCGCCACTCATCATTGGTACCATTGCTGGGGACTAAGTGTTTGTACATCAATTAGAACATAAGGAAATCATTCACATCATTGTGAGCCTTAATGAACCTTCGGGTTAATTAATTAAATAAGAATTTATATAATGGTGAAATAGCACACCGATAAAAATGACTTCTTCTCACAAAGCTAATTCACATAGGACTAACACTGAAGACAGTCGGCAACATACAATGCATAACCAAAACCAGCCAAGTCCTAAATAATATAAGATAGTTTATACTCGTTCTGATGAGTATATTCTGAACTTTACTTTTATCCTCCATCAAGACGAATAGCTGCGATGGAGAGACCTGCAAGGTAACATCGTGTTACCCTCAGATTGATCAGTCCCGAACAAGCTCTTCCATGCCTTGGCATATATTGGCATGCAGGAACTATTTGCTGAATATGTTGCTGAGGACTTTGATATGAGGGATTATTATCCCACAGATGTGCAACATAAGAGGGACTCAAGGTAAGAGAGTCAACACACATTGTTGAAGGGCAAGTCCCCACACGTCCTTAGTGAAATAGGAGACAAGGAACCCCTCATAACGGGTTCTTTAGCAAATTATGTTTCCCCTCCTCATGATGGTGAAGAGGTTAGGCATCAAAGCCTTTGATTAACTGTAAATACTATGGGTTCTGATCCCTGTGAATGCCAACTGTTCATAGAAGGAACAACCACTCACACTAAGGATGGACACTTAGATCGTTATAACGATTAGGGATGAAGCAGCCGAAGAGAAGGTAAGAAACATCGCCATGGTGATGGCTCCCCTTCTTCTTCTCCTTCATCTCACCACTCACACTCTCCTTCCATACCTGGGCACAGCCATCGTGAACATAATGGTGAGGGTAAAGGTAAGGAAGACGAGAGAGCTCGATAGGAAGGTTGAGAGATAGGACAAGGGCAAGGACGTAGGGAGAGTAGGGAACCACGCAGACATCACAAATGTCATGAAAGAGATGATCATGACGAACCCCTACTCGCAACCCAAAGTATGCTTAACATTACAAAGGCTGTTAGGATTCCAACAAGGCACTTAAAAGATAGTTGAATCAAGTGTTTGGACATAAATAATATCCCACGTTTTGAAGGGGGATACAATGCTGATCCACAATATCATTTACAGGCATTCCACGATGACTATGCCTTGCAAAATATAGACAATGAGTGGCAGAAGCTTAAGTTGTTTCCAAGGACACTCATCAAAGAAGCAGAGAGCTGGTACCAGTCCTTAGAACCAGAAACCATCAGGAGGTGGAGTATGATGCTTGAACTCTTCAAAAATAAATATTAGACGTACTCCAGAGTGTCCAATTTGCATAAGCATATCTAAGGCTGGAAACAAGGTGCTTATGAACCCTTGGATGCTACCATGGCGTGATACTATACATTGCTACATCGTTGCCCGGGCCATGGGTACGCTCAGTGGGATCAACTTCACCACATCATGGATGGGCTAAGGCACAAAATGAGACGAACCCTTGGGACTTATGCCCAAGGAAGGCTATCACAACTTAGAGCCCAAGAAGTACAAAGCTTGTTGGAACAAGTAGCGCAAGAAGAGGATGAACTACGTTAGAGGAAAAGTGCAGAAGAATACAACCGCGATCCCTCCCTTCACAAGAAGGAACTAAAATTTTGTGATGAGGAGGATGAGTCACCACTCGAAGAGTTGGTGAACTAGAAAATCTTGTCGATCCAGAAATTAACAACCGAAGTATCGGCCAAGGCAGACCAAATGTGGGATTTCTTAGACTCAAGAATTGAAATAGTCTTGAAAATCGTAGAAGAGTCTAAGGAGGAACGAAGTAGTGACAAAGGTAAAACAAAGTGGAGAAATTTAAGCCCTGCACATAACAAGGATAAGGGGAAAATTCCTATCTCTGATGAGGCTATGAATTCTGACACAGAAAATGATAGTGGATGTGACGTCTGCTACTATGACCATCCTAAGGGATATTGCCTAGTTATCTCACATCTACAAGAGTCTGGGGTGTATGCACTAAATCCAAGACTCAACCAATGGCAAACACCCCAAAGGTTATCTTATCCACAAGGTAACCCAAGGAAGTTCCACCAACCACTAACGTATTATCCAAGTAGAACTCCACCACAGCCCATTGGACAACATCCGTAGTGGCAATATCCACAATCATGGGGGATGCCACTGCCAACACAATAGTACCCTTACTGGTAGCCCGATCCTTATGGTTATTATGTGTAGCAGTCGAGTTCTCTAGGTGACTCTACGGGTCACACTACTCCCCAACGTCACTACCAAGTTCAGGAGTACTTTAGGAGGACTCCTTCTTCTTCAGGAGACATCTCACACTTATCCCATCCTCCAACTCCATCCACACCTCTTCCACCTATAGTTCCCATACAACTTGTTCCAACAATGCAAGGGGAATTACCTACGCAACCGCAACAACGTAACACCGCGAGAGCTGTAAATATTCAACCTGTAAATATTCAATCGGGTGCTGGTTTTGTCAACTATACAAAGAGAAGATCCTTCTTTAGAACTAGAAGCCTTGAGAAACTCTCGCAACAACAAACAGTTGTGCAGATGTATATGCCTCAATCATCTAACCCTTCGGAGCATCCTTCAGTCCAAAAGAACTGTACGCATATGGTTATGTTAACACATATCGTAATCGACTGGATCAAGGTGGGCCATCTCCCCAAGAAACTATCTAACCTTGGGAGCCCCTTAATTTATTTCCAAATTGCCAGAAATGCATCACATCAGGCTCTTCTTGACTCAGGTTCTAGAGTTAATCTAATATCACGAGAAATATATCAAGTCTAGAACCTGCCTCAACTTAAGAAGAGTAACATCCAACTAGAGCTGGCTGACCAGTCCATCACCATTCCCTTGGGATTGGTGGAGGACATCATCACCACTATGTGTGGGTGGTCATACCCAGCCGATTTCCTAGTGATTGAAGTTAACAACGAAGGGGGCTTCCCAATTATAATGGGAAGGCCATGGCTAAGTACAGTAGATGTGTACCTAGGGATCTGTGATCTTTCCTTGCAAATCTCTAAGATAAATATTTATGGAAAGATCGAGAAGAAGAAAGTTCTGTGCATCACATACAATGATTCATCGGGTGATGACATGGAGGAAATGTTTCCATGTAACAGGTGTGCCCTTGCAACTTTGAAACAAAGATGCCTATATGTAGTAACCACACAACCAATAGTAGACACCCCGTGGTTGACAACTACTCGGAAGAGCAAATAAATATGCATGAAACGAATTGAGGAGACAACTCATGTTAACAACAGATGCATAGACACACTAGAATATGAGCATCACCAACTTCCACCCCTTAACCTAAGAACACCAGTGGGGAGAAGTTGGGTACTTTTAAGAAATTCAAACAGGCACTCATTATTTCGGATCTCTCCCTTTCCACTTAGTCATGGGGGAGATGGCCACCTATGCTAATCATATGGGGCCCTCAGTTCTTTTTAGTTTTAGTTTTTCACATTTTTGTTTTACAAAGTTTTTGTTTAACACATTTTTGTTTAGCACATTTTTGTTTTACACATTTTTGTTTTACAAGTTTCTGTTTTGCAAATTTCTTTAACTTTTCTTGTTTTTGTTTTACAACATCATTGTACTTTTCCATTTTGTGTATGTGTGTGTGTGTGCCATCCACCATGTAAGTTCGTCATCCAATAAGTGTTCTGAACGATGGTATAAACTATTTTTCATTGATTGCTGATGTTTGATTTTTACCTTTAAGTTACAATGTTGACACTAAGGTATATTCTTTTGATATGGTAGGCAATGAGTCCACTTCATCCATCCATCCACCAAAGTCTATGATTCCTCTTGGCTTGGAAATGTATAGTTCTCTTTCTAATTAAGAACTTTAACGAATCGGTGATTGGGTACTTCTCAAACTAAGGACTTAAGGTTTGAAAAGGGTGTGACTTCAAGGGAACTTGATGCATTTTTGTTGGCCATTCGCTTAGGTGCTGGATGTTTTCTTCTTGATTTTTCTTGCCGTTCCGATGTTACCCACTTTTCGGAAGCCAAGACAATAAAAATAAAAAGTCTTTGCATGGTATGGTTCTCACGCATAAAAACACAAAAAAAAAAAAACCAAAGTGAGAATTCAAAGCACACCCCTTAGATGAAATAAACTTTGGGCTACAAGCACTGGTTATGGAACCAAAAGTATTCCCTCTAACTAAGGCCCTTCTTGCTTCCCATTCCCTCCTTTGTTTCGTCGGAATGGTGGTGACTCTTGGAGGATGCATTCTTGTTACTCAAGTGGATGGTTTGCCCAAGTGCATTGATGCGAAGTCACTGGATGTGGTTGGTTTGAGGCTGGAGTTGGAATGAGATTTGCTAAGTCACATTAATCATGAAACACACAAGGGGCCATACACCACCTTGTTCTTTGGATTCCATTCCATCCTCTTCTCTCCACCCTTCTCTCCACCGTTCACCTCATTACCGGTTGTATCATTAGTATATATTTTAGTAGATACATTGTTTTCTTTTTGGTAAATTCTCATGGTTAAGACTTTAACTCTTGTTCCAACGAACATTCCCAGAGCCTACGGACTCTTTGAATGTGGGTTTGTCAGGGCACTAAGGGCATGAGCCTGCTTTGGGGAGGATCCACTAACATTCTTATTTGGTGCATTCGTTAAATTCTTTCCTTTAACATTTTGCAATTAATTTTATTTTATTCATTTCCATCTTGACATCTCTTTTATTGATGTCCTAGTTGTCCCTTTTATCTCTCTTTCTTACTCTTTCCTTTCTCCATTCTAACGCTATCGGAGGTTCGCGATTAGTCATGGGGGTACAGGGCCTGATTTTTTCGATTTTCTCCTAACCCCAAATTTTTTCAATTTTCTTCCTAACCCCTATACCTTCAGTAGTCATGATTTATATATTCCCAGATCCATATCACCCATACCACAACCCAGAGCCAATAGACTTACACCAAAGCAAGGTATAATCACATTGAAATTCATTTACTCTTGCTAATATAAAACTGTGTTATGTGTTCATATGGTGATCATGCAATAATAGACCAGATCTGGAGAGAGCACTTGGAATGGAGCAGTGCTGAAAGCAGCTATGCAAGGAGAAAGATTGATGATGCGCTTACGGATGGACAATGAAAGGCACAATCTAGGCATTGGCAGCAGCAAGACTTCTTCTCTTCTCTTCTCTCTTCTCTTTTCTCTCAAGCTGCCAAATGTGGCCTAATGTCAATGTAATAAGGTGTTCACCCTTATTGTCATGAACACCAGTTTAGTCAAGTCTTGTAATAATGATCTGTTCACATGTCATCCCATTAGTTTCATTCCCTCAATAATTCCATACCTACTCGATATCATTGTAATGAACTTGAGGACAAGTTTTCATTTAGTCATGGGGGTATGATGGAACGTGATATCGCATGAGCTGCAATATTGTGGTCATCACAATATCGCATCATCCCCTATGATATCATGTACGCGATATCACGGTCCACCATCATATCTATAAATAAGAGGCGGCACTCCCCTTATTCTTTATTCTAGGCTTAAAGTAGCAAAGCTCTAGCAGATTGATCACCCCAGAGATAGATTATTTTCCATGTGCCCGCAGTAGGAGTCCCCAAGTGAACAGATCTTTATTCAAGTAGCTTTGTACCTAAATGCAAGTTGTGTATGGAAATAAAGATGAGCTTTGTGGATAAACCTTGCAGTACATGGAATAGGTTTATTACATGTTATTTCCTACTAGTTATTTATTACCTGCATTAGCACTGTATGAGTACGACTCGATCACAAGCATTTACGAATGTGTACGGTTAGTCAAGGAATCGGTTACTCATCGTGATTAGTCTCTCTCACCCTCAACTCCTAGAACGTGAGATAAGTACGACTTGGTTACGAGCATTCAAGGATGTGTACGGTTAGCCGAGGAATGGATGCTTATCACACTTAGGTTAGTTAAGTGCCTTAGTACGACCACTTCGAGCACGTGCGTTACGTGTGGTGATCCCAGTAATGATTAGCGTTTGGTAGCCACAATTGCATAGTTCAAGGTGTGTACGGTAAGTGGGAACGAATACTGACGCTAGGGACTTAGTGCATTAGTTAGAATTAGTTAGTCTCTCAATCCTTTACCTCTTAGCATAGGAGAAAAACATAAAATACCATAAAAATCATATACCTCAGACTTGCTTAAACATACAGCGTGACACATACAAGCAAGCTTGGGAAGACAACGATTAATTAACCCCAAGTGTTCTAAGCTGCGTGTAGGCATTTAGTCTACGGAGTTCGACCGAATCGTGCGTGCGATGCTCGTATTCATATGGTTGAGTGTAGGGATACCCACCACTCATCAATAGACAAAGAATGGATTGATAGTAGAGAGGTAAAAGTTGAGGATGCCATTAGGTTGTGGATGCATCCCACTTGGCACATAGGCTAGTTGGTGAAGGAATTGTAAATTGTAATCCTAGACATTTTTTCCAGGTAATTTTCTTAAACTTGTGAAATTACTTAATGCAATTGTAGGGCTTGTGAATTTGTCAAATTGAATCAAAAACTTATTTTTGAACTCCTTCCATGAGTTAATGGAGGGATTGGGAAGCATTAAGAGCCACTAGGTTGCTTTAGTTCTGAATCTTATCACAAACACCCTACATGCCATAACGTCATGTATAATGTTGTCAATGCTTAGTAAGGTTTCAAAACATTGTATATGTTAGCAAGCATCACTAGTATGGTTTGTGGGATGGAAAAGCAAGTTTATATTTTGGAGTGATTTTGGGATATCATGATAATTAGTGAAGTTGAAGGGATTTCTTACCAAGGGAGCTGGGGGTTGATTGGCTGCCATCCTAGCTTGAGTTCTCTTAAGAATAAAACTTGGGAAACATGAAGTTTTTGGTTTCCTTAATGTGACATAACGTGTAGTTGGTCAGCTAGGGGGCAAAGAAGAGTTTTCTCATAAAATGAAAAATTATAAAATGTGAATGTTAAAATAAGACTATAAGATTAAGTAAAGGAAAAGAAAAATTGCAATAATGTATTTTTTTGTAAAGAAACACTAAAATATGCTATTTAATTTTTTTGAAAAAATAAATGCATGAAATTGTAATATTTATAAAATTTTAAGGGAAAATAGTAAAATAAAAAATCTCAAAAAAGTAAAATTGAATAGAACGATAAATGAGAACACCACCTTACCAAAGTTAGAACTAAGGTAAGGATTGATAAAATGGAGTATTCAACTAGGAAAAGAAGGTTTATAAAAAAAAAAAGGTTTCGGTAACAATAATTTTTTAAAAATAGGAAGCATAGAAAAAGGTAGAAAATAAAGGGTTTAAAGATAAAGGTTTTTTAAAAAAATTCAATAGGATGGAAAAATGAAATAGCCACAAGAAAATGTTGAGAAGAGGTAATAAACAAAAGGTAGGAGAAAGACCCTATTTCTAGATACATAAATTTTGGATACACCAACACCCACCAACACCTAGAAAAACGCGTTTTAGGATACTATTGCTTAGGGTTCCTCCTCTATGCGTACGAAAACTCAGGAATAGTCTCTACTAGAGAGGGCTACGTGGCCTTTTGAAAATGAAAAATCAAACTAAAAAATCAAGGATTTAAATTAAATGATTGTCTCCAAATACAATAAGTAACTAAACATTAAATTTTCCTTGATCTTGCTGATGCTGCTACTGGTCCATTGTTGTTTGGCAAAAAGACCGTGACCATCATGAAAGAGGGAGAGAGAGACAGAGACTACAACTAGGAGGTGCTACCTATCTCTTGGTCTCTGCCACAATAGTTGCTGTTGCCATGGGGAGAGAGAGGGAGATCTCTGCTATTTGCCACTTGCCTGCAATCTTCAGATGCCATGGGGAGAGAGAGAGGGAGATCTCTGCTATTTGCCACTTGCCTGCAATCTTCAGAGAAAGGAATGAACCGCTATGTCCGAGAGAAGAGGAGCCCCAATGTTGCCTGCCCTTGCCGTGCATGCATGATGCAGATGCACAGCAGCAACCTGCTGTTGGTTCACCTGCAGTAGCCGAGGAAAGAGGAAAGAGGCCGCTGTAGTTACTGTGGAGGATAGCCGCAATCCGTCACATGCCCTGCTACTATTGACGTGTCATTGTCCACCACAAAGAAGAAGGAAACCACTGATTGCAGAGTTCCTGCTATCTTTTTTTGTTGCATGCACTGTCACCTAGAAGGGAGAGAAAAGCCTCTGACATGCTATGCAGAGAGACTGCTACTGCTCATGTGTCATCTGCATGTGTCCAAAAAAAATGTAACTGTCCTCCTAGCTGATCATAGGATTTGATAATTTGGAAGCCCCCCCAGAACTAATAGAAAGAGCCCCCCATTTATAGCTACCACGGCCATCCCATAATGGCACCCACATTCTGCCTGTCACGCCACATTCACCTATGGTCGTTACGGTCACCACCACCCACCACATAACCGTTGTTACCACCATCATGACTGTTCATTGCCAGAAACTGTCACCCTGACCGCCACCTCCAACACTATGCTGTTAACGTTCCTGTAATGAATGCACATAACGTTCCTAAAAACACCCACCATGAATGCCTTTGTAACTCCAGTAATGCCTGGGAGTTGCAACTTGCAGGCCCATCACAAAACTTTGATGGATATTGATGTGTTGTAGAAGTTTTCAAAAGTCGGTGTTGGTCTTCACTTGCACAAATTTTGTGGTTAGTATCTATAAAAAAAAAATTACACATTCAAATTATATGATCACAAGCCATGTCCCTACAGTCTCTTCACCGAGACAAGCAATTGAAAGGAAATGAAATGCTCATCCCACATTGGATACAATTTGGACTCTGGACACAATTCAATGGGAAAGCAAGGATTCCTGGGCCAACATGAAATAGCGCAATGATTCCATCCATAAATTAAATTTTTATGGAGCATCCATATTCACAACTTCTCTTTAATTGCAACTTCTTTTCTAGTTTAGTGATTGTAGTTTGTAGCTACCTGTTTGGCCGTATTCCTTTAGCATTGTGTTAATAACTCTTTCAAAATCATCACATATATATAGCTGCTATTTTATCTTCTTAATATTCAGATACCTGATAGTTTCGGGGACTGAAAAATGGATACCCAGATTTGTCACGTTGGTGTGTATAAAATTTTGCTAGGCATTTGTTTTTTGCTTTGGGACATAATTATTATGGAGAGCCCGAAGAAAAATGCAAGGTCACACACCACAATTTTGACTGTCAATGCAATGGTGATGCAAGGAAAATATTTTTCTTTGTGAAGTTCCATTAATATTAAATGTGTACAAAGTCCATGTTCATATTATGTTAGTATGTCACTTATGATTAATATGATTTTTATTTTTATTTTTCATGGTAATCAAATGTATTTAAACATTTTTCATGGTATTCAAATGTATTTAAACATGGCCCTGTGCTTGCCTAGTATGGGTGAGGTTGACATCAAGGCTAATACTTGATTATTTTAGTAGCTAATTGTAATATAATTCTTGCATGCTTAAAGGTAATTTCAGCTTGGCAAGTATTAGTTTACCATTATATAACTTGGTTTAATTTGTAACATTATCTCTATATCGAGACCATTTAAATTGGCAATTTTTGAGCTTTTGACTTTTTAATTAAGTTTGATAGTTTTTAATTAAGTTAATAGTTTAGTTATGACATATTTATTGTTGAAGCATAAACCTTAAATGATTTTGGAATTATCTATTTATTATATCTTTTGCTATTAACCCTATAACACCCTCCTTCCTAGCCTTAGGTTAGAAAACATTACATTTGGTGTAGAACCCTTATACGAATGATTTATCATAGTGAGAGATAGTAGAACATAAAATGAAATAATGCAACAATAAGGAAGTAGAAGGAAAATATTATGATACCATGACTAAAAAGAAAGAGAAATACATTAATAGCATAAGATCAAATGAAAGAGATTAGATAGCAAAATTATTTATATAAAAACAAACTCAAAACTACTCTAAGCAAAAATTAGATAATATAGCAGATGGATTTGAATATAATGCATAACCATAAATATTGAATAGTATATACAAATATCTAGAATCCAAATACATAATGCATGATAAAGAATTAGGCTAATACATATCCATAAAATGTTA
This sequence comes from Gnetum montanum, assembly GCA_015680685.1. NCBI lineage: Eukaryota > Viridiplantae > Streptophyta > Gnetopsida > Gnetales > Gnetaceae > Gnetum > Gnetum montanum. Next base: position 231,729 of record MNCI01037477.1, read on the forward strand.
TAATGTGCAAAAGGGATAATAATAAAAAGCTACAAAGCAAACATGCATAATACTCAGAAATCAATAGCAAATATCAAGAGATCTCCTTTTCCTACCTAGCCCTGAGGACCTAAAAATAAAAGAGAGAATTAGTATAAATTAAGTAAGAAACTTTGACACCTTCTTTGATTGATTTGAGGGTAAGTCTCATGGTGGCTAGGTGAGGGCACATGAGTATGCAATACATGTTAATAGAGCACAACACAACAAACATCCTAAAGCACACATCATACATGGATATAGACATAAAAAAATAAAAAATAAATAACCAAACCAAACTATCTATTCCAACCCATCAACCTATAAATAAGGAGGTTAACATGTACCACACTGTATTTCAAATGTGTTAATTGTTGTAATGAATACTTTTTAAACCAAATGCTAAACTACTATGCATATGAATTTATTTATTAGTCTTAAACCAAACTACCAATACTAGAGGTGCCATCCAAGACTCACCTCTAACATTTGGGATGACCTTATTGTGAAAAATAGATTTTTTTCTGATTTTAAAACTATGATATCTCCACAATTTGGATGCATTTTAGGCTAATCTTAGGCCTGTTGGAAAGTTATTTTTGTGATTTATAAGCTTGTAAAATTTTAGATCAATTGGAATTTATTTAATGATTCTAATATGATATAAAAGGGGTTTTAGATATATATATTTAACTTCCAAACTAGAAATTGATTTACGAAATGAATTTTTATGATATGAGAGAGTTATGGAGTAAATAAATACTTGATACAAAGATCTCTAAACAATCTACATCCTTGAAAAATTTGAAATTGATTTGAGTTGATTTAATAGCTAAAATTTATTACATAATAATGACCCTTATTATGATTGTTTAATGCCACCTAAAAATGTATAAATGATTGAATCCAAATATGAAATTAACACTGAGATTAATCCCTTAAAGTCAATAATAAGATAAAAAAAATTAAAAAAATATGGCCTTACTGAATTTGATATCAATAGCATATTGAACTACGATGTCACACAACAATTTTGTTTTAGCAAGATTGCAAAAGTGCAATCAAGTACACATTTTAAAAAATTATCTAGTTTTCAAATACATCATTAATGATAGAAATAATTTGGATTATCTACTATGGAAAAGCAAATCCATTTCTGGGAATTTCATATGGTTGCACTAATAAAATATTTCGTTGAACTCCTAGAAGAATTAGGGACAAAAAGATTTGTAGGGACATGGTATGGTTGTTCTTTTTACATAGTTAAAAAGCCTATGATGTAGTTAGTGCTCCCATGTATATGGAATGAGTCATAGTATCTATGCATGCAACATGTTGTTTGTGTTCCATGTTAATGGGCATGCATGCTCTTGACTATTGTTGATGAACATGAGCATGCTACCAACATTAAGTTTGTGAGTTCTTGCATTTTGCATTAATATGTTTTGAGAAAAACTACAATAGAGTGAGAAATTGCTACTTGCATGACCTCATAGTTTGTGCAAATTTGATTTCCAGTAGGGGAGGTACCTTCTACTAGCCAAATCTACAATTATAATTTTTCTTCTAGTGTCAAATACATAGGACTATTACTCACAGGGGCATGTAGTCTACAAGAATTTAACTTTTGGAAGGGAATGTACCTACCGATAGCCAAATCTACAATTAAAATTTTCCTACCAGTAAGTCCCATAGCTTTCAATGTCAACCATGCAAGACTACAGTTGTATGGGCTCACAATCCATGCAAACTTGAGTTCTAGTAAGGAAGGTGCCTTCTGGTAGCCAAATTTATGACTATAATTTTCCTTCAGGTAAGTATCATAGCTTTTGGTGCCAACTGCACAAGACTATTACTCATAGGAGCTTGCAGTTCATGAAAACTTAACTTTCGAAAGGATATGTGCCTACTGGTAGCCAAATCTACCACTAAAATTTTCCTATCAGTATGTCTCATAGCTTTGTATGTCCACTACATAGAACTACTAGTTGTAAGAGATTATAGTCCATGCAAACTTGACTTTCGATAGGGGAGGTACCTTCTAGTAGCAAAATCTATGACTATAATTTTCCTTTTGAGAAGTCCCATAGCTTATAGTGTCAAATGCAAGGGATTGTTGCTTGCAAGGGCTTACAATTCATGAAAACATAACTCTAGAAGGGCATGTACCTCATGGTAGCCAAATCTACCACTAAAAGTTTCTTACCAGTAAGTCCTATAGCTTTTGGTGTTCATTGCATGGGATTGCTAGTTGTAGGGGTTTGCAATCCATGCAAACTTAACTTCTAGTAGGAGAAGTACCTTCTAGTAGCCAAATCCATGAATATAATTTTTCTTCTAGTAAGTCCCATAGCTTTTTGTGTCAACTACATAGGGCTCCTACTTACAAGGGCTTGTAGTATATGCAAATGTGACTTCCAAAAGTGGATGTACCTACTAGTAGCCAAATCTACCACTAGAATTTTCCTACTAGTAAGTTCTATAACTTTTGTTGTTTATTGCATGGGATAGCTAATCATAGGGGATTGAAGTTTGTGGAAACTTGACTTTTGGTAGGGGAGGTACCTTCTAGTAGCTAAATCTATGACTATAATTTTACTGCTAGTAAGTCCTGTAGCTTTTGGTGTCCATTACGTAGGATTGCTACTTGCAAGGGCTTGTAGTTCATGCAAACTTGAGTTCCAAAAAGGGCAGTATCTATCAGTAGTCAAATCTAACACTAGAATTTTCCTATTGATAAGTCTTGTAGCTTCTAGTGTCCACTATGTGGGATAGCTACTCACAGGGGTTTACAGTCCATGCAAAATTCTATCTTAAAAGTGGCTTATCTATTCAACTTTATAAATTACAACACTATCACTTTGAGATGTTCGTGAAATGGAATGGAGGGTAAGCACTAGAATAAGATGTATTTTCATAACATGAAAGGAGAGGGTTATGAAAAATTATGATAGCATAGCATTAGTAGGATAAGAGTAGCAATAACTTAGAGGTAGTATTTCTATCTTTTGATGGATGGTGGTGATTTAGGTGAGATGGGTCTTGCAAGCCACCATATTCACATTTAGATTTAGTGAGGAAGCAGTCAATTGATAACCATTCATGCATAAGTTATGAGCATAGGCAATCAAACTACAAAAAAATTGGTCACATGAGCTGTGTCATTAGAGATGCAGTGTATCTTCATTGAATCTAAATCTAGTGGCTTCCATGAGACATCTGAATAAAACGTGCTTGCTCACCTGGAGATGTTATGAATAGTACCATGGAATAGACTATCTTTCAGTAAGCATGTAGCTAGATCATAGTCTTGTCCCAAGAAGATTAAGATAATGATGAATTACCACATTAAATCTCATTAACGCTTAATTAGAGGACTACTCCTAGGTAAGGCATTTTTAAATGTTGGTTAATTTTTATATAGTGCTTGCCTTACATCAATAAAAGCTTACAATCCTTTACGATAATACCATTCTTGGATTTAGGCAAAAATGCTTTCTTGGATACTGGACTATACCCATAAAATTCAATGGTTATAGGACTTTTGTGGGATAGAGCATAAAACATTTTATAACAACTTATTAATGTGATGGTGCCTACCTATGTATATTTGATTACCATCATCAAAAATGCTAACGTGACATTGGTCAAGAAACACATGTTTAAATAACGTAAAAAAACATTTTTAATCTCAATCCAAGTGAGTAGAATAGTAGTATGCACTTCAGATAATAAAAAGAAAGGTTGCAAGTTTAAGGCTAGTTTTTGAATTTTTCCTATCCCTATGAAGAAATAATTAGATTTTTTTTACATGCATTGGCACCATTGTATTAATGAGTTCCTAAAGAAGTTTTCATGTTCTTCCTCTCATGTGGTAGTTAGAAGGGTTTTCCAGTTGCGTATCTACCTCTCGTATTTATTCAACACTATTTATGATTTGAAACAATAGTACAACTAATTTTAAACTTCTATGTTTTTCTTATTAAAAGGAAAATTTTGATTTTTTTGTAAGCATAAATTTGAAAATTTTAAAATTCCCGTATAATAAAAGTAGGACTTTTAAAAAAAATTTCCCTTTAAACTTGTTTTAAAATATTTTTTAGTAAAGAAAAGCAACAAGCATCCCACATATGTTGCAATATTAAGAAGATTTTTAAATGAGATTACATTTACAATAGTTAATAGGATGAGATCGAGGCCTTAGAAATATAACTAATAATTGGTACCATGAAATTGTATACAAAATTTAAATTCTAGAAGTTTATCGAAATTATTTTTTCATGACTTCAACAATTATATTTAGTGTTGGTTCAACTTGTTAGCAGTAACTTTTAGTTCAAGGTTAAGTCCTTCAAAACTTAGGCTAAACCCTGAAAATCTTGATGTCATTCTACCACATTTTTGTCAAAGAGTTCAATGGATAAGTCCCTATAAATGATTAACTATTATTTATTTTTCTACTTTTGAAAAGGAAGGTACCTTCTGGTAGCCAAATTTACCACTAAAAGTTTCCTATTGGTAAGTCCCATAGCTCTTAGTGTCCACTGTGCATGACTACTACTAGCAAGGCTTCACAGTTTGTGCAACAGTGGCTTCCAAAAGGGGAGGTACCTTCCAGTTGATAATTCTACCACTAAAAATTTACTATTTTTAATTCCTGAAGATTTTAGTATTCATTACAAGTGACTACTATTTGCAAGGGTTCACAGTGCACGTAACAATGGCTTCTGGAAGGGGAGGTATCTTTTGGTTGCCAAGTCTACCACTAAAACTAGAAGTTGGAAGCCTCATCGAAAGGCACTCTGATAGTACTGTGACTCGTACTCTATCACCATAAGCCTTTTAGAAGTGGTAGACGATTCCACTAATCTCTAAATAAGAAAAAATGCAGACTTTCGGTAGTTTCGTACCCCACCAAAAGGTATTGTGAGCACAGTGCAACTCACACTCATCCATTGTAGCTATTCCAAAGATAGTAGAAGCTTTCACTAGATTTTAGACGAGAGCAAATATAGGCTTCTAGCAATATTTTGCCCCATTGGAAGACATTGTGAGTATAGTGTGACTTGCACTCTACCACTATAAACTTCGAGAAGAAATAGAAGCTTATACTAGCCTCCAAATGAGAGAAACTATAGACTTTCAATAGTATCCTACCCCACTAAAAGTTACTACAAGCACAATGCAACTCATACTTGTCCATCATAGGCCTTTCAAAGGTAGATAAAATTTCTAGTAGCCTCTAAATGAGAGTAAATGTAGGCTTATGGTAATATTTTGCCCCTTTGGAAGGCACTGGAAGCATAGTGCAGCTCATACTCCACCACTATAGGCCTTCTGGAAGAGAAAAAAGCTTCCAATAACCTCCAAATAAGAGTAAATGCATACTTCTCATAGTATCCTATCCTACTAAAGCAAGTACAGTGCAACTTGCACTCATCCTTTGTAAGCCTTCTGAAGGTAGAAGAGGCTTCCACTCACCTCCAGAAGAGAGAAAATATAGGCTTTTGACAATATTCTACCTCATTGGAAGGCACTATGAGCACAATGCAACTCGCACTCTACCATTGCAAACCTTTCAAAAGTAGTAGATGCTTCCACTAGCCTCCAGATGACAGTAAATGAAGACTTCTAGCAATATCCTACCCCACTAGAAAGCATTGCAAGCATACTTATGACTCACACTCCACCATCGCAGGCCTTCTGAAAGTTGTAGAACCTTCCACTAGCCTCATGATGAGAGCAAATAATCCTCTTTCGGAAGCCCTATCATAAGTAGTAATTGTGCCTTCCAAAATCTAGTTTTTTACAAATAAATTATGCTTTCAGATGTAAGGAATGCTTTTGAAAGTCAAGCTTCAGTAAAAATATTTCACTTCCAATGGTAGACTTGTGACATAATGTGACTCACATCTGACTAGATGCAAGTTATAGTACATAATAGTTTTTATTTTTATTATTATTTCTTAAAAGGTATAAATGATTCATAAAGTTGCATTGGTGTGAGATGAAATAATGCCTTATAGAGGGAAATTTTGGTAAAGAGCATACAAGATGTAAAAAATAATCTTTTACATGTGCAACCTTGATAGGATATGATAGCAAAGTCCATGTGCATGTTAATTGGTTCATCTAACCAATTCAATGATCTATACATTTCTCTTTTAATTGCTAAAATGGTTTTAAGCAATTGTAACTACAATCCCAAAAATTATTTGAAAATAAAAAATTAATAAAATCAATAATTTTACTAGAACATGTTTTATTAAATACTCTTAAATGTTGATGGCTACACTTAGCCACTGATTAAAATGTTAAAATTGAGGCATAGATCAACAATCCATAATGAAAATGAAAGCATCAATGCAAAATAATATATACATGTAAGACTTCAAAGAAAATAATTTGCCAAAAGAATAGTAGGAAATTCCATTCGTAAGGATGGAATACCTTTAAATAAGAATTACTAATGACATGTTCATGGTATGAAGATGGTACTTTTGATTTTTCCTTAATGACTCTTCATTTCCTTTGTTATGCTACTTTCTAGTTAAAATACCATGAATATTTAGTAGATATTCCCTTACAATATAATCATCTTTTTGGCATTAATTTCCAAACAAAGAGATATTATACATGCCTAAGATCAATGTTCCAATTATAATTAGTAATGAAACATTTGTACATAGGCCCTTCAAAACAAGTGAGGCACTGATAGCTTTTCAAGGATGTATTTGGGTAGAAATAGCATTCTTCCTGATCAGATGCTTTTAAAGTAATTAAATTTTTGCAATAATCATAGACATCCTTGATCTATCATGGCTTGTGCAATTGTAAAAAATGCCACAACATTTCCACCATGAACCAAACACATGCAATGTAGTAAACCATCCATCACTGTAAACTAAATGAATAATTTAATTTGTAATTGATAAAACTTTGCAAAATGAACAAAAATTTACATATTGTGGGCTATCTTAAAAGGTAACCATAGTCAGTAGGGATTGTTGGTAGATTTTTCTCATGGATTCTTGTAAACACAGTTATAGATCATTCAAGTAAAAGATAAAATAGAACTTTTCCAATCAAAATTAAAGCTAAAAAGCCAAAAATGTAGAATTTCAACTTAAGACAATGTAAAAAGAAAGAGAGGCATTAAAGGTACATAGATTTTAAGGTCAATGGTAACAAGAAAAATTATCATTAGTATTCCTGAAATATCTACATTAATAAAATAATTAATAGTAAAATTTTGGATTCAAGCTTATGTTAGAATGAATTAATCTATTCTACATAGTGATATCTCAAACAAATTCAACCTTGAGACATGTAGCTAAAGTAATTTCTACGCATAAATATTAAAGAATTAAGGAATGAACTAAAGGCTTCTATGAGGGACCATTATTTGGAGTTATGGTTATCAAGATAGAAGAAGTGGTTTAAGCCTAGGCAAAGGCACTTGAAGAGGTTATGCTTTCATTCATCCATTAATCCTACTGAGACCCTACTTGGTGGGATGACTATGAAGACTCCATGTGATGATTCTTAATTAAAGGCTTTAATGAATACAATATAGTTTAAGTAACCCAACAAAACATGTTGAAATCTTAAAACTAGAAAAAATACTAAGTGGCAACTAACTCTAGTAATGCCCTAATAAGAGTTGGTGTTCTGATCTTAAGTAATGTACATTGAAAGAATACTATTGAAAAATTTTAGGTTTAGATAGCATAAAAAAAGTTGAAATAAACCATTTAATGATATCTTAAGTTATAAGATCTATCAAACACATTCTATAATGAGATATAGAGATAGTCTACAATGGAAATGTTGTAATTGAATTCTTTCAGATAAGATCCAAATGTCTTTATGGAAATAACAAAAAGTTCATTCAATTTCTGTTTAAATTTTTATAACATAATATATAAATAAAAATAAGGACCTATAGCTTACTTTCAAAGTCTTAAGAACCAATTGATTAGACTTGTATCATGATTTACCTTAAGCTCAATAACTACCACATACAAAATTATAAGCATAATCAATAAAATGTGAATAGTAAAATCTTAATGATGGGTAGCAAGCAATTTCTACACCCAGCCATATGACTCACCATCATTCACTAAGTTATTCTATTGAATTCCACAAACTTTAGCTCTTTACATGCACATTAACTAGGTAGTGAACTTAAGGACATATTGTTGTCTTTTTAGTTTCACTTATGAGGTACAAAGGCATGGTTAAGTGTAATTGAGGCACATGATTTGTATAAGTTTTATATTTTTTATCTATTTTCCCTAAGTGTGAAAATAAAGTAATTAAATTCTTAATTAATATAGAAAGTATCTAATGCCTTCATTGAATCCTAACATTAGCATTCATTCCAACCTATCATACACATCTTGAAAATGTTGTAATGCTAATGGGTTACCAAGCGTAAATGCTATTGGGATTATCAAGTGTTAACATATGCTCAAGGTGGTCATACTTATGTGCATTAATTATCCATAATTAATTAATTAATTAAATGCATGAAAGTAAATTGCATAATGATAAAGTACATTAAAGTAAATAATATGCTAATTCCAAGTGATACAAGGTTTATCAAGAAGCTCGTCTTTATTACCGTTCACACCAAAATGTCTAGGTACATTAGTGCTCAAATAAAGATTTGTACACTTCTCAACTCCAATTATAGGCACTTAGAAAATATTCTAACTCTCAAAAGAAAAAACTACAAGAGCTCTGCTATTCTACTAATGAACAAATGCATTAAATGTAGTAGGTATGCACATTTATATAGGTAGTCCTAGACACTTCATCGATGTGTATGTGTCAATGCAGCAAATCATGAGCCAATAGGTATGCATTGATGCAATTGTGTCAACAAGTACACATCGATGAGACACAAGGAACAATGATTCATCATGCCCCCACAACTAACTAAAAACTAGTCCTCAAGTGATAAAAAGAAGGAAAAAGCTTTTTTACAAAATTTGAAAAGGTATAGGATTATTAACTAACTAACTAATTAACTCTAACTGACTCAAACTAATGGTAAGTGCCCAAGTATACAAATTTACAAGTTTTATAAAAATAGGTGTTCATGAAAACAAAATTGGATACTATTACAAAATTTGATAGTTGATCCACTATGATGGCTAAAGAAGAGAAAAAAATTAGATGGTCCTAAGAAGGGGAGGCTTTTGAGGTGCCAAAGGACCTTCTCCTACCTCTAGTACATGTGGAAGTTGTAGTTAAGGCTATGTTGGTTGTGGTTGTCTTGCTATAGCTACAACTACTGGTGGAAGATGAAACACATCCAACAATGCTTTCATCTTCTCCTTCTTACTCTAGGAATCATACATGATCCACATAGCATCATCAATGTACGCTAGTATAGGAACATCCCATGAATAAGACATTACAAGGAATAACTTCTTCACATTAATAAACTCGGTAGTGAATTACTTGCATTCAATGTCAAATGCTCTAATAGAACTTTGTAGCTCTTGGTAGTCATTCATTCTTTTGGCTAGGTTCACAACTATTGATCATTGATTTATAAATTATGTTCTAAGAACTTTGAGATTAGCATTGAACATTTTATGCTTTGAGAACTTTAAGTTTAGCATTAACCATGTCTAGGTTTTGTTATGTCTCCTAATTATTTTTGAACTCAACCTTGTACAACAAGTACAAGCTGGCCACTTACTTCTCTAGTTCTAACCTTAGCCTTTTGACAATCAACATTGCCAAGTTTGCATAATGGAGGTTGGCTAATTTTATGTACTCCATCATCTTGTTAATAGTTAGCTCTTGGAGGTAGATTTCTGCCTTGTTGTACATGTTTAGTTCATCAAACATGGGCTACCACACGTTGCCTCTTTGTTGGAGCTATTGAAGTGCATTGTTCATCTTTATCTTCATTATCTTTATCTCTTTCTCATTGACTTTGAGAAGGCCAACCTAGTCCTTGTAGTGTCTTTTTACCCTTTCAAACTTGAGGGCCTGATTTTTCAAGGTGGAAATCTCGATTGTTGATTTTTGGTGAAGAGCTCAGACTTCCTCCATTAAGAGAGTTCTATTTTCTACAACCAATCTTCTCAAATATAGGTTTACCTTGGAAAGATGCTATTATTACTATCACATAAATTTGAGCATTTATTCTTTTTTATCTTGACATGCTATAAGCAATGGTTATCCTTTGTCATAACTGTATTCTACTTGTGAATCTCTGATAGGTCCTTCTCAAAGTTATAAGCCATTGCTTCTACTATGGATGCATCAAGGACTACATTCTCCTTAGCATTCTCAACCACTTTAATTCTTTTCTAAATCTATAAGAAAGCTTCATATTTGATCATACCTTGGTTGAGAATAGTGGAATTGGCTAAGTAGGCTCTTAATTCCACAACTTTCGTAGTCAAGCATTGATTTTCAATTGTGGATGTTTCAAGTTGGACATTGGTGATGATGTACTTGCCCCTAGCCTCCAAGAATGTCAACTAGGTTGTAGTGATGTCATCAGGAAGGTCAAAGACCTCCAGAAATAGTTTCCCATCCCTAACTAGTAATTCTATCGCCTCCTTCTGTTAGGCTATCCTTAGCATCCCACTTTCTCCTACAGATATCTACACATCCCAAAGTGTAGCAATATCGGGAATGATAGCTATAGGAACATTCAATTCTTCAGAAACTCTATTAGCCATAATCCCAGTTGTTGTTTCCTACCCTTGGTGCTACATCACCAAGATAGTTGTTCCCTTGCCTTCCTCGAAGTGCATTGAGAAGGTAGCGATATTTTTAGAGATCTCTAGAAATTGCTATTATCTTAGAAGGGAAATTATTACTTCTTAGATACTAGGATTCAACCTTGCAGGCACCTACATTCATTGGGTAGAAAATGTTGGTGTTGTGTCCTCCAACTAGCTAATTATATGAGTGACTACACTTCGATGGCTCAATGCAAATCGATAAACAAAGGACTCACCACTTGATATAACCTATTGATGCTGCAAGAGTTACTCATAGAGCCTGTGCATGTGCTCAATGGTAGCATGAGCCTCTAGCATTATTTCCTAAGTGGTGGGTGGTGGTGGTGGCTACACCTGTTCTTGTACTTTCGACAACACCTTGTCCTTCATCATTTTTTCTAAGAGGTAGCATGAGCATGACGAAGGGTGTCATTGGAATAGTGGGCTATTCCTCCTCTTTTTCATAATTTTTGAATTAGACATGGAAATGGGAGTGTTTTTCTTCCACACTTTTTTCTCCTTTAAGTATTTTTCAATCTCTAGGAAGATAAATTATTGGAGATTGACTAGGAATTTCCTACTTATAGTAGCACATGCATAAGTAGAGAACATCATCACTTTGGTCAGCCTCATTGTTGGATTGATGTGGTAGAAAAAAATTTTGGAATATACATTCTTTGCCTTAGTGAGTGTGCCATACTCCTTGTAGTCAACTTCATAGCACGACTACATCCACTCCTTTTACACCTCTTGATTTTCTTGCATTGAAATTTTGACTAATAGTGTTCTAATGTCTAGCAACTTGAGAGCCTGAGAGATGGTCTCCATCAAGTAGGACACACTAATGTCCTTGATCTTCACTAAGGCATTAGCCTACCTATTATTCCAAAAGAGATATGTTTCTCCCATGTACCATTTCTCTTGGGAAGTAAGAATGAGCCACGTGGAAGAATTTTATAATTGAGTTTTAACTTCTTCTATAGCAAAGTCCAAGAAAGGAGAAAAGTTTAGCTATTCAAGAACTAAACTTTGGATCTCCTTGAAACCAATTTGGTTAAGGTAGACATCTTTCAAAGTGACCTTAGGGTTTGTCCTTAGTCTTGGTGCCTCTATTGAATAGATTCCACTTTGGCCTCCTCCCAAAGAGGTTGCATTGCATGTGTTTTAGCTGCTTGTTCCTAGGGTTACTCTAGCTATTAGCCCCTTCTAGTTCTTGGCTACTTGCTCCTTGATTGAAATAGTCTCACCTTTGCTCCACATTTGGGTCTTGATGCCATCTATAATCAAAACATAACCAAGGATTAGCTTTTGATTTGTAACTTAGAACACTTGGATACCCTATCTCATTTGATCTTGTTACACTTTAGCTATGTTGTGATTATGGTAGATTGATTATTTTAATATTATTTTAATATTAGTTTTCTTATATTGATACTAGAGTTTCGTGGAAAGGTTTAAATCTCATGAAGTTGGAAAAATTTTGAAAACGTTTCCATCAGAAATGTAAGGTTTATGGCCCACACAACATAAAGCTCACCTCCAGTAGTTGTAGGATTGAAAAATAGGTTTAATCAGACAAGTGGTTTGTGAGTTATGGGATTTGGAAGGCTCTAGGATTTGGAAATGATAAAAACTCCTTATGAATTTGAAGCAAAATGTTCAAAAAATGGCTCTGTTTTATGTTACATTGATGTGATTGTGTCAATGGGGTCATGTCAACGTGGTTGTAGAGAAATACCCCCCCCCCCCCCCCCCCCCCCCCCCCCCCCCCCCCCCCCCCCCCCCCCTCTCNTGGATGATTAATGGTTGTGGTTAGTTAAGGACCAAATCATCAAAGAAACCAACAAAGAACTTTGACCATATCAAAAAAATACATTAAAACAAACATGAGAAAGGTATTCAGGTGAGTGATGGAAAGCATAGATGGATGAGAGAGTGTGGAATGGAGTCCTATATCATGGTTACATGAAGTCCCTTGTAGATTTTATGGTTGATATGACCTGATCAAATCCATCCTTAGTCTAAATTAATACCAACCACTTTTAGTGATTTCACATTAACACCTCTAGACTAGAACACCCCTAAGGTGCAAGAATATCCCCATAGATCAATCATCATTCCAAAGAGAGAAGAAAAGAGAAGCAGGAAGTGAGAAGGGCCTTAGTTAGAGGGATGCCTTCAGGCATGGGTAACATGTCTTTCTAACCCCATAACTAGTTCTTGTAGCCCATTATTAAGTCTAAGGGATGTGGTTTGAATTCCCATTACGATTCTCTTTCTCTTTTTTCTTTTTTATTCTTAGATGGAAACTGCATGATGCAAAGACTTAACTTCCTATTATTTGTTGACATAGGAATGGTAAAGGATTTGTGAAGATATTGATGCACCCCAAAGGGTAGGCAAGTATAAAAAGTGTTAAATCCTCTTAAACTCACACCCTTGTCTATCCATTTAATCCATCCAAATTTTGGAAACTACCAAGATCACAAGTTCATTATAAGTTTTTTTTAAGAAGGGACCTCATATTTCCAAAATAAAGGAACAACATAGAGTTATGTGGATTGGTGGATAACATGGACTCATTACTTGTTATTATGAAAACAAACCATTTCTTAGTTATCAACATTAAAATTTAATGATAGAATCTAGACATTTGTAATCAAATAACATTATAATGTTCAAATGACCATCAATTAATAGCTATAGGTGCATAAAGACCTGGTGGCAATAAAGAAAAGAAAAGAAAATCATAAAAAAACACAAAACAAATATGGTAAAATATATAGAAAAAATTGTAAAATTTTCAAGCAAGAGAAAAATGTCCTAATATGGTGTAAAAACAAAAAAATGAAAAACTGAGAAGTCACTTTATTTGTTTTAGCATGGATGGCCATCTCTCCCATGATTGAGTTGGAAGGAGGAGATCCAAAAAATTGAGTGTGCTTATTCATCTATTAAGGTGTTGTGGTCACTAGCTATCTTGGGTTCTTGTAAAGGTTTGAGTTATTGTGTGTTGATGAGTAGTTTCTTGCTTGGGCTTTCATGTTTGTAAATTAGTATGGCCCCATATGGAAAGGTTTTGTAAATAATATAAGGTCCTTCTCATAATGTTTGGAACTTCATTCATTATGGCACATGCATGGGATTCTAGTATAGGACCTTATCTCTTGGTTGAAATTTTACTTTCCTAATTCTAAGATCATGTTGTTGCTTATTATATGCCTTATGCACTTCATAGTATGATAGGGCTACTAGTTGATTCTCATGTAGCAAGTTGAGATTCATTAACTCTTCTTTTTATGCTACATTCAAGTCAAGATAAAGATCACAAGCTATTGAAAGTATATGAAGCTTTGTTTGAATGGGAAGAGTCAATAATTTTTCATACATGAGCTCATAGAGAGAATAACCAATAGGAAGTCTCCATGTGGAGTGATAGGCCTAAATGGTGTCATTGAGTTTGGTGCTCCAATCCCTCCTACATTTACTAACTATTATTGATATTATTTTTGTTATTTTTCTATTAGTAACCTCTACTTGATCATTGGCTTGGGGTGGTATGGGGTTGTTAGTTTATGTTCAACCCCCAAGCATTGCATGAGCTTCTAAAAAGTGATGCTTGTAAAGTGAGTCTCATTGTTAAAAATAAGTGCATGTGGCATCCCAAACTTATTTACAACATGTTGTTGTACAAACCGGGCCACCATAAAGGATGTGTAATTGATGATGACTATAGATTTCACCCATTTGGATAGTATTCAATAGCTATAATGATGTACACCTTTCCATTGGAAATGGGAGTGATAGAACCCATGAAATCGATGTCCCAAATGTCGAAGAGCTCCAATGGTTAGATCCACTACTAAGGTCCCTCCATGCAAGTGGTCATCCCATCATCATGTTGATAGTGGTCACAAAAGCAGATGAAGTGATGGACATCCCTACAAAGTATAAGCTAGTAATACCTTTCCATTAGAATTTTATTGGCCATTCATCTTCTAGCATAATGGCTTGTAAAAGTGCCCTCATGATCATCTTGGAGAACACACAATTGATCATTGTCAAGAATGCAACATTGAACCAGGCCATTGGCACACACTTTGTAAAGGTGTTTACTGATTTTCATAAAGTGTTGAACTTGGTGAAGAAACTATTATTTTTTTCCTATTGTCCCACTCCTATGGCATCTCCTCAGTGAGTAGGTAGGTGAGGATGCCATCATATCATTTTTTTTCCTTGGACACTTGTTTAGTAACAACTCTAGCAAAGAGGGGTTCATTAGATAATTGATTAGAAAGTGGGATTTTCTCTTCTTTGTTGTCCCATTTCAACTAGACAAGTGATCAACTACCACATTCTTGGTCTCTTTTTAATCCAATATGGTTAAATTGAACTCTTGCAAGATTACCAACCACCATAGGACACGAGGGCTTATTATTGATTTATTCATTAGGAACTTGATTGCACTATGATGAGTGTGCATAATGACCTTGTACCCCAACACATAGTGCTAGAATTTCTATAAGGTATACATCACTATCATTAGTCCTTTCTTAGTGGTAGTGTAGTTTAGCTACGTACCCATAATGATTCTACTTGAACAGTGGATGTCATAAGGACATTTGTGGTCATCCAACTATGTGAGCATGGCTCCTAAGGTGTAATTGGATGCATCTATCATGATGTTGAATAGTTTAGACTAATTAGGTGCTCATAGAATTAGTGTTTCTATGAGCTTTTTCTTGAGTTGTTGGAATGCATATCCACATTCCTTGGTCCAGATAAAGAAAGCATCCTTCTTTTTTAGCTCCACCAATGGTTTGGCAATTTTGGAGAAGTTCTCAATGAAGCATCAATAATAGCGAGTGTGACCAAGGAATGACATCACATCTCTAATTATTTCAAGTTTTTGGATTATTCCTTAGATGACCCTTATTTTTTTAGGATCCACCTTAATCTATTTGTATTATATTCTTTTCCTAGAAAAATACCCTCTTGGATCATTAGATGGTTCTTTTGCCAGTTGAGCCTTAAGTTTGTCTCCACACATCTTTTTAGCACTTGCTCAAGATAGTCTAGGGCTTTCTCAAATGCATCCCCATAGGTAGAGAAGTCATCCATGAAGAATTCTATCCTGTTATCAATTTGCTGTTGAAATATGTTAAGGACAAGGCATTGGAATTGAAACACCCTAAATTTCCAAGGCATTCTTACTTCACCATGTTCTTGCAATTCAGGCAACGTTATGGCAGTTCTCTAGGAGATGGATGCTCTAAGTTCAGACTGTCCAGTTTGGCAAGTTTTCTACTCCCAGTGTTGATAAACTCAACGGACCCTCCAGCCTACCCACCTGGCTAGTTCATCTAGCTGATAGCCTACTCAAAAGTGATGTGTGGAGTTTTCAGCAGTGCTCAGGCTACACAAAATAGTTCAGCAAGTTTTCTAGTTAAGAAGTTTGCTATGCTACACTACGCTATGTAGTGTAGAAGGACTCATAAGACAGTTGTATGAAGAAGTGCTATGCTATGCTATGCTACGCAGCATAGCACAACATAGCAAAAGCTAGACAGAAAGGCCTAGCTTACTTAGTGATCCCAATTGCACTTGGTAAGCACCTCTGGCCTTCAAAATCAGTTGCTTCACTCAACTCCAAGTTCTTCAACAATGCCTCCTTCTACTAGAAACTAGAAAATTTAGCAAAAATTAGACTATTTTGGCTACTACGTTATGCTACACTATATATCATAGCACAGTGTAGAAATTTGTGTGGAAACGACAAAAGGCATCTCAAAGTGCAGGATCAACAAGTTCAAAACCCCCATATTACAAAGAACAAAGGTTGTGGATTGTCAACATTTTCATAGTTAAGATCAGTTGCTATGCTATGCTATGCTACATAGCGTAGCATAGTGTAGCAAACATGTAGAGCTAGTCAAAACACTTCAAAAGCTTCCAACGCATGCAATAGGCTTTGACGCAAGTTCCTTCCTCAAACTGGTGGCTATGCTATGCTATGCTGCATAGCATAGCACAGTGTAGCAAGTTGCTATGCTACGCCAACATGCTATGCTCCATAGTGTAGCACAACGTAGCAAGCTGCTATGCTACGCTAACATGCTACGCTCCAAAGCGTAGCATAGTGTAGCAAGCAGCTACACTACATTAATGCACTTCACTTGTTTGCATCGTTGGCACACATCTCCATGTTCTAATAGTGTAATTACAACATGGCAGGCTTGTCAATTAGCTTTACATGTCCATGCAGCATGGACACATCAACATGAGTCCATGACATGTGGTGTCCAAACCTCATCTTTCATGTGCTCCTAGCCCTATAAATACCCCAACGAGCAATTCTCAAAGGGTTGGCTGGTCAACAACTTAGCAAGTTGAAAAATTAGCAAGTTAGTAGGTTGGGTGGGAAGTTTGGCAAAAAATTTAGCTTGGAAAAAAATCAAATTGGCAATCTTGAGCATTGTAAACATCCTTGATTTGAAAAAATCAAATAGTTAGCATTCGCGTTTGGCATTCTATTGGCTCTTTCCCACTGCCTTTGTAGCATTTTGCATTGTTAAATTTTGAGTCCGCGTTCAAGCACATAGTTGGCTTGCTTTGAACGTCTTGGTTACTTTTGGGATCTTTGTGCTTCCCAACGTTGTGCAACCAATTGTATCCACTTTGACAGAGTAAAGCCATAATCTTGAAGCGGTGCACTTCTTAACTCCAGTTCGCTCTATTTTCCTGTTTATCATTTCATTGTGCATCATTTTTGCTTCTTCGCATATAATAATAATTATTTTACACTATAAACATTTTTTTTAAAATTACACATTTGCAAAAGGTTATAGTAACACTGACTAAGTCCCTATCTGATCGACCAGATCGTTCAAGGAACCATGTTTCCATTTTATCCAGCACGGCCCTTGCGAGGATCCAAGGTTAAGACTATCTAACCGATGACATCTTAGTGTTTTCCAACCTTCGATGTTTTCAGTCATTACAGGAATGTTGCAAGAACATTGCATAGATGAAATTACATCTATTTTCATGTAAAATTCCCTTAGGAACTTGTGGATGTAGTTTTGGCTTGATCCTCTAGTGCTATCTAGATTTTTTTATAGCCACTATAACCATCTAGGAAGTTGTAGTAGTAATGCCTTGAAATTATGTCCAACACTTGGTCCAAAAATGACAAAGAAAAATTATCCTTATATGTTTCCATGTTCAATAGCCTAAAAATCAATGTAGACCCTCAATTTTCATCTTTCTTTAGCACGATCATGAGTGGGCTAACCCACTCACTATTTGCAACAAGATAAATGAATCTTGACTTGAGGAGTTGTTCAATCTCCTCCTTAAAAATCTACTTGAGTTTGGGGTTTAACCTCTACTATGATTGCCTCTTTGGTTTAATGGAGGAATATGTATAGATTTGATGTTGGCATATCCTTGGGTCAATTCTTGTCAATTCATGATATGACCAAGTAAAGCCTATTGGCCATTTGATGACCACCTCCAACAACTTCTTTTTTTGTATAAGAGAAAGATTATCATTGATGATGATTGAGTTTCCATTATTTAGAAAAGCATATTCCATTCCAACTGGTAGAGTTTTCAACTCAAGGGGCTCATGTTTGAAGCTCTTAGGGATTTCCAACTCTTCCTAGTTGGTTTCACCAGGGTCATTTGAGACTTGGCAATGGACTTACTCTAGTTCATCCATGTTTTCAACATAGGCACTTGTGAGGCTCTCAGTTTGTTCCATGCACAATTTTGAATTGCTTTTCTCCTTAGCTATCAGCCATTGGGTACTCATGTTTTGTGGCTATTGTGTATAGGCACCTTTAAACTTCCATAACATCTACACACTACCTACATGCTGTGAGTATAATACTTTTAATGGTACATAATTTCTGCAAGTAGTGGCACCCTATGTCACTATATGTGATGCATGGAACACACTTCTTCTTTATCTTTCCAAAATCATTTTCCTTGGAACTATCCAAGGAGAGGTCTCTAATTCCTAACCATGCATAAACTATACTTAACCATGCCCTTCCCATGATGATAGGAAAGTTCCCTTTACAATTATCCATGTGGATCACCCAAAAGTTAGTAGGATATGATCACTCATAGATGGTGGTCACAATGTCCTCCACCAATTCCAAAGGGACAATTATGGACCAATATGCTAACTCTAGATGAATTTTGCTCTTTTTGAGTGGAGGCAAGTTCTAGGCTTTGTACATTTTGTGTAAGACTAAATTGACACTAGAACCTAAGTCCAGAAGAGCCTTGCAAGGTTCATTCCCAATGATTTGCAAGTAAATGAGGGAACTCCTAGGATTAGATCTCTTTTTGGGAAGGTGGTTAGCCTTTATCCAATCAGTGATTAGATGGATCAACATTACAGTATGCACTTTGAAAGTTGTTTAGTTTGAAGGGATCTTAAAGGATGTTATAGAGGAGAAAGGAGGAGTAGGATTAGCAACTGTAGGTATTTGTGTCGGCTTATTAGGACAATTGGTTCAAAAAAGGATTATTTTCAAGGCTTAGTATTTGAACCACTTAGCTAAGGAGCTTGTTGTAGGTTAATAGCCCTTGCGATGTTTCTCTGCTATGGTTGGGTTCGTATTTTACCCTGCATTGATGGAGTGAGTGGAAATTTAGTTAAGGGTGGTGGTATAGATGCAGAAGGATGAGGATAATAATAGGAAAATGGGGACTCCCCTCTTAGAGATTTTTCTTTATAATATTTAGGAGGGTAGTAGTGGTGCTAGAAAGAAGCATGACTAGAAGAGTCACATGGAGAAATGAGTTGCTAAACATAGTATTCATACAAATTTGGTTGATGGTAAGGGTACTATTGCCTTAGTTGTGGCATCTGTCATGATTGTAGGTGTTGCCACCATTGGTACTACTCATAAGGTTGAGGTGGTGCTCAACTTGGATAGTAATCTTATTGGAGAAATTGCTTGCAATTGCATTGAGGATAAGGAAATATCCTGGGTAGTTTTTTTCCAAATGAGGATTTAATTCATACAAACTAGGTTCTTGTAAGTGGAACACAAGTAGGCAACATTTCTTAAGATGTTCATATTGGCATATGTCACACCCTTCATCATCTGTTTTGGAATCCACAACCTTTTCCACTATAGAAAATTTACACTTACTCTTCTGATGGGCACGTTCAACTTCCTTCTTTTTCATTTTGTTACAACCACTACATTATTCTTTGGTATTCTTAGTAATTTTGAGTACAGTTTGAAACTTTTCATTTAAAGAGCCCCACACTTTATTAAGCTTGGCTAATATTTTAGAAATAGATTTTTGTATCTACAAGGTTTTTTCATTGCACCACTTCATCAAGTGATGTCTCCTCCTCATTTTCACAAAATAGGACCTCCCTTTTGTGAATGGAAGGGTCTCAATTGTACTCCTTTGTAGTTTTCCATTTCCTCAAATCTCCTTCTTCTTTATCCACCTACTTAATTAGCCTTTGGATCTATTAGGCCCTTAGCTCTGAGAGCCTCCTTTCGGCATAGATCCTAAGAGTTCTTCTTATTTTTTTTAGAGCCCATCGATGATATGGCATAACTACTTCCTCTAAATATATACATGGTCTAGGAATCAATGTAATACCTCCTCATGGCCACATCCAAAGATTCAATTGTACCTTGCTTCCAACCTTGGATATGCCTTCTCAATTTAGACACTGAAGAGTACATCTAATGTTTGTCATTGAACAAGTCAAGCATTGTACTTCATCGTCGGATTGATTCTGGATCCAAAGACTAGTATCAACTTTCAGCTTCCTTGATGAGTATCCTAGGGAATAGCTTTAATTTCTACCTTTTTTCTCTACATTATGTAAGGCACATGCATTATGAAAGGCTTGGAGATGAATTTGTGGATCAAAATTATATTCCCCTTCAAACTTAGGAATATTTTTGATGTCCAACTGTTTGATATGGCTATCCTTCACTTGCTTTGTTGGTATCCTCATACCCTCTATAATGTTCAACATATTTCTGGTGGCAAGCATAGGCTCATCATAGTCATAAAGTTCTTTGCGGTTCTTATTATGACCATGATGTCTATGATGTCCTCTACTGCCCCTTCTTTCTCTATTGTGGGCCTCCCTTGATTGCCCACGCCCTTGGCCTTTACTATTCCCATGATATTTGTGTTCATCTCTATCCCACTAGTCACCTCCATCACATTCTCTCCCCTTATAGCTTTGGTCAAATCTAGAGGACAAAGATTATGAGGATGAAAAAGGTGAAGAGGAAGGAGAGCCAACACTAGAATGGTGCTTGCTACCCCCTCTTCTTTGGTCCCTATCACAATCACCATGTTTATTGTTATCATGGTACTTATCATTGTTCTTGCCTTAACTCCCTTTCTTATAGAGGCAACGTTGTCTTCTCAGTTCCACTTGTGAGGTATAATGATATGGTTAAGTGTAACTAAAGCACATGATTTGTATAACTTTTATATTTTTTATCTATTTCTCCTAAGTGTGAAAATAAAATAAGTAAATGCTTAATTAATCTAGAAACTATCTAATGCCTTAATCTAATCCTAACATAAGCATCCATTCCCACCTACCATATACTTCTTGAACAAATTGCAACACTATTAGGTTACCAAGGATAAATGCTATTGGGTTACCAAATGTTTAATGTATGCTTGAGGTGGTCATACTTATGTGCATTAATTATTTGTATTCAATTAATTAAATAAATGCATGAAAGTAAATTGCATAATAGTAAAGTGCATTAAAGTAAATATTATTCTAATTGATGTAAGGTTTATCAAGAAGCTCATCTTTATTACCATTCACACTAAAGTGTCCAGGTACATCAATGCTCGAATAAAGATATGTAGACTTCTCAACTCCCACTGTTGGCACTTAGAAAATATTCTAACTCTCAAAAGAAAAACCTACAAGAGCTTTACTATGCTACTAATGAAAAAAATACCTTAATCATAGTAGGTGCATGCATTTATATAGGCAAGACTAGACACTCCATCAATGTGTATGCATTGATGCATCAAATCATGCATCGACAAGTATGCATCGACAAGATGCACGGAATAATGATTCACCAATTAACATAAAAATTTCTTGATTTATGATACAAACAATTCATTTATGAATAAAACATATTAATTGGAAAATTATCAAAAAAATGTAAAAAAATCTCTTGCCCCACCAGAACTAGCTACTTTGGATGATCCAACAAATACCTTATATTTCTTGAACACCTTAATTTCCTCAACAGCACATGGCATAATTGAATACACAACATAGAATAATGGGCAATATCACTATAACTTTAATGAGAATATGACACCTAGCATTTACCAAATTTAATGCATCAACATAATTCAACTCATTCTGCAAGAAAATGCAATGTTACAACATTCGCGCAATGGTTTTCCCTTATCAAAATACTTGTTGTCATATAAGTCTTCACATTTTATGTGTTTCATTAAAATTGAAATAATAATATTATAGCATTGAATGTAATCCAAATATTAAAATTCTCTTTCTCTATTAGCATGCCTCAAGATTCTTTGTTAAAGCTTGATGCTCTTAATCATGACAATTTGTCATAATCAACTCTATTTTCATCCAAATGATAACCTTTTGAATCTATAATAGAAGAGAATGATGTTTATCAAAACATTTTGGCAATTGATGTTGCATGTTTTAGGTATATAGAAGTATCATAGTAACATATTTTATATGAATATATTAGTTTTGGAATATATAAGAGTGAATGGTATCAAAACCAACTATGAAAATACATTACTACTTGATATTGTAATGGGTAGAACTCCAAAGGCAATACGCTTCTCTAAAACATTCATAAATTTTTTTCCTACTCTACTAACTAGACATTTATCACAAAAACAAATAAGCTTGAACAACAATAATTAGAGTAGCTAACTTCAATGTTTCACTCATTATATATGTTCTATAGCTAGAAAAGTCTAGCAATCATGGAACTTTCAAAATTATTTAAATGAACACAAGAGAAATGAAAAACCTCAGCCCTTTAAAATCCTTATTCATGTTAGCTATTAGTAGTTGTAAAAAATAAACATGCCAAAAAGCATGATTGAAGAAAACCACAAACACCTGTAACTGTTAACATATACAATGACTACAAGGAAATGAAGATACTCTTTGCCAAAACCAGTGATAGTAGATTGTAACAGCACATTTAAAAAAAAGTACAGTTAAATATACCAACCCATATCTTGTAGCTTTTGTCCATAATCTTGAACAAAACACATAGCTCTGAGTATCATAAAACCTTGTCAAGAACCATAAATCAACTTTGTGATAGATGCAAGATACATTTCAATGCCAAAGGAAAGGGAAGGAATCCAATCTATGGAAAAGGCCAACTGAAGTAACAATACTATATGGTATAAATACATAAAATAGAAGAATGAAATTAGCACCAATTCAAGGACCTCAACCATATGGCTGATGGAATAATCATGAATAATATGTATATTATATTAAAAATACATTAAAACTTACTGAAAAATACACATAATACAATACACAAAGCTAGAGTATTCAGGAAGGATTCCAACATGGTAGGAAATGAGCTTGTTGCCTTTGATTATGATGGTATTTGAAATTTTTTCTCTTGCCATATTTTCAACCATGATACCAAATGACATAAATGTTATAAAAATTATGCTGTCTAAAAATTGTTACATCCAAAATATTCATGGCATAAACATTACATGCGAATATTAATAAAAATAATAGGGAAATAAAAATTGCAAAATGGAGTGAGAGAGAAATAAGGGAGATATATAGAAAAGTAACTTTGCAACTTTTACAACATAAAAACTCTAGATATACATAGAGATGTTTACAAAGATTACAAGTCATTAAACAAGAGACCATGCACTCTCAACTCACTCACTATAACCAACCCAAGATGGATTTAAATAGCTAGATATAGGGTTAAAATAATGGAAACAACCAATAATTAACTCAGACATGTCTTCACTTTTCTTTTACAATAAGTTTTCTATATTTAACTCTTCTTTTTATATTTTAAAACATTCTAAATCTAAACAAGACAAAAGTGAAGTTCAACATGTGTTAACAATAGATTTTGTCTTTACATCTCTAATAATCTCACACTTGAAGAAACATCACTCAAATTGATGAAAAATAGGCTAGAAAACTTCATCATTAAATATGTCATGCCTTCCACAACATGTAGAAAAATCACAAGTGCACACACAACCATTCGAGGAGCATCCCTGCATGAAACATCCTAACAAATTAGGCCTCCTCAAGCCAAAACAACATGAGATAGCATTACACCAACATTACCAAATACTATTTCAAAAAATCATAACACATGCTGACACAAAACTTGAACAAAACAAAAGAAATGTGCAGCTCACACTCGAATATAATAAAATGTCTCTTCAATAGCAACAAATCCAAGAGACAACATCATCATGTCTCAAAAGAGAGCAATCTTTTTTCACTTGTCCAATCTCATGATAGTGCCAACATTCTGGTATCTTTTATTTTCATCTATTTCATCTATTAATGAGAAAAAAAATAAGACATTATTACCATCTTGTACGCACATCTCCCACTGAAATAATCTGCATTGAAATAAATAAAAAAAAATTTGCAAATAATCCACCCTAGAATACCTTTTGTGCTTCACTAATAATAAACATTGCATAAATTAACCTCACTCAACCTTCTATGTTACCAATTATCACAAAAATCATGTTGTAAAAAATCATTATTCATAAATATTGCTAGCACAAAAATAATAAAAACAATAGGGAAATAAAATATGCAGAATGCAATGAGAGAGAAACAAGGAAGATAAACTAGAAAGCAACTTCGTAACTTTTACAACATATTCAAAACTCTAAAGATACATAGAAATGTTTATAAAAATCATAAGTCAGTTGCTTCCACACAAAAATCCTTACACAAAAGACCATGCACTCTTAGCTCACTCACCATAACCAACCCAAGATGGATTTAAATAACCAGATCTAGGATTAAAATAATGGAAACAACCAATAATTAACTTAGACACATCTTCACTTTTTCTTTTACAACAAGTTTTGGATATTTAAATCTTCTTTTCATATTTTAAAAAATTCTAAAACTAAACATATTTTTAAAAATTATAAAACTAAACAAGAAAAAAGTGAACTATAGATTTTATTTTCACATCTCCAACAATATCCCACTTGAAGAAAAATCACTCAGACTAATGAAATATAAGTTGAAAAATCTTCATCATTCACTATGCCATGCCTTCCACAACATGTAGAAAAATCATAGGTGTGCACATAACCATTTGAGGAGCATCCCTACATGAAACATCCTAACATACCAGGCCTCCTCAAGCCAAAACAACATAGATAGCATTACACCAGCATTACCAAATACTATCCTAAAAAACCATAACACATGTTAACACAAAACTTGAACAAAATAAAAGAGACATGTAGCTCACACTCTAACATAATAAAATGTCTATTCAATAGTAACAAATCCAAGAGACAACATCATCATGTGTCAAAATAGAGCAATATATTTTCACATGTCCAATATCATGATAGTGCCAACATTCTAGTGTCTTTTTTTTTTCCATCTGTTTCATCTTTCAATGAAAAAAAAAATTAAGACATTTTTACCATCTTGTACACATAGATCCCACTGAAATAATTTTTGCTAAAATAGAAAAAATAATTAATTGTGCTAAAATAGAAAAAAAAATTTACAAATAATCTACCCTAGAATACTTTTGGTGCTTCACCAATAACAAACATTGCACAACTTAACCTAACTCGACCTTACTTCGATATCAATTGTTACAAAAATTATGTTGTGAAAAAATTGTTACATCCAAAATATTCACAACATATACATTACAATCAACTATTAATAAAAACAATGCGTACTTTGTTAACAATAAAAAGGAAACAAATCTACACAAATGCAGACTAAATTAGCTATACATTGACCTGCATTGACATGAAATAGAAGAACAAAGCTCATGGTTGAGGCAATGCACAAACAAGAGCCATGTTTATTGCTACAACTTTGTATACCTACTACTTTTGTAGCAAACAAACTAGCCAGATGCCAAGAAAATGAAACTAGCAAAATCATTAAGAAAGGGTTTAATGATCTAAAATGCAAAAAATGTTCACTATTGTGAAAAATCTAGAGTTGTAAATATTGATAAGAATAAAATGAATTCTTCTATAGTCAACTACTTCAAAATACAAGAAGAAATGTGAAAATTAACACCAGATTAAAGCATTCTATAAAACATAGCCAAAAGCCATAAAACCTTGCTTCTAATGCACCTCAAAAGCATTTGATGGAAAACCGAAGTCGAGAATGCTGTACAATGAAAAACCATGCTTGATGAGGCATCCAAATTTTGAACAGATAAGGCATATGGGTTTGTAGATAGTTTCATATGCTATGCATTGCTTGTATGTCTATAATGACATGCCATGATCATATGATCATATCATGGAAAATCATATGTAATTTGATGTGTTCCACCAAATACTACCATAGCATTTTACTGCCTAATGGCTGTAAATGTTGTAAACATTGTACTATTTGTACCAGGGTTCATTGACATTGATCTAGAACATCTACCTTTAATACAACAAATATAGTGATTGTGCCCTTTTTTTATAAAAAATCCTTGATGTCAAATACAAGTACAAAACCAAATATTACAAATGTATTTTAAAAAACAAAAACCAAAAAGAAGTACCAATATTTAAAGCTTCAAAAGCATTTATTAAAAATTCAATGTTTTTCATCTTTCCATAAGTGGATATAGTATTGTACTCTTCTCCTCCTTGTTCTACAATTTCTCTATCTGATAGATCTTCTCCTTCATGTTCTAAGTCTAGGTCTAAACAATCCATTTCGAGGTCAATTTCTATTTCTGGATATTCGTGACCATGTGACAAAGCTGAGCTAAGGATTGTCCATGTATTTTTTTCTAGGGTGTCTTCGACTCTACTGTTGGTATCTTTCCCTTGTTGAATTGCCAATAATACCATAAGTGATCTCTACAACCATGACTATAAACACCATGTGGCTTTTGTAATAAAAATGCAACCACTATGAAGTAGGGACAAAGTTTTGGTATTAAAAGAACTTCGCGTTCTTGTATTTTTGAATACAAACATAAGCAAGCCTTTTCAAGTGATGGAGGAAAACTGATTTCCACCATACTAATTGTAATATGTTAAGAGAAGAAAAAAGGTAATAGTATGTAGTAACTTTAATAACTATAAATGGTAAAGCACAAAATGTCCTTGTGGGAATTACATTGATACATACCTTACTATCAATGAAACCTATGTTGTGTGATGTGTATACACACAGGAAAATTTTCCTACAAATATATGGTACTTGTCCACATAAAGAAATAAGTTGTTATTTATTGTAGTCAAACTTTTGCAATTTCATTTTGTAAACTTCAGTTTGTTGATAAGTACCTATTGTATGTGTTGAATCTTAATCATTGATGCTTTCATTCAAGTGGGTATACCTACATGTATCCATAATAAAAATAAAGATTGAAATTGATTCTTAATACATTAAAAGATTTCCACTTTAATTAATATTATAAAAATTAAATTTAATACTACTTAACTACCAATGCAAGTTAAAATAAAGTCTTAATGTGATGAGTATTTACTCCATCAACCTATCATCACAATCCTAGATTATACATGTTAATCACTGGATAAATCAAGTTAAATGTAGCAACTACTTGAGGTCTCAACATACTCATTCCATATTCTAATCACAATGGGAAAAGTGAATGTTGTGGAAAATGATACTAAGTTATTGATGAGTAACAAGGTACCCCTACACTCAACCATACGAATATGAGCATTACACGCGCGATCCAGTCAAACTCTGTAAACGGACTAGTTGTGGCATTTAGATAGTTAGCCTTAGGTCACAGTTTGTTGTCTTCATACCTGGACTAGTATTAGCTTTATCACATATGGTTTAGTCCAGAGTGAGGTGTATGATGGGTTTCTAATCTAGTGATACTCCTGAAGGCAATGGAAAGTAATATTCACTAATCTAGGAGAAAGAGGGTGAGAGAATCTAAACTAGCCTAAGTGCGATGAGCAGCCATTCCTTGATCATCCATATACATCTTGGACTTTGTGTGTGACTACCACCAAGATTCCCAAGCACAGATCCTAGGTGCACTACTAGGTTACCAAGTAGTCACACTTAAATGCTCGTAATCAAGTTGTACTCATTCCATGTTTTAACATGAGTTTAAGGGTGAGAGAGATTAACTAGGAAAGCTGTAAATAACAATTAATTAAATGATTAAACTAAGTGAATGCTGCAATGATGAAGTAATATCAATCTTTATTGCTAGTCATGTGTGTGTCCAAGTACGTCACACTCGAATAAAGGATGTCATACAATTACATTCACCACACTGCAAGCATACACGGAGAGGAAAAGGAAGAGAAAGAAAATGAAAACTAAAATCAAACTAAAACTAATGATCTATCATACCCTAACTCATCTGTCTACCTCTTATTTATAGATGAGGAGATAGGCTGTGATATCGCGTATGCGATATCGTGGGTTGGGCTACAATATCGCGTATGCAATATCGTGGTCGCCCCAAATGATGACTCATCACACCCCCACGACTGAATGAAAACTCGTCCTTGAGTTATAGTGATTACACAGTGGATAGGTATGGGATTATTAGATGGTGAAAATGGGATTATGCCACAGTGTGGAATGAAAACAAAACAAAGACACAACACAAAGAATATGCTACAACTATAAAATTTTTTGAATTCATGTAGTTCCAGGTGACGGTGGCTCATCCATTGGGGCTTTCCCTTTGTCTTGTGCTCTAGGCTTTGAGAATTGATGGCATTGAAGTATGGCCTAGAGCTTCTCCTCTTCGGTTTGAGGGTCTTGTGCTGTCCATGCTAATTTCCCAATGTTTGACGAAGTTGGCACTTCCCATAGACAAGGTAGTTGTAGAAAAATTTGATTGGCCTTGACATACCAAGCTGCAAATACCCGATGTTCATCTTCGTAGGTTCTAGCTTTATCTTTGTATTCTTGGAAATCTTCTAGCCATCAAGCCAAATCTGTTGCAACATCTTTCTGTCCTTGGTAGCTTGTCTTCACCACCTTAAGTTTAGAATTTGTGATCTCTAGTTTCTCCAATAACTTCTTACATTCTACAAATTATGTTTCATATTTGATGTGTGTGGTGGCTACCTGCTGCTTGAGCTCTATCCTCAGGTGTCCTACTATTAACATGGCAAGGTTGGCATATCATAGGTTTGCCAACTCCATGTATTCTTTTAGATCTTGAATCTGCAGGTCCCAGCTCTTAACTTCCACTTGGTATGCAAAGGCATATGTGTCCAATATGGCCCGCCAGTCAGTGTGTTGGGCACTGATAGCATTGATCTGTGCCTTAGCCATATGGATCTTCTTCTCAAGGATCTATTTGTACATCCCCACCTAATCTTGGAAGTGCTCCTTCAGCTTCTCATGTTGTTTAGCCTCATTTTGCCACGTGCTTATTTCAAGTGCTATCTTTTGACGAATTGCACGTACCTCCTTCATTGAGAGGGTTTGGTTCTCCCTAGCTAAATGACTTATGTCTTGGTTGACCCAGACGAACTATTCTCAAAACTGATGAAAGTGTTCCTCGAGAACATTCTTTTGCTTTTCCACAGTGGTCAATCAAAGGTTGTCAGTAGCAAGTTATTTATTTTCTTCCTATAAGGTGCTGATTGCCTTAAGATGTGCATGAGTTTGCACCTGTGCTGCAAAGGCATCCCAAATAGCCTTCTCTTTTTCATCATCCACCTTTTTATTCTCCATGATTAGCTTGGTTAGTTACTCAGTTCTGAAATTATCTAGCTAGTCTGTAAGAATGAATTGTAGAGGGTCCCACTATGCTGCTTGTAGGGCCCTGAGCTATTCTTGCAATTTCTGCACTTCTGCTTCTGCATGCTCGACCCTCACTTCTATTAAGACCAGCTTCCCCTTCATGGAAATAAGGTCTGACTAAATTGTTGTAACATCTTGAGGGATGTCAAATGAGGACATCATTATTTTCCCTATTTGGAGCAATCAATCAAGCACATCCTCATGTTCCACAGGAGTCATTGAGGTTCCTATGAAATTTTCAGCATCCCATGCTCCTATGAGATCTATCGGTGGCACAATAGGTACATTGAATGATTCTTTGATGTGGTCCGTGACCACTTCTACAGCTATCGCAGCATTTTGGTGTTGCATGACCACCACAGTGGCCCCTTCACCAGTTTCTAATTGCACCTAGAAAGATGCCGCATTTCTTGAGATCTGTTTTGATCATCTACTTTCCCCTCCTCCTATGTAAATAGAAACTTCGCCCCTTGTCCAATCTAAAGAAATAGTAGGCTAAATGGCATGATCAATGATGCGGAAGAGGTTTGCATCATCACAAGTTCCCCAACTGACCATCTTAGCGATGGCCCTGAGATGGCTCATCAATAGTCTGTAGTCTTGCGGTGGTGGTGGTTGATCCTGACCTATGATGGGCCCTACTTCTTGTTGTTGGCTGGGACCACTGCTTGGAGGTTGGCTGGGTCCTGCAAGTTGAGTTGCAGTTGGTCCAGCCATCTATTCTTCTTCTTTTTCTGGTCCCAGCATCTTGCTAGTGATTTTCCTTGGAGATGGTGACTTTAATAGTTCAACATATGAAGTAGTCTGGCCTTTTTAGAGGACATCATTGGTGTACCCCCAGATACCAACATTTCCACAAAGCCTTCTAATAAGACAAGGGAAAGGCAATGCCATTTTCCCTGTCTTCCGTTCCTCAAACCACCTCAGGATATCCATTAAATATAGATGGGGTAGGTTAGTGTCAACCTTTCCCATCAGCACTACACATCCTCTAGCTGCATATGTTGATATTATTTTTAAGCCCTTCATGGGGAAGAGGTGATATTTTCCAATTTTGAAATAAACCCTCTCTTCCGTCATCAACTCACCAAATGTTTTATCTCTGCCATAAGCCTTTTCCAACCAATCCCATTGCACATCGGGGTTTGAATGGGTACATAACTTAGCAACTTTGGGCCCTGTATTCAGAAGGTTTAATACTTTTGAAATGGCCTGCATGGAGAAATCAACTATCACACCAAAAATATTGACTGTGGTGCCTTGCTCTCTATTGTGCCAAAATTGATACATCTTCCCTAGGTACCAAGCACCACTTTTAGAGAGGGTAGGCCATAAGGGAGATCCTTTGAGGTGATCCCTAACAGCCTTAGGAGCAAACTCTACAAATGATTCAAAGTTCAATTCCACAATCACCACAGCGAATGTGGACTTTTCGTGGATGGCCTGAACATAATCTTGGGGCAACGTGAGATGTTGTCTCTATTCAAGCACTGTAGCAGCTCCTCCTTCTACATGATCAGACTGTACGGTAGGAGGATCCTCTTGATGAATACTAAATGATTGCTCCTCCTATTTTGTATGTTATCGAGCACGCTCTTGTCTTCTGCCTCTCCAAGATTGTTTCCTTCCACCTTGAGTAGGACCTTCCTGTTGTCCACGTTTCGGGGCCATCTGCAATCACACAGGGACAAGCGTTAGTAAGGTTGTTTTTTGAAGTTAAGTTATACCTTACTAATTGCCTTAATTAATTGATTTTTTTATCTTCGTGTGATATTTCCTGAAAGATTGTAATAATGAGTCCTGTGACTTAGGTGGTTTCCAATTTTAGTTTCCTGATATACCTAGGAATTAAATAATTTTTTGGGCACAATTATTCTAAGTGTTATAGCTAATTACCCTAGAAGATGTCCTTTGGACGATGATAAATTCCAAAAAATTTAGGCATGTTTCGGCAAGTTTCCCTCCCCCATGACTAAGATAAACACTCCGAGTTCAAGCAGGTTTAGACAAAATTAAAATCGGAGTACTAGTAAGCGAGATAGAGGTTGAAAAGTAAAGGTGTCACACTCGTAAGTCGAACAGAAAAATTTGAAAAAATCCACTGTGTGAATGGCGAGAAATGATGTTAAGTGTTGCGGGGGGAGGGTCACCTATTTATAGGGTTGGAGGGATGCGATATACATAATATCATGGCCTATGGATATTTAGGCCGGAGGAAAAAATTGATTTTTTAAAGGTTTTTCTTGGAATCAAAAGTTGAAATTACGACATGTAACACATGTTGAAGGGTTCTAGGGTAATTCCATTAATCCAAAAGGCACAATTAATTATGATGTTGTGGATTTTATTAATAAAACCTCAGATGGGAGAAAAAAGGCCATGTAATGGTACATAGGAACGTTGAAATTTAGAGGGATCATAGTGAGGGAAAGAACATTATGAAAAATTATGCTGAGGGTAAGAAATGGTGTGTGTGAGTCATGTCATAGGTGAAGATCACAAAAGATTACACAAGTGGGTCCTCCCCAAAGAAGGTTTCAACCTATAATGCCCTTGTGTAACCACACTTAAAGTGTCCGTGGGCACTAGAAGGGTTAAATGTAATCCACACTAACTCCGCAAAACACACAAATGTAATTATCACCGAAATGAGGTAAGAATTCTATGTTACACAAGACACAAGCTACAGTTACATGAACAATGAGATGAGATGAGATCTAGAAGGGATCATAGAGATTGGGACATGAGGTAACTAACCCAGGGCATAGTGAATCCTATGTGTAAAGCATGATTAACGTGTCACTTAACCCATCGTTCCAAGATCAAGACCAAGTCCATTCCTCTAATCAATGACATCACATTGTTTCATCCCATGATAAAAAACTATGAGAGTACCATAACAACAAGGCGTACGATCACTTGGCATTTTATCCAAGGGAGGAGTGATTTTTTTGTGGCAGTTTTCTTTTCTTTTCTTCTACTTTTTTTTCTTTTCACCTTACTGAAACTAGAGAAGCTGCCAACCTTCGAGCATGGGTGCATGTCTTTCCAGTGGGATCCCCTAGAACAACATTTGATTTTTTGAGTGCCCGTTTGATTACTCTTACTCCCATTTTTTGTTAGATCTACAAGGATCTTAGTACAACCACGTTGCATGATAACTCCCATAGACGTCACCAAAGAGAATCTACAGGTCCCCTTGATGTCACACCCTAATCATTTCCTCTTGGTCCATCCTTCTTCATTATAGGTACAATGAACACCAAAATTAATTTCAATTTTTTATAATGTCAAGAATATCATTGTACCCTTGAACAAAACCTCTTATTTGTAGAGTAGATGAGTGGGTGTAATGGGCTCATTGTCCACATAATTGATCACTCAAGACTTAATAACATAGAACACACCTCAACCAACAATCCACATGAGTGTTTTATTTGTAGATGAGATTACTTACAAAAATGTAAAAAGATAAAAAGACAAAATGATAAAACAAGAAATCAAAAACTAAAAAACTGGAAAACAAAAAGTTGTAAAATGAAAGAAAATAAAAAGTGGTTATTAATCCTGCTTGTTTTTAGAATGGGGGGTATCTCTCATAACTAAACGGTTGAGGATGGTAAGGATTAATAATTTTAAAATGAGGATCCTTGCATGTTGGAAATATTGAGGCCTAGTCATACTTACCCCATCGGGGTTCACACACTTGATTATAATGAGCATAGTAGGGTAATTTGAATGATGTAGTTCCTAGATAACGAGTTGACCCACTATAATATTTGGAACCATTAGATGGTATGCAAGGATTGGGTTGTCTCTCTCCATTCCTGTGTTCATTGGGCTATGTGGTTGTTGAAGTGTGAGTTGGTGGCCCTAATGAAGTAACATGAGGTGTTGGGTTCAAAGGTAAGGGTGCACCAAAGGGTTGGACTTGTGCTAAGTGAGAGAATGCAGTGGCCTCAGGATTGTGTTGTTCTTTCCTGGGGTCATTTCTAAAGAAGGGACACTTTCGATGTTGCTAAGGTCCATCACAGCTATTGGAAACAGTAGCACAAGTAGCGTTCGTTGGTTGTTGTTGTGGTGCAGACACCTTGGGAATAGTTGGTGGCGATGTGGAAGGAGGAAAAGGATAAGAATGTTGAAAGTTAGGAGGAGTATAAAGTGCATAAGGCAGTGGTTGTGTTGAAGATATGGGTTGATAGTATTTAGGAGAATGGTACTATGGTGAGATAGAGTATGTTGGCCCAGTTGGGGAAATAGGATACTGGACTAGGTAAGCATTTGGATTTAGATGATATGAAGGGTGTCTCCAATCTAAGGGTGGTATCCCCCATGACTAGGATTTTTGCCACTGTGATTGAACACAGTATCTCTATACAAACTCTGGATGTAATGTGTTTCCCCAATGCTAATATAAATGTAAAAATATTGGGCATTGGCCCTTGGGATGCTCATACAGGCATATGTTGCATTCATACGTATGATTGACAGTTGAGCTCTTATCCCTTCTTTCTGATTTTCTAATGTTTTGTCCTACTTCTTGGGTTCTCAAAACTCTATCTCCAATGATATAGATATATTATCCACTCTTTTAATACATCCATTCCAACATATTATTGATCTTTGCCTCAACTTCTTCTAATGATTGTTGCATTAGCAAAGATGATGTTTCCACCTTGATATGGGTTGATCTCTCCTTTTTATGATTATGGACCTTTGTTAAGTTGAGATTTTGGTCCTGTTGATGTTTTTCAACACTCTCCCATCTAGCCATTTCCCCTTCTTCTTTTGCTACCTGCTTAACAAGCCCTTGGATTTGATGTAGTTCGTATAGTTGACCTTGGGCATACATTCCTAAGGTTTCTCTTGTTTCATTATGTAGCCCATCAATGATATGTTACATTAGCCTTTCCTTGGAAAACCCATGGCCTAGATAGTTGTTTAATAGTGCATAATATCTTTCTAAGGCCATGTCCAAGGGTTCATGTTGTGCTTGTTTCCATTCTTGGATTTGTTTCCTTAAGGTTGACAGTCTTGCATAGGTTTGATATTTTGCATTAAATACATATACCATCGTTGACCAATGTCATATTGAATTTGGTTTTAATGATATATACCATACTTTTGCTTGGCCAACGAGTATCATAGGAAAGAGCTTAAGTTTTTTCCAACCGTTATCAATGTTGTTTGATGTGCAGGCATCATAGAAGGCTTGTAAATGTTGATACGGATCTAAGTCATAGCCTCCTAAAAAAGTGGGAAAGTTTTTTAAATCGAGCCTAGGTAGATGGCTCTCTTTAGAATGCCTTCGTGAGTTTCGAACAACCTCTTGTATTTACGTTAGGCTTGTAGTGGCCTGTAAGGGTTCATCATCATTGGGTAAGTTATGCTTTCATGTGTTGTGATGATGTTGCTTTTGTTTATATTTATAAGAAACCCCTACTTCAAGTTGCATACTCCAATCTTCATTGTCATATAATTCGTTGGTTATCCAATGAAATTCCTCACTAGGTGTGGCATTGTTATAGTCTTGTAGGAGAGCCAGGGTTGTGAAATTGTGTGTGAATTTATGTGTGAATTTTTGTAATTATTTCTTCTTCCTAAGAGATGTATCATTAATTCCTATATAGTGACCTTGTATGATATAACTAATCTAGATAACTAGCACCGTCCCTGACAACAGTGCCAATGATGAGTGGCAAGGTACCCCTACACTCAACCATATGAATACAAGCATTACATGCGTGATCCGGTTGAACTCTATAGACACACTTAGGTCGTAGTTTTCTATCTTCCCACTTGGACTAGTATTAGATTTGTCATGTATGGTTTAGTCTAGAGTGAGGTGTATGATGGGTTTCTAATCTACTGCTACTCTTGAAGGCAATGGAAAGTAATATTCACTAATCTAGAAGAGAGAGGGTGAGAGAATCTAAACTAGCCTAAGTGAAATGAGTGGTCATTCATTAATCATCCATACACATCTTGGACTTCATGTATGACTACCACTAGGATTACCAAGCGCAGATCCTAGGTACGCTACTAGGTTACCAAGTAGTCACACTTAAATGCTCGTAATCAAGTCGTATTCATTCCACGTTTTAACATGAGTTTAACGGTGAGAGAGATTAACTAGGAAAGTAGTAAATAAAAATTAATTAAATGATTAAACTAAGTAAATGCTACCATGATGAAGTAATCTTGATCTTTATTACTGGTCATGTGCATGTCCAAGTACGTCACACTCGAATAAAGGATGCCGTACAATTACATTCACCATACTACGGGCATACACGGAGAGGAAAAGGGAGAGAACGAAAATGAAAACTAAAATCAAACCAAAACTAATGATCTATCATCCCCTAACTCATCTATCTACCTCTTATTTATAGATGAGGATACAGGCTGCGATATCGTGTATGCGATATTGCGGGTTGGGCTGCGATATCGCGTATGCAATATCACAGTCGCCCCAAATGATGACTCATCAATTACTTAAATGTAAATCACATAACATGTTTAATACACTAAAATGAAAGAACTACAATATATCACAAATAAAATTTGATTTTTATTATTGAAGCATGGTGACATCTAAGTGTAGCTACTCAAATATAGATTTCAAAAACTGACTCCAAATACAAGTTGTAGGCACTTGCTAACTAATTAAAATTCAAAAATATAAGTTACAAGAGTTTGGTCACAACTAACAAAATCAAATTTTTTTTTCCTCAACACATTACATATATAAAGATAAATTTGACCATGTTGTACACACATATGCATTTGTGTAAACTTAAGCATATATTTTCTTATTTATGTTAGAAATTTTATATACATAGTTGAAATGCCTATACACATCAATGTATATGTTAAAGGGTTTGCTCGAAATTAGATTCATAAATAAAGAAATCATTAATGAAGACCTCTGTCTTATTACCAATTTATTTTTGAGAGGGAGGGGGGCTATGGAATGAGGGTGAGGGGTGTCGAACCCTAAAAAATAAATATATTAAAAAATCAAAATCATACTACAAAAGTAGAGAAGTAGAGGAGAAACTCCAAAAAAAAAAGAAGGAAAAGGCCAATGGTTTTGGGGATGCCTTTTTAGGTTTTTATCCTTACAACCAATTCTAGAAAGCATCTCCTCTAAGGTAGGAATAGGATTAGACCTTGTCCTTCTTCAAAGGTGCCTAAAATGGTTTTTCCACTAAAGGCTTGCTATTAATAAAAAAGAAAACTATAGAGAGAAACATTTAGAAATTCAGCTAAAGTATCAATGCTAAATGATGTCACCTTGAACTAAGAAAGGAAGAAAATTAGCTAGAGAATCTTTGTGAAAAACCATATTACATTTGAACTTCCAGATGACATAAAGAATAAGAGGATGAAAGCAACACCAACTATGAAGTCGAAATCCTTGATGTTGAGGAGTGTCACTAATGAGTTGCATTTTCATAGGTTTCATCGATGTGGCCCTGTCGATGTGACCCCATCAACGTGGTCATGTTGATGTGGCCTTGTCGACATATTATCTGCTTTCACCTATAAATACATAGTAACCCATCATGTTTATGACATATTTTTGTCATAGTTCTAGTGGAGCTCTTGTAGTTTTCTTTCTTAAAAGTTAGAATATTTTTCTAAGTGCCCATAGTAGGAGTCAAAGAGTGTATAGATCTTTATTTAAGCACTATTGCACCTAAGCATAGTAGTGTGTGTAGAAATAAATATGAGCTTTATGATAAACCTTGCAGCACTTTGAAATAGATTAATTATTTACTTATGCATTTAATGTTTTATGCAATTTTCTTTAATGCTTTAAGTAATTAAGTAATCAATCAAGCTAAATTAAGCTAGATTAAATAATGATTAATTAAGCACCACTTCAAGCATATGCTTAGCACTTGGTAATCTTAGTAACACTTAATGTTTAGTAACCTAGTAGCATTAAACATGTTCAGGATGTGTATGGCAAGTGGGAATAGATGCTTATGTTAGGATTAGCTTGGTATAGCTAGTTAGATTTAATTAGCAATTTAATTATTTTATTATACATTATTCTTTACCCTTAGGCAACTTCAAGTATAAAATGTAAAAATGATCAAAATCATATGCCTTAGTTGTATTTAACCATACCTTTGCATTTCAAAAGTGTAATTGGAAAGACAATGATTACAATGGTTAGTTTTACTTCCTAGAGACCAGTGCACATAGAAGGCTATAAGTCCATGGAATTCAACTAGATCACATGTGAGCACTTAGTGATTTGTATGGTTGGGTGTAGGATCTACTCATCGCTCATCATTGGTGCCAGGACTTGTAGTTTGATATGTGTGCTAACTAGGACTTAGTGAATATTATTTAATATCATTGGAATGAATCCTATGATCACAATCATTTGAAAAAATAATAATTATAATTATAATTTAAGCACATTAATTTTTTTTCTAATCCAAAATGTCTTCTTCTCACAGGCATGATGAATCAAAACCACTAGTGTTCCAATAATTCAGAGTGAAGTGAACTCATGCAAATGAGTTTGTACTTGATTTCATTTTCATCTTGCATCAAGATGAGTAGCTATGGGGGAGAGATATGGAGGGTAATGTTGTGTTTCCTTCTAAACTGATCTATTCCTAGGATGCTACTCCAAACACTTAAGAGGTTGGGCATCCAAGATCTCCATGATGAACACATTGTGTAGGACCATGACTATCAAGACTACCATCCTACAGAAACACAATGCAAACAAGATCAACACCAAGAGAAGTACCATAAAGTTATGAAGGGGAAATAGTTCACTAATCCCTTATTCATGCTAAACCAAAATGACAATAAGAATCCTCCCTCTACAGGTTCTCAACATGAAGATTCTCCATCCCTTGACTCTAGTGAAGGGTTCTTGAACCTTAATCTATAGTCTACTATCAATAATTTGGGTTTAGGCAAAAGTGACAGCCAAGGCAGGGACTCGGGCAAGCTTCATGATGATGATAAACCTAATGATTATGGCTATGAAAAATGGAGATGAGGTGGTAGACACCATGGTGGTGGTAATCGTCCTTTCTCTTTATCCTATTCATTTGCATCTTCTTCCTTTTCATTTGAATCCGATGGAAACCATAGGGGATAAAACCATGATGGAGGTGAATGATGGGATAATGATCATAGGCCTCTTCATGAATGAAGGGGTAGTAGAGGACATCATAGGCATCATCAAAATTATGATGATGATGAGCCTTTGTTGGCAACTCAAAGCATGTTGAACATTATAGAGGCAATTAGAATTCCAACTAGGCATGTAAGATAGCAGAATCAAGAGGTTGGATATGAATAATATCCTCAAATTTGAGGGGGATATAACTTAGATCCATAGAGCCATCTTCAAGCCTTTCATGATGCTTGTTCCTTGACCTCAACCTAGCACAAAAAGAGAGATTGATCAACTTTAATGTGCTAGACAAGAATCAATTGATGGCCTTGTCCTATAATGAAGTGCATAAGTATTTAATAAACAATGCCATGAACTTAGAATATGAAGGGTAAAATTTTAACCTAGAGACAAGGTCCTTTACTAGACTAGAATCCTACACACGTACGTGAATGAGCTAAGTTCCAAAATTTATGGGAAGGACATTATATCATTTATGAAACTATTCCTTCTAGGCCCATTTTAATTTACAAGCCTGAGAGCCCAAACAAAAAGGAGCTAGTCAACATGCAACAAGTAAAACCTTTCCATAAACCCAAGCAAACTAGTGTCATCAACACGTCATCGAATGGACATCAACACTCAATTTTTAAAATCTCCTTCTTTCAACTCAGCCATGGGGGAGATGGCCATCCATGCTAATTATTAAAGTGGCTTCTTAATTTTTTCTACCTTTTTGTTTACAATTTTTTTGTTTACACTTTCTTTGCTTTTATAAATTTTTGTTTTACACTTTTTTATTTTTACACTTTTTTGTTTTACAACATTGTTAGTACCTTTTATCTTTCTTGAATATTTTTATAATTTTTTGTATATTTTCCTTTCTTTTAGTGTGAATTTTTCTTATTGTTTTCTAATAAAATGATTTGTTGCTAATAGGACTCAGTGATGTTGTAGCTATTTACTAATGGTGTTTTGTATCTAATGTTTTTGACTGCTAAATGCTTGGTTTCTATTTTTGAATTTTGATGACCAATGACTAAGACAAGTTTTGTTTTCATGGAATAAGTAGTGAGTCCACATCATCCACCCATCCACCAACTCTATGGTCTTCCTAGTTTTAGAAATATGAGATCCCTTTTTCATTAATAAAACTTTAATGACTTTTTGACCTTGGTAGTTTCCAAACTTGGGAAATATTTAAAGGTTTGAAAAGGGTGTGACTTCAAGGGGATTCAATACTCTTTATGCCTATCTACTAGCTTGAGTGCATGTGTGTTTTCATTGATTTCTTATCATTCCATATCGACCAATAACAAAAAGTTGAATAAGTCTTTGCATGGTGTAGTTCCCATCAAAAAATTCATAACAAAATAAAAGGAGAAAAAAAACATAATGGGAATTTAAATAAGAAACAATGGTTATCTATGGGAGCATTCTTATGTCTTGAGGAGGTGAATTGGTCCTAGAGTGGTGATGCAAAGTCACTGAAAGTGATTGGTTTTTATCTAGACTAAGCATGGACTTTATCAGGTCATGTAACCATAAAATTCATAAGGATGGACTTTATCAGGTCATTTAACCATAAAATTCATAAGGAACTTCATGTGACCACAATAGGAAAATCCATTCCACTTTCTATCTCATCCATCATTGCTTCCCATAACTCACCTCATTGCTGGTTTCCATGTTTTTGTTCAATGTCTTACTTTGACATGTCAAAATTTTTGGATAGATTCTTTTAGATTCGGTTCTTAACTTTTCATAATCATTAATCTACTATGGGGGCCCACGGACTCCTTAGTTGAGGTTATGCAAGGGCAAAAGAGAGCATGAGCCTACTATGGGGAGGACCCACTTACATGTCTTTTGGTTAGGGTAGTTAAGTCCCTTATCCTTAGACATTTTTGTAGTCAAAGCTTTTTCCTTCCCCATTGGTTGCATCCAATTGTGTGCTCCTTAAGACATTTCTCCAATAATTTTCCATTTTTTTGTGAAATCTCAAGCCCTCTTCATGTATCTCATTGTGTTCTTGGCTTCTTGGACTTTCAATTGATTCCAAATTTTCTCAAAAAATCCTTGTATTTTTCAAATTTTTACTTGGTCAATGATGGTCAATAACCATGTTGACTAGTCCTAGTTGATGCAATTGATCTGTCAATTAGGTCCCATTGACAAGGCCTAGTTGATGCATGGGAAAAATTCTTATATAGCACCCATCACTTAGAAATTTTTTGCCATTTGTTTTAAACATAAGAGGAGCTTTTGCAATTTTTTAGAGCTCAAAACCTTCTAAAGCCTATAACTTTCAAGTCATTTTTTTGATTTACTCCATTCTTTAGTTCTGCAACTTTTGGAGGTACACTTTACATTATGGGGGCCACAAACCTTAGGTTTTTGATAAAAAATTTTAAAAAATTTTCTAACTCCCCCATGGGTTTAATGAATAAAATAATATTAAATCATCAACCTATGGAAGCTAAACCTTTCGAACACCCTCCAGTAACCTATTTAATTATATAATAATAAAATAATATTAAAATAATCAAATAGGCCATGATCACAACTTAGCCAAGTGTAACTATCACAAGAGATAAGGTATTCTAAATGTTTCAAAGTCACCAAATAACAACTAATTCTTAGTCATGTTGTGATTATAGATGGCACCTAGATCAAAATGCTTGTAGGAAGAAGAACCATCCCAACTAAGGGACAAACAACCTAGAGCTAGAAGAGAGTAGCAAGAAGAAGTATAAGAATAGGCAACATAAGCTCATGGGCTAGGACCTCTTTGGGAGAAGCTGGAAATGAAATTTTTTTGATAGATTCTCAAGGAAGCAGCCATAACTAAATAATCTCATTAAGGTGAGACACCAAGAATAGTGCTAAGACTTGAGGTCACATTGACTTAAGCTTGACTTGATCAGATCAAGCCTTATGAAAATCAATATTTAGCTCTCCAAGAACTGAACTTTGGACCATTCTTAGAATGTGCTCTAATAGAAGTCAATACGTAGTTGCAAAACTCTCCCATGTGGCCAATCATCACTCCTAGTGGGGAATGGTACATGGGAGAGACCTATCTCTTCTAGAATGGTAGGCAGGTGGGAGCCACTATGAAGATCAAGGA
The DNA here is from genome assembly GCA_015680685.1 of Gnetum montanum. Classification (NCBI taxonomy): domain Eukaryota; kingdom Viridiplantae; phylum Streptophyta; class Gnetopsida; order Gnetales; family Gnetaceae; genus Gnetum; species Gnetum montanum. The sequence continues at coordinate 273,815 of MNCI01037477.1, forward strand.
CATCCAGGTATCTTACTCGGTGGAGGCTATTTCATAGGTCCTTGGGTTGCTTGATATTGGAATAAATTTGATTAAGATCTCCACACAAGTAGACCCATAGGCAATGAAGGAGTGAACCCAATGATGTTATGGAGTGGAACACAAGGAATATGGTGCACTCACCCTAGCGAAGTGTGTATATTTCAAGACAGTGACCTATCACCTCAATTTGACAATGAGGCCTAGTAAGCTAACTTCCTCTTCTACGTGTGCAAGTGTTGATTAGAGTAGAAAATTCCATATGAACCTTTTACATCTAATTTATTTGGAGATAGAGAAGTACTTTAACATGTAAGGAAGGCCTTACAATTTCCTTGTCTCATCAAAAAATTATCCAAAAGGGAAAGAATAGTTCACTATGCTAATGATAAAATTAGGCATGCTCCTTCTACCTCTTGGGTAGAAATGATGAAAGACAAGACCCTTGTCACAGCCAAGGAAGAGGAGTAGCAACCACCACCACTTCCACTGTCCACTCACTAAATAGTGCCAGAGTCCTATGCTACCCTTGAACGAATGTGTGAGATTCAATAGCAACTTGCATAAGAAAGACCAATGAGTACAAAAAAGTTGTGGAAAAAGTGTATCATTGAGTGATGAGTCACCTTAATGAAGTGGCTCAAACCATCAGGTAGACAGAGGGAGGTGGACCAATTTTCTTAGCTCAAAGAATGTAACTACTGAAGAGATCAAATCCTAGTTCCTAAGAAGTAATGATCTCTCTTTCACAATAGCAGCAATTCACAAAAATCTCTAGTAGTATTTCTACTTTCTTGGTGTGGCTAGATGAGAACAAGGAGGCAACTATCATGGTGATGTAGCACCATGAGTAGGAGACAGTAGCAGAGGTGGTTGCTAATAGAATTGTCAAGACATTGAATGCACTTGAAATGTTTGTACTAGACATTTCTACACTTAGATATGTGCAAATATTTGTAGGAATAGTTAGCTGTAGATTGAGTGCAACCCAGCATGAGGAGTTGCTAAACCAACTAGTGGAAATTGGGAAATCAATTTGAAATTTCTTTGACCTTCTAGATACAATCACTGCAACCTAGTTGAAGTTGTAAGAAGCAAGGAACAAATGCATTATCATGGAGGAACAACTCAAAATAGTCCAAGCTCAAATCCAATGCTTGGCTATAGAGGTTACTAAATCAAGAGCCCACTTTGTTGATCCTGCATTTCTTAACTCTACATTGACACATGATGAAGCTTTCAAATAGCTTCAAGACAAGCTCAAAAAGGTTGAGGACACAAAGTAGATGATAATATTTAATTAGTCCTTGGCTAATTCCACCTTTCATAATATCCCAAAGGCCTTGGACCAAACTCAGTAGGAGAATGTAACTTTGATCATAGAAAATCATTACCTGTGGAGTGTTGATGTGCAGAAGTAGCAAATGAAAGCTTTCACCTACCGATAGTAGGAATAGCTAGCTAGAGTAAACAATGAACTAAGGATATTGGTAGTTAAAAATAGAAATCTCTCCATGGAGGAAGTTTGAGCTTTTCACCATAAATCTACAATAGAGGTAGCTAGCTAGAAAAATAAGTCTCTCAAGTTTGAGAGAGTAATAAATGACTATAGAGATTAGGTTGGTCTACAAAAAGAAATCAATGAGAAACATATTTAGCTAGTGAAGGAAAAAATTAATATGACCCTCTAGCAACTTAAGGAAGAAGGTGATGTCTTACAGCCTATCTTTGATAGGCTCAATGCCTACAACAAGGTAGAAATTTGCATGAAGGAGTTGTAGACCAAGTAGATGATAGAGTACATGGAGCTTTCCAATCTTTGTTATGCAAATATAATGATGTTATTTGCTAGAAGGTCATAGTTTGAATTGGAGAAACAAGTGGCTAGTTCACACTTGTTGTATAAAGCTAAGTTCAAGCATCACAAAGACACCAAGCAAAATCTTGAGGTGGAAAATGCAAAACTTGATGTTCTCAGGCACTACTTCACTAACCAACTGTATACAGCTAATAACTTAGCCAAGAGAATGAGTGACTACTAGGAGCTATAAAATGCAGTAAAGGTGTTTGATGTTGAATGCAAACTTTTTGTTGCTTGGTTTGTCAGTGTGAAGAAGCTATTCTTAGCAATGCCCTATCCTTGGGATGTTCCCACATCAACCAACATTTGTGATATGGCATGGACAATGAACAATCACAAGAGTAAGGAGGAGAAGATGAAGGCACCATTGGATGCCTTCCATCTTCCACAAAAAGTTGTAGTTACCATAGGACAACCACAACTACCTCAACCACCATGTGTACTTGAAGCAAGAGAAGGTTCTTCAGAGCCTTAAGAACCTCCACCACCTAGGACCAATTTAAACTTCTTCCTTGTCTTCACACCATCAAAGGAATTATATTTGTCATTTTTGTCTTGGTGTTCAATTTTATTTTCTTGAATATCAAAATTTTTTAATGATTGTAAATCTGTACACTTGGGCACAAAGTGTTTATTTTTGTTTATGTTTGTAAATGTTAGTAGTTAGTTAATAATCCTATAACTTTCCAAAATTTTGTAAGAAACTTATTCCTCCTTTTGTTCACTTGAGGATGAGTTTTCATTCAATTGTGGGGGTATGATGATTCATGATTTCTTGGGTTTCATCAACATGGAATTTGATGCATTGATGTGGCCTCATTGATGCAATGTCTATTTTTACTTATAAATACACTCTCAGCCATCATGTTTATGGCATCATTTGGTAATCATTATAGCAAAGCTCTTATAGGTTTTTTTCTTGAAAGTTAGAATATTTTTCTACATGCCCATGGTAGGAGTCAAAGAGTGTAAGAATCTTTATTCGAGCACTATTGTACCTAAGCAAGGCAGTGTGTGCAGTAATAAAGATGAGCTTTTTGATCAACCTTGTAGCACTTTGAAATAGATTAATTTTTTATTTGCATTTAATGTTTTAAGACATATTCTTTAATGCTTTGAGTAATTAAGTTATCAATTAAGCTAAATTAAGATAGATTAAATAGTGATTAATTAAGCACATAAGTACAATCATTTCAAGCATACACTTGACGCTTGGTAATCTTAGTAACACTTAATGTTTGGTAATCTAGTAGCGTTAAATGTGTTTAGGATGTGTATAGAATTGGGAACATACACTTATGTTAGGATTAGATAGGTGTAGCTAGTTAGATTTAATTAGCAATTTAATTATTTTTTTATACATTATTCTTTACCCTTAGGTGACTTCAAGTATAAAATGAAAAAATGATAAAAATAATATGCCTTTGTTGCACTTAACCATGTCTTTACATTTCACAAGTGTAATTAGGAAGATAATGATTTCAATGGTTAGTTTCACTTCCTAAAGACTAGTACACTTAGAAGACTATAAGTTCACGAAATTCAATGGGACTGCACATGAATGCTTAGTAATTTGTATGGTTGGACATAGGGTCTACTTGTCACTCATCAGTCACCAAATAAAACATCATATAATCCTAGTTGAAAATCATTTAAATGCCTACTATACCAAGTTTAAGAGCTACAAGCAAGAGTAAGTAAAAGAAAACAATGGATGAATGTATCTTCCATGTTGAAGATAGTACATCTTGGGTCATGAATACCTAAATAAGAGTGCTGAAAAATAATAGGAAAACCTTGATGAATCAAGTACTGTAGAAAATTTCTAATTTTGAAAGGAGTAGTGGCATTCAATATCCTCTAAATTCATTACTTCCATAACTACACATTATGATTAACCTTCTAAAGATAATTGAATCTTGGCCAAATATTAGTATCAACTAATTAGAGCATATACAATCTTGGGCCAATATGGAAAAACATGATTGTCATTAATCCAAGAAAAATCAAGAAAATCATTATGAAAATCTTGAATAGATACACTTCTATCCAAACTATCCAATAGATCCAAAAAATGTAAACTTTGTAGAAACATTAATACGATAGAGAATTTGAACTCAAATCAAGTAATCCAATGATTATGTATGTGAAGAGATGAAAGAGAGGAAATGTGAAGCTTGTAGCATGTACTACAAAGGTGTGGATGCTTAATAGACCATAGTTCATTATTAATTGGAAGCCACCAAGGAGAAAGCTTATCAGACATAAAGGTAGAAATATTCATATTATTAAAGTTCTAAAATCACTAATAACACTCCAAGCCTTTCAAATATGCTTTATAACAATAGAACCTAATATATTAATGCCTTTTGGAAAAAGGATCCAATTAAAAAAATGAGTATCTCTCCAATAACCATTACCTCTAAGCTTATCCATCTGAATGTACATCTAAAAAAGAAGCTTTCAAGGCTCTCCACTAGATAAGCATTTAACCACCCACTTGACACATAAAAAAATACCATACTTATACCAATGTATCAATCCTAATCAACCATCATTGTGAGAAGTACAAATTTCCCACATAACACAACAAAATTCCTTTCTAGAATGGCTACTATTGTAAAGAAAATTTCTCATGAGCTGATCAATGTGATGATATGCAGAAATACTAGGATCCCAACATGACAAATAATACATATAAGTAGCTTGAATGATATGCTTGCAATCAATAAACTTATTATACATTTAAAGCTTCTTGTTCTTCCACTTAATAAGGTTTTTGTTTGATTTTCTTCATTGTAACATTCTATAAAGTTTTTGAAGATCCACTAAAGTAAAAAGGAATGTCTAACAATTTGAGAACATTTGGCTATTCTAAGAAATGCCAAGATTTAGCGAAAGCCCATTCTTAAACCTTCTTATTGTAAAAGATAGAAGATTTTGACTAATTAATTTAATAGCCTAAAATTCTACACTATTGATCAACATGATAAAAAAGGTAATCTGCCATAGCTTTGTCATTTTTTATCATAAAAAAGAGTTAGATGAATAATGCATATTTAATAAAGTAGAACCATTGTTTTTAATAAAGATGACTTGGAACAAATTATGTTCCTAGTTCTTTTGTATAGCATGACATAAAAAATTTACAACAAGGATGAAGAGATAAGGAGCAAGAGGGAAACCATGCGTAACTAAGCATTCAAGCTTGAAGCTCTTAGTAATGCAAACACTTGTAGCTACAAGTGCATTAGCATTTTCAAAAAGAGTCTCCACCATCCCAATAATTTTTTCGTTAAAACCATAGTTGTGAAGATAAGTAATAATAAATTTCCATTCAATTCTATCATATGCTTTAGCATAATCAAGCTTAAAAAAAGCAATTTGTTGATTGAAATCTTTTCCCCATTACATACCCTCCTAAGCTACCAGAACATTATCTAAAATATATCTATCTTTACCAAAGCTAGTTTGCACTCAAGTAATTAACTGAGGAATAATTTGTTTCAATATTCTAATAAGATATTTAGCCAAAATTTAATAAATAGAATTTAGAAGAGTAATAGGGCACCAGTTACCAATGTGAGAAAGGTCACCATCCTTAGAAAGAAGTCTAATAATGCCTCTATTCAACTCTTGACTAACAGAACATTATTCAATGGCTTGAATAAAAACAAAATAAAGGTCCATACCATTAACATCCTAATGATTTGTTAAAAAATCAATGGGAATTCTATCAAAACTTGGACTTTTATCATTGGCCAAGCTAAAAACTACACTTTTAATTTCAATAAGGGAGATATCCTATTCAAGATGATGGCTTTGACTACCATGAATAATATTAGTTATATGATCACAATTAGAGAGAGAATCCACATGACTAAAACCTTATGAAACAAATACACATTGAAAATGTCTTTCAAGAAAATCATTGATAATAAGAGGACTGGAACTAATTTGACTATCAACTTCCATGAAGTCAATAATAGGAAAATTATCTTTACCTTTTTAGAATTTAAAAAATTCTTTCAATGCTTCTTCCTTTACTTTCAACTAGTTGAGACGACTCTTGATGAAAGCACTATTAGCATTATGCATATCCCATTTTTATTTGATTTAGTAAGCATAAGAAGGTCATTATTGTATATTAATATTAAATGGATCATTATTTAAAGCAATGTTTATCTATTGAATTTCATCATATATTTTTTCCTTAGTCTTCCTTTGTCTCTAGGCATATTGCTTACCTAACCAACAAGAAATATTATGAACATGATATATAACATGCAACCACCAATCAATCCAACTTGATTTACCAAGGGATCTCATTTTTGCATTCTAGAGAGATGTTAAAATACCTTTTTCAAAAGGAGTAAGAAATAAAGATGCATTCATACAGAAAATCCCATAACATTAAATTAGAGATTTAATACCAAATTTCAAACTAAGAGAAATTGAAAAATGTTTTGAAAGAGTTGCATCTTTTTGAATTGTAACCTTTCTATCACAGAACCAAAAAGAATGATTGGAAAAATAAAATTGGTCAAGTCTTTCAAAAATTCAATTATTACCTTCATGAAGGTTAGACCAGTTAAACTAATCATGACAATGAATCATTGATTCATTAGCATCATATAAAAAAAATTGTTCCTTAACATCACATCAAAGAAAAAGCTCATGGCATGCAAGCTTAGAAGAAACTTCATTAATTTTATCATAAGAATTTTCAATTTGTAGAAGTAATAGGAGCATAAATATTGCAAATACCAAAAGGACATGAAGCACCTTGAAGAATAACCCAAACTATAGAATTATCTTAACCATGAGAGGTAATTATTTTACACAAAAAATGATTAATAATGAAAGTTGCACCAAGTTGACCAATATTATGATTAGTAAATAATACTATAGAATCATGAAGAATATTGTTACCAATCATGACTATATCTAAATTGAAAATATTAATCTCTTGAAGAAGACAAAAATCATGAACTAAATGTCATAGGCAAAGAAAAGCACCAATAACTTTTGTTTGAAGTCTATTAGTAAGACCTTGGACATTCCATGAAAAAATTAACATAGGACAGAGTAGTAGAAGGTCCCCATCCTATGAGTAGAATCAACATTCTCAAAAGATATTATCTCCATATGTTGACCAATTTTTGCAAATGAATTATTAGGAATTAAAATATCTTGAACATGTTGACCATTTTGATATTTTAGCATATATTCACCAATAGATATCTTTCCTCAATGTTTTATATTATTAAAAACCATTTTAAAACCATCTAAACTAACAATACAAGTCTATGAAATCTTAACAACATATAATTATTTCCCCTTAGTCATTAAATCATTTTTTTGGAATTGATTTCATTAGAAATTTATTTGAATATACATTTTGTTAAATAGCAGTAAAAGAAAGGGGTAGGCTAATTGTTAAAATGTCAACTAAAGAAAACATTGAAATATTTGTAACATTTTTAGAAACAACCTTCACAAAATCGCTAACAATAGCAGAAGAAACCTTGGTAGGATTTACAATAGCTTGTTGCTAATGTGCCTTCATTTCCATTTTCCATAGCATAAAAAGACATGAATCAAACACGTGACCCTCATGATGATAATAGTCACATGAATTTGGAATATTGTAATAAATAATTTTCTATGCATAATCAATTCTGCCAACATCTAGAAGAATTTCTAGCTTAAGTGAATCAAGATTCACTTCAATCATTTATTGAATTTTGTAAAAATTGCTAGTTGTAGTGAGGGTTTTAGAATGCTTGATTGGCCTAATATGTGAGAGAATATCCCTTTCAACTTTTTCAAAATTAATAAAAGACTTAATAACTTAGCCAAGGAAGGAACCTTTTGGAATTTAGGATATGTTGGATTAAGAAAGGAAGTTTAGTTTTAAATAATCAATAAAGCATGGTGATGATTAAAAACATCAACATCAAGGACCTTAGAAAGCATTGTCAAATCAACAAATTCTACCAACAAAAATGAGTTTAATAAATAATAAGCATGGATAGCATCCAAACCTTGATCTTTTCAAACTAAATTTAAATGATTTAAAAAATTGATTAATGAGGTAAATAACCCATAATTTGCATGAAAATATGCCTTCTAGAAATTTCCTAAGTAATTGATTCATATAAATCATGAGATACTTTGTAGAAAGGCAAAGAAGCGTTGGTTCCACTTGATGGATTACCAAATGAATCAAGCACCATTACATGTAATATCAATGTCAAACCCCTTACAACCTCAAATCAATGCAAAAACTCTCGTTGCTAGAACACTCAAAGTTGTATATCCCTCATTACCAAAACCACAACTTGACTTAAGGTAAAGTCATAATCATAGTCTCATCAAATTTCTCTATGAATCCAATTTATTTTTAGAGAGTGTTATGGATAGTCCATTAAAATATGGTAGTGGTGTTGCCTAGCCCAAATGACAACTTTTTCTATTCAAATTTTCCCCAGGAACTTATAAAATGATTTTTGATTGATCTTTTTGAAGTAATTAATATTTTATTATAGTATCTATATTTGTCTAAAAAGTTATAGTATTTGTGTTATGTTATTATATTTAACACCTAGTTTATAAATGAAAAGAGGAAAATTATCTTTAAATATGCTTATGTTAAAGAGCTTGAAATTAATGTAAATTCTCTTATTGACCCCTTGATGAATAGTGTTTGAGTCAATTGCAATGATGTAGCTATGTTGCTGCAAATGCATCAATGTAGCCTATGCTACATTGACAAAGCTATGATAACATATCATTAATAAATGCCTATATATATATGAGTTGCCTATTACATTAATGACATAATTAATATAGTAGTTACCAAAACTCCTATAGTTTGCTTTCTTAAACTCTAATAGTAGTCAACAAATGCCAATAGTGTAAAATTAAATTGATTATACAAAGTTTTATTTCAATGAAATTCTACCTAGACATAATCCATGACTGATAATAAGATTTATATTAATTCATTTTCATTACATCACTCTAATAATACACTTTCCAAATGCATGTTAGACATAGTGGAATGACTATGACTACTTCAAGCATAAACACATGTTCACTAAGTAATCCTAGTAACATTTTCACTTAGTTCATCTAGTAGCACAACGTTTGAAAATCCTAGTAGTGGATGTGTACATTTAAGACATGTATGACAAGTGAGATTGGACACTCATTACCTTAGGCTAAATAAGAGTTAACTTCACTACATACTAGATTAGTTAGAATAATTTTCTTTACTTTAATATTGTTTACTTATAGCCACAAAAATATAATTATCATATGCCTCAATTATACTATAACACCTTTTATATTAAATCTTATCAATAACTAATAAAAATGCTACAAAACCTTAAGGATTCGAATTTAACCTTGATTTAGTAATTCAGAAGGAATTGATAAAATAGATAAAAATTATTAATTAGAAGCATAAATACAACAGAGTAATCCAATGTAGTAAAATTTCATATTATTCATATACATAACTAAATAAAATTTATTTAAAGAAACAAAGATATTTGCATACCAACAAAAATATAGATGTTGAAAAAGTTTACTAGTTGCATCATAAAATAGTATGCAAAAAAATGATTCCAATCATACTTATTTCACCTCTATTGGATATCTAGAAATAAAGATATTCTTATTTGAAATTTATTAAGTTATATATTAAACTTAAAAAATAATTAAATAAAATGTTAATTTATGAGAAATACTATTAATTTTTCTCAAACATATAGTGCATGTTGAAATGAAAAATGATCCTTGCAATGCCATGGTCCAAAAAGCATAGACAAAAATTTCATATTTATCATACTTTATTATTTATTGAAAAAAATAAGTACATGGCTCAAATATTCAAAAAGCATACAAGGTTTATATTTCCAACAATGAAAAATATAAATAAAATATTTTTTATGTTTAGAAGGTTCATCTTATATAGAACTGATCCACCTTTCATTCCATATCCTTCTTCTAGTGATTCCATGGCTACTCTAGGATTTGTGCATTGAAATGTAGGAGGTATTGAAACCTCTCAAATTAGAAATGTTATTTTATTTTTATCTTTATGAAGCATAAAGGTTTTAGAAATGTTATTTTATTTTTTTCTTTATGAAGCATAAAGGTTTTGAGTCAAGCTCTCTAGATATGGACTAGGTAAAGGTTTTTAATTAAATATTCAAAAATGTTTCAAAGTTCAAAAATGCCAAAAATTTTCCAAATATCCAAAGAATGTATATTTTATGTAGGCATCTTTGAAGGCTAGCTCTTGGTTCCCCTCACTGCCAAAATAATATATCAATAAGTTTAGGAATAACCTCACTACTATTATCATGTTATTTTTGTGATTCCAAATGAGCCACCCATAGATGGGTCTTGGCAATAGTCTCACTACTAACATCCTTAATGGTTGAGGCATACATATCATCAAAAGGATATGTCTTGACTATGCATCACCACATACCACTAGACTCAACTAATCAATGTCATGGTCTCAGCTAGTTTTAGAGCCTCACATGAACTTAAAAATCAAAATCCAAGGTAGGAAATTTATCTTATTTACATAGGGTGGATCCTAGTAAATAACACTTAACTCTTACATGCAGACAAGAGCATCTAAAAGATTTAGTACTCATACTACCAATTGAGCAAAATCGATCACATAAATATTATTATTTTATTTCAATAATCCATAATTGCCAAAATTCTATAAATATTCTCGTAAAATCCTATTTATATCAAGAGCTAATCTAAAATAATCATAAAATATCTGAGAAAAAAGTTGAACCAAGTTTTAACATAATTTAAAAATTCATCAAAAAGATACAAAATTATCTCGGTAAGATTACTATGCAAATCTCCATATAAAAATAAGCCCAAACTAACAAAATTTAGCAAAATCTCAACATAAGAATTAAAATTGTCAAAAAAAATAATGAAAAAACATAAAGAAGAAAGAAAACATGCAAAATCCATAACAAAATAGAAAATTTCTATGAAAAGAAAAGTAGAATAAAGGTTCTTACTTGTGTTGGTAGGGCTTTCAGAATTCTTCTTATTTTCTTTCTTTCCCTCAAGATGTCCAAAACAAGCCTTTTACTCCACTTTGAACTATAGCATTATAAATCCTTTATGATCCAAGAAAAGATGTATTGAAGATCACAATCTATTTATAATTGAAAGAATCACATACAATGTGAGACCTACGCATAATACTTGTTCAAAAACAAAAACAAAAACAAAAGCTTATAATTAAAGAAAAAGAGTTGAATTTAGCTTTGAAATGAAGAGATAGGACAAAAAAATTATTTTTTTAGAAGAGAAAATAGAAAACCCAAATGCACAAGCAAGATGGAAAAAGATAGAAAGTGAAGTAGTGATAAAAAGTAAAGGTTATGTTAAACATATGCATTATATACGTTATNTTGACTTTTTATTTAATTAAAAATTTAGTTTAAAAAAATATTACAGTTACCCTTTTTTATAAGTTCATATCTCTTCCTTAACCTCCAACTAATACCTTTCACATTCAAACACTAATAACAACCACATATGAACTCTAAATCAAATTCCATTTGAACCTACAAGTCCTTTATCAAGTGTTCTACCCACTTGTATGCTAAAATCATAATGGAACTTCACTTATCGTAGTTGTCCAGTTCAAATGTTGAGACTTTATGGTAGTTTTAGCAAACTAGAAATGTGATATCTTGAAAATTTTAACTCTAAATTTTGTTAACCAAAAGTGAAAACTAACATTTTCTAACATCCCAAACATATCAGTAAGGTTAGATTCTAGGTAGGACATCATCCTAAGGTAATTCCTTAATAACACTACTTTATACAATATTTAATTATAGTTAAAATGAACTCTGAATTCTAGCTTAATGATAAAAAGTAACAATAGATATGGTTTGGGTGTGGAAAGGATGCATAACTGCACTATGAACAAAGTATTATATGATCACATATGCATAATAAAAATAAAAGATGCATAAATACATGTGCATAATAAAGCATAAATGTGCATAACTTAATTTGCATAGTAAAGATTGAATATACATAACTGAATATGCATAAAGAATAAAATATGCATGGCCAAATGTTTGTAAAGGCATGACAACTGATAAAAGGAAAAATTTCCTAAGGTAATTGGGTTTCAATATTTAATAATAAAATATATAGTAGATCTATGATTGAGCTCCAATAATAGTAAAACAAAGGATATAAAATTTTAACAAAATACCCTAGCAAGCATATTGTATTCACATATGTAAGAAAGTAACAACAATGACAACAATAGTAGTAATAATGGTAATGATAGTAATATAATCAAATGATTTAATTAAGAAAATTAGAGCTAACGTATGGAAACACATTTGAAAAAATTATAGAATAAATAATGTGCATTAAATTAGATAAGTAAACCTTCACAAATTTTTAGATTATGACATATACTTAACCATATGTATTAAAATCCACTATGAGTATAGTTGGGAAGATAATGACTTGCAATCAACATAAACTATTTAGGAATTTCACTATTTTAGTTTAGGAATTATCACATAATCTATCATGAGACTTTTAAATTATATGATTGGACATTAGGAATCCTCAACCACTCATCATCAATGCCATTAATGGGAACTAGTGTTAGTATTCTAGATCAATTAATATCATAAATAATTGTTATTAAAAGACTCAAAAATCTATATTTTGAAATATTCATATTTTATTAAATCACACACATACTAATTCAACATGTTTTTTTCTGTAAAAGCTAATTCTCCACCTGAAAATAATGCTACAAGGGATAATAACATGATTATGAAACTTAATGAGGATGTGCATCAAGATGAATAATTGAGATACCGAGTCCTACAGGGAAACATAGTGTTGCCTCCTAATTAGGTAGCTCCATTAATGTTCACTAATATATTAATGAAGTTTGGACTAGAAGTTATTACAAATGAGTACATAGTGGTTGATGAACTATCTAGACCATATTGATCCATAGAAGCCTAAGTTAGAAAAGATCATTTTATGAAAGCTCACCATGAAACTGCTAAGGGAAAAAAACTACCATCTCATTAATTCTCAATCTAAAAAGGAGAATATTGATTACCATTTAGGGAGATTCCATCACCATATTCCATTTATCTTTAATATTGAAGAAACAAGAAATTTGTGGGTATGCTCTATCTTAACAAGCAACAAAGAAAAAGGAAGAGTAGAACCCAATGCAAGAAAGACCTCCAAGCCTAGATCTTCTAACAAGTAGCAAGAAAAAAGTCTAAGGATTCATAGATGAAAAAAAAGCTAACATGGCTCTCTTAGTTCTTTTTCCTCTTCATCATCCTTATTATCAAGCTCTAACGAGGATGAAAGTAGGCAAGGAAAAAGAAGCTAAGATAGACAACCTATTGAAGATTATAAGAGGAATCAAGATAAATAGCCTAGAAAAAATATTAATGAAGGTAAAGATGTTGATCAAGATAGAGATAAAGACAAAGATCATGGGCACAGACATGGTAGAAGACATAGCAAAGGACATAGAATGGATCATGGTTATGATACGAACCATTGTAAATATGATGATATCTTGTTGGCTATGTGATGCATTATCAACATTAGGGAGGTTTTTTACATCTCCAAAAGGCATCAAAGGAATAGTCGAATCAGGTGGCTTAACATTAATAATATTTCATATTTTGAGGAATGTTACAATGCAAATCCATAGAATGATCATCAAGCTTTCCATGATTTCTACATCCTACACAAAAAGGATCATCACCAGGATCCATAGTGCTCATTCTACTAAGTGGGATAGTAGGAGGTTTGGTAGATGAACAAAAGCCTAACCTCTTAGAGTGGTTACACCCAGGCTTGAATCCAAGTCTTCAACTTAAGAAATGAGTACCTCACCATCACTCTAAATGATGGTCCCAATCTTGAACCTAAGTAATGCATGCATCCTACAAAATATTAAAAATAATTGATATAATCTTTAGTTGTTCTCAAGAATACTCATTAAATAACTAGACATATGATATATATTCTTAGAACTAGAATCCATCCAAAGATAAAGCATAATGTTGGAGTTGTTCAATGATAAGTATCAGACATGTTCAAGAGTGTTTAATTTAAGGAAGCAAATTCAAGAATGAAGGCAAGGGAATCATGAATCCCTTAATGTAGCCTTGGGTAGATATCACTTACTCCTAAATAGGTGAGTAGGTCATGGCTTCTTTCAAAGTGAACAACTGCAACATATCATAGATGGATTCTAAAACAATACTTTAAAAATTTATTGAGCTTTATGTTCAATAGAAACTATTAGAAATAAGAGCCCATTTGATTCAAAGATGAAAACCCTTAAGGAAATTTCCATTGTGAACAGGAAAGCTTTGTAGCCAAATTTTATCATGTAATTTTAATCAAATTCAAGAGAAAATATAAATTCCTTGATTTCCCTTCAAAAAAACTCACCTTGTGATCTTGTTTTACCAAAATATTGGAGTAGTGTTATTTTCTAAAGTTTAATTCATGATATGGAACATTAAAAATGCCATGAATTATGCCAAAAGAGTGTAATTAAGCCCCATGATGTCAAAAATGCTTGCATTCTTAGTGCAATTTCTTGAAAATTTTGGATGAAAAATGCTACAATTTTTTGCCATAATAAGTATCAAAAATGGTGTGTAAATGTCTAAGAAACTTGCCTAAATAATGTTAACATAATAACAGTAAAATTTGGCCTATTTAAATAAGAATTGACATCATTTAAAGGAATTTTGGATCATTTTGAGACTTCTCGAAAGTAGAGATGCCAAAAGAGCATAATTAAGCCCCAAGATGTCAAAAATGCTTACATTTTAGTGTAATTTCTCAAAAATGTTATGATGAAAACTGCTATAATTTTTGGCCATAATAAGTCTAAAAAATGTTGTGTAAATGCTTGAGAAAATTTCCTAAATAATATTAACATAATAATAATAAACTGTGGCCTATTTAAATAATAATTGACATCATTTGAAGGACTCTTAGATCATTTTGAGACTTCTCCAAACTAGAGACTTTTGAAGTATAGCAAGATCTAAGAGTCCACAACCTTTCCTCCAATGCAGATCATTAGAGACATAGAGAACCTATTGTAGTTAAAGTTGACATTCAAGAGTAGATCAAGGAAACCAAACATGTTTGGGAGGCTTGTGGAACACACTCTGACTACCAACGCACTAGGATTCTACCAACATCATTGTAGAGATTTGTGGAATATCCACATTTTGTAACTTTTTTAAATATGTTTTCTCTACATCATGTACTCTTCAAAAATTAATAGATAATTTTTTAATTGTTTTGGCTACATTTTTTGTTATTTTCTCTACCATTTATTGGTTTGCTCCTAGATCTAGCATTAGATACATCATTTGCCTATTTTCTCTTTCATTTCACTTATTTCATTTAGTAATAGACTTGTAAGTCCTTAGGTGATTGAAAAGACCACCTATGGCACCTTAGATCCTTATTGAGGCCTATGGATCTTGAGGTTAAAACTATTTCACATGAATCTATTCATTTTTTAAGTTGAATTTTTCTGTCACTATAGTTTTCTGGTGCTAGAAGCAGGGCCTCTACCTAATTTTTTCAACCAAACATGGGTATAACCATTGTTATTTATTTATTTTTTGACTATTTTACAGTAGTGTATTTAGTAAATAGGAGATATTTTTGAGGTGATCTATTATACCAGCGTTTTTAAGCTTTAGTGTTTTGTTTATGGTTTTTGTACCAGTATTTTTAGCTCAATCATAAACATCCCTTATGTAGTTAAACCATTGTTTTCAGTTTAATCATAAACATCTTCTATGTAGTGAAACCCTGCACATACAATGTTCTTAGATCTCTTGAATCCTCAAAATCTACTATAGTTTTCCTTTTTTTTCCCAGTGTTGTCTCAAATGTGCTAGGATAAATATGTTATAGTCTAATTGACATGTTTTCCAAGTGTTGCCCCAAGAATGTTAAATTAAAAACAATGTAGCCATTTAACCATTTTTGCAATTATAAAAATTATTATTAAATTTGTAGTTCACTATATTTTTCTATTTATCCATTTACAGTTTTACAATGTTTTTCTTATTTAAGCTGCAATTCTACATTTACAATTTTGTAAAGCTTTTTCTCATTTACCACATCTCATACAAGGTTTTGCAATGTTCATGCTACATATATTCCAGATTTATGCTATTAAAACCTTGCTACATATACTTGATCCTTTGGATCTACACTATTTCATGCCTTTCGTATCGACCGTTCTACTACATAACATCATTAACATGAACTTAAATAGGAAAATCATTCATATTTATGACCCAAAGGACCTAGCTATTGCAAAGCATATGCAGTTCCTTCAACATCTAGGATGTAATCAAGTGCACAAAACATAGATGATGAACATTATAATTTCATTTGTGCAAAGATTCTAGATTTTTTATGCATCCCATTTAAGGATTTAGACTCCAAAAGTGAGTACAAGCTAATTCATAAGAATGGAAAGGAGTACATTCCCTCTCCCTACAACCATATTGAACTATCAAAGTTTTATCTTTGCAAGTTAGCATAATTGGTTGATGCAGATAATGAGGGTGCAGCAAGTGAAGAAGCTAGTTTAGGGCTAGATAAAGAGGATTAGGATAAGTTCAAAGCTTACTTTGAGACCAATACCCACCTAGGATATCATTCACAATGATCCATCCCTAACATAACCATGTTCAACTCTGTACTTCCCATCTCAGTATCAAAATAAGCACCTCCTATGACCTCTATGAATCAAAGTTCTTAACCTACTTCTTTGTTTGCTTTCTTGTTTGCTTCAACATCTTTTACCACAGTGTCTCAACCTTTGCTAGTAGTTATCTCTATGTCACAACCATTTACAATTACAACTTGTCCTACTTCTAGACCTTAAGTCCTACATATTTCATGCAGCCTATTTATGTCCAATATTCCTTTTTTTCCACATGTCCCTATACAAATGTCATTTTCTATGCTTAATCCTCCCACAATGGTAGTCTCATGAGCCCTATAGTTCATATTGTTTCCTATTTCATAATAATAGCCACAAACTATTCAACAACTAGTGTAACCCTTAGGAGCACCACAAGGCCCATCAAGCCTTCCAAATGATTCAAAACCTTACTAAGGAGCTGTGAAAGCTCAAATCCAGCATGGATCAAACTATAAAAGTCATGGAATTTTATCAAGATGACCCCATCAATCCTATTGTTTCTCAAACAACAATACTCATAGGCATGCCTATTCCATACTTCATCAAATACAATGGTGAAGGAGATTCTAACATGCATCTTATCACATTCCATTCTAAGTACCTCCTATTACAAGCATGGCCTCATACAATACAATGAATCTTCCTTATATCCTTAACAAGAAAAGCTCTTGACTATACTACACACTGTCGAGGGGTTCCATCTCCTCTCTTAATAACTTAATTACTCAATTTTTTAACCAATTCAAGTATAACTTAACAACCCAATACAACATTAGACTAGCTCATGAAAGTGAGGTAGGGGCCACTTGAATTAGCTCAAAATTTTATTTAGAGATGGAATGCAACACTTAATGAGATTTCAAAGTCCATCTCTGAAACACATGTACTAGCCATCTTCAAAAGAGCCATTAATAATTTTATCAAGTTAAAACTATACTAGTTAGATCCTCTGTTACTTAGTTAAGCTTTTTCCTAGATCAGAAAGGTAAAATATGTCATAAAAGCCAATAACAATCCTACTTACATAGCTTATAAGACCCAGTATATGAATCATGATAGGGATACAAAAATAGCAAACACATGGAGTCTTAGCCACAATGGCCAAAGATGTGAAACCAATAGACAAGAAAAAGACATTATAACCCAATGCTTCTTCTACCTCATATTAGCCATCTACGTCATATACTTCCAACCCGTCAAGGTCCAATTTTAAACATAAATATTGATCCAAGTACACAAATTTGCTACGAATCCCTATGAGCTTCTTGAAAAATTGCTTAAAAATAACCATATCCAACATAAGTAATTATCTAAAAATGCTTACAAGAGACATGATCATCTTTATGAAATTTCTAGAGATCTAACCATAGCTACAAAAGATTATCCATAATTGCCAAAATACTTCATGTTTGACTGGGTTTTCTACTATCATCAATTGTCTAGTCACGATACCAATTTTTTCTTGGCCTTGAAAGATTATCTACAAAAAATAATCAATAGTGAAGAATTGGTTCTAGCTGCATCCAATGCTAGTAATGATCCTTACATCATAGCCACGTTTAATATTCCCAAAAACACTGAACTAGCTAGGAAGCCATTTGTAGTTAAAATGCCTCCTCATAATGATCAAGCTTTAAATTCAATGAGTTTAAGAATCTCATTCATTATAAGGGTATCACCACCTACACCTTTCAAATAACTATTCATCATTAGAATCCCTTCTCCCTCCACCAATAAGCCCATAGCAAATGTTGACCAGCATCAATAGCCTCTTAGCCAAACAACAAGAAGCCACCCCCTAAGTAATGAAAAACATCAACTCCTAAGCCTAAGGCTAAGAAAGTTAACCAATAAAAAGTCTAGAAAGAAATAGATCCACCAAAACCTATTTCAGTTTCAACTATGCTCATGAAACCTACTACTTGAACTGTGTCAACCAACTAGCCTAAAGAAAATCAAAAATAAAAGAAAAGAAAGGGGCTAAAAAACACATGTTAAAACATGAGGTTAAGATCTTAGGCAAGATGGAGGAAGTCAAAGCCAATAAAATAGAAAAATCATCTACTAATGATAAAGATTTTCTTGCTGCCATGAAGCATTTCAAGCTCTCATTGAAACAAAAAAACACCTCATTGAGCCTTTATAACTTGGTGATGAGCTTTCTCACTTATCATGAAGCTTTAGTAAAAATGTTAACATTCATCCCTATGAGTGAGGATATGCCTACCAATGAAGAGTCTATTCACTCCATCCTCATGCCACATCCCCTCAAGCAAGAATGAAAACAAACCATGTTAACATTTCATGATAGTGAAGTTAATGCTAACCCATAGAGTGGTGAGGTTTGTGTGCTCCTCTTTTCATAATAATTAGAGTTAGTTGATGTAAGGTGCATCAAGTACATGTTGAAAATGGAGAAGCCACAAATGTAATACCCTTACCTATTATCAAATGGTTAGGCTCGACTGAAAACATCTAGGATACCTCCACTTTCATGCTTAAGTCTTTTAATGAATCATGAGTAGTACTGAGAGGCTCAATTTCATTAGACTTCATGGCTAAGGAATAATTACCCACATCAACTAACTTCTTAGTCATTGAAGAGACACTAGGCTTTAACTTAATCCTAGGATGGTCATGGTTGGCCAAGTGGCAAGTGATTTCTTCCTCAATCCACCAAAAGATTCATCTACCTTACAAGGGAGGCAAAATCATTATCCATGGAGACAATACAGTTTCCTTATTAATTAATAATGTTGACATTGAATAAGGATCCAAGGTGGAGTTCCAAGAGGAAACCCCATTGGTCAATAATGAAACCAATAACCATAATGAGCCTAATGAAATTGCAATTGATAACATTTAAGCATTGAATGAGCCTTGGGAGGAAATCCCATTTAGTATCATTAGCAAAGGGAACAGAAAGTAAAAAATCAAACAAGAAAAGCCTTACCAATTTCCTAATCTATCAATGATAAGGAAATAGTTCTGCAATGAATGTATTTTCTTTTCCTTCCCTTGTATATACATTGAGGCCTATTTACTGAATAATATGGTTTATAATTTTTACTTTTATACTTATTCCTTATTTTACTATTGTTAATTTATTATATTATGTGTCCAAGTCTTACTTTGTAGCCTTGTTGTTCACTTTTACTTTAACTTGTTTACATGAACAATATAAAACTAAATCTATAGCCAAGGAGCAATGTTAATCTAGAGCTAAAAATGTAACATCATGAAGACAAACATAGCCAAGTAGTCCATGACCATAGCCATAATTACAATATGTAACAAAAATGGACCATCTGAAGTCTTGAAATCCATAAATGCAACAACAAGCCAACAAACATAACACCTAAGAATAATACATCATCATCAACAACTTAGACTAAACCATGGGAGGAGGAGGGGAATGTTGTTACAGCCATCACTATCATCACTAGAGACTTGTGAACAAAAACAAGTAAAATATTAAATCATGAAAATGTAAGATGACATTAAAACTAGAATAAAACTAAAAAGAACATTAGAATTGACAATGTTTATAATTAATACCATGAACCACAAAAATATCCAAGTCTATAAACACAAATTTGATTACACTTAGACTAAAATTAAACCATCATGCATCAACTTTGAATGAATTTGATATTTTGTCAAACACTTGATATGAAAAAAACTAAGTTTTTCATTTTGTTAAATAATTGTTAATAAAAACATAGTTTAACATTTTGTCAAACAATTGACATACAAAACTTAGACAAGCATTTCAACAAACAATTGACATGAAATAGAGTATGCAGTTAAACATGTAATTAGTGTTGAAACCTAAGGGGATGAAAAATACTAAGGACACTAGCTTAAGGACTAAGAAAACCAAAAATGTTGGGAATGAGGGGAGAGTAGGGAAAAATGCTATGATTTCTTGATCTTGGATGTGTACACATTGCCATTCCTTTCCGACAAAGATTACAAAATGCTAAATATGCTGCTTTCCCAAGGGAAGGGTAAAAACATTACTCTTCTAAGCCAAAGATCAAACATGTTGACCATAGGGTCAAAGTAAAAAGCACAACATCCATACTAAGCACTAGGCATTAAAAAGTTGCCAAAAATAGCCAAAAAGAACCCAAAACACTACATTTAGGTAGAAAATGTGGTAAGTTGCATGCCCTAAGGGTGAAATTTTTTTAAAAAGTTCATAATAGACCATAACTATGATAAACATCATTAATTAAGCCAAAATTAACCAAAATACTAATAAAAGTGTAGAAAAAACCCTGAACTAAAAATTGACTAAAAAACATCCTAATTTGATGTAGATTGACCTTGAAAAAAACTACAATCATGGCCTAGAACCCTATTGTGCTACAATTCAAAATATCATAGGTCAAAGACATTAACCCTAGGCTTAAAAAGTCTGATCAACGTTGACACATGTGACTAAGAAAAAACATAAATGCTGAAAAATGGGTAGAATAGGCCAAAATGTTGCATATATTACTTGGAAAAAGTCTAAACATTCATTAAAAAAATCCAAAAAAGATAAAATTCACTCCTATGACTATTGAAAAACCTAGAATCTTGATTCTACATAGTCAAAAATAAAATAAAATTGTGCTATACATAGGCCTGGAAAACCCAAAACATTGACAAATCAAGCTATAAATACGAGAAATGTAGAGAAATTTGCGTATCTAAAGATCATGGATGAAAATCCTTCTCTTGCAGATGGCTATGGGAGCCTAGATAGAAGACTTCGTCTCTTACCTATCATTGTTGTAGATGTCATGTGTTTGGCTTGTCACTATGTTAAGAGAATAAAAAAAGAAAAAAAATTCCCAAGTTCTATCTAATATGCAAGAACAATTGGTTCTAAAAATCAGGTTTTCCTAAATATGTTATGCTTAGTGGTTTTACAACCCTAGCCTACCCCAAATACATTGATAGCATGCAATTACCAATTAAATAGGTGAAGTACGCTGTGGGATTGAAATTGAAAATGAAATGTTTCCAACATGCTAAGGTTTGGTAGGAAACTCCTTACTCTAGCACATGCACGATATGCCCAATTGCCTAAATATCCCAAGTCTATCCCGAACATGTTGCAAGAATGAAATTAAAATTGAAATTGACTTGACAAGTTGACACTTGGTGAGAAATTGATTTTTCTAGCCTAAAATGCTACCCATGTGCTAAATAACAATGATATGTGGGCCTCATAGATAGTAAATAAAAAATACCAAAGGATAAACACACTATCCTAATGAAATTAGCTTAAACATGCTTTGGAACCTAGATCTACTACTTACACATTGCCAACTTTAGCCAAAAATGCTGACAAGCCTACTTTAGCCTAGGCGCACAATTGGGGGAGAAGTCTTTTAGCAGTCAAGTAGCAAAACTCTTGTAGTATATTTGAAAGTTAGAATATTTTCCAAGTGCCCATAGCAAGAGGTCTATGTGTGGACGGATCTTTATTCGAGCATTGTGTACCCAAGCACACCTTGTGTACAGCAATAAAGACAAGCTCTTTGATTCATCCTTGTAGCACTTGAGATTTTTTTTCTTACGCATTTCTTTTATATTATTTTATTATGCATTTATTTTATTTTATTTTATTTTATACACTTTACATTTCTATTATTAGCACAGCAATTCATTTTGATCAATTAAGCAAATCATTAAATTACATAAGCACGACCACTTCAAGCATGTGTGTAACACTTGGTAACCTAGTAACAATTAGCGTTTGGTAATCCCAACAATGTTGCACTAATTCAGGATGTGTACGGAAAGTGGGTGTAGTTAGAACTTAGTTAAAGAGTATTTAATTTAAATTAGTCACTTAGTTACCTCTCTCCTTCCCTACTAGCGTAGGACATAAAAACATAAAAGTTATAAAAATCATATGGCTCAAGCTTACTTAACCATACAATCGTGACATACAGGTAAGCTTGGGAAGATAATGATCAACCAAACCATCCTTTTTCCACAAGGGCACATGACCACTTAGTCCTTGGAATTTGATCAAATCATGCGTGAAACACTCGTATTCATATGGTTGAGCGTAGGGATAACTCGCTGCTCATCATTAGCACCGTTGTCGGAGACTTAGTTATTTGTGCACTAACTAGAACATAGGAAACCATTCACATCATTGAAACGAACCCTTAGGATTGGTTGAGAAAATAATAAAAAAGAATACATTACACATTGAATAGACAAGTATGTCTCCTTCTTCATACGAAAGCGCCTCACTGCCTAGGTCTGAAATAGGAAATAGTCGATGGCGTAATACACATGATGTTGATCCACCAGTTCCTCAACAAGTTTGAGTGGTATATATTCATCCTGATGAGTATATACTAGACTTCATCTTTATCCTCCATCAACATGAACAACTGTGTTGGCAAGACTTAAAAAGTAACATAGTGTTACCTCCTAATTGTTCAGTCTTGAGCAAGCTTTTTCATGCTCTCACACGAATTGGCATGCCGCACTTACACACAAAATACATTGTGCAAGACCATAACTTGAGAGAATACCGTCCCACAAAGGCACAATGTCAAAGGGACTTGCTACAGGAGAGACATCATAAGTCTTTGAAGGATAAGTGGTCCCAGGATGCCCCACATGTCTTAAGCAAAAATGAGGGTGGTGAACCTACCTTAGGCAGTTGGCCACACAACGATGTTCCTTCCCTTGACTTTGGCCAAGGGGTTGTGTATCAAAACCTTCATTCCACTATTCATAACCTAGGTTCTAATACCCATGGGCATAAAGGGTCTGAAAAAGGGACACAAACTCATGATAAAGGTGACATTCTAATCGTAATCGCGATCAGGGCCAAGACCATAGAAGAGAAGGTAGCAAAAACCATCATGGTGACAGTTCTCCTTCGTCTTTACCTTCATCATCTCCTTCACCCTCTCCCTCAATATTTGGACATGGTCATAAAGAAAAAGACCATGGGAATAAAGGTAGACAAAGTGGAATTCATAGACGAAATAGCCAAGAAAGAGGACGAGGGCAGTCTAGAGAGTCACGACATAGAAGAAGGAAGAGTAGGGAACAACATAGGCATCATAGAAGCCATGGACGAGACAATCACAATGAACCCCTACTCGCTACTCAAAATTATGTTAGACATAACTAACACTGTTAGAATTCTAACAAGGCATTAGAAAGATAGTAGGATCAAGAGATTAGATATGAACAATATCCGACGATTTAAAGGGGGATACACCACTGATCCTCAGAATCATTTACAAGCATTCCATGACATGTTTGCCTTACAAAACATAGAGAAGGAATGGCAAAAACTTAAGTTGTTCACATGGACACTAGTTAAAGAAGCAGAAAGTTAGTACTAGTCCTTAGAACTGGAATCTATTCGTAGATGGAGTACTATGTTAAAATTATTTAACGATAAGTACCAAACGTACTCCCGAGTGTCCAACTTGTGAAAGAAAATCCAAGGCTAGAAACAAGGAGGACATGAACCCTTGGATGTTGCCATGGGCTGATATTATGCACTATTACATCGTTTTCCTAGCCATGGTTATTCACAAAGTAATCAACTGCACCATCTCATGGATGAGCTTAGGCATGAAATGAGGAGAAGCCTTGGGACTTATGCCCAAGCAAGACTATCCAGGCTTAGGTCCCATCAAATTCAAAGACTATTAGAGCAAGTTGCTAAGGAAGAAGGTGAGCTACAAAAGAGAGAAAGTGTGGAAGAGTATAACCGAGATCCTTTCCTTTGGAAGAGGGGAGTAAGATTTTGTGAGGATGAAGAAGAGTCACAACTCAAAGAGATGGTGAATAGGAAAAATTTTCCTATCAAAAGATGCCATTAGAATTTTCAGCAAAGGTAGACCAAATGTGGGATTCCCTAGACAATAAATTTCAAGCTATTCTTAAAATAGTAGAGGAGTCTAGAGAGCAAGGTAGTGAGAAAAGAAAAAAGAAAGAGGCTAAACATGCACATAGCAAGGGTAAGGGCAAAGTTCCCATCATTGAAGAGGTTGTGGATTCAGAAATAGATAATGATAGTGGATGTGATATATGTCAATATGACCATCCTAAGGAATGTTGCCCTATAATCTCACATTTGCAGGAGTCTGACATGTATGCACTCAACCCATGATTAAACAAAAGGCAAACACCCCAAAGTTACCTTATCCTCAAGGTAACCCAAGGCAGTTCCACCAACCCTTAACATATTATCCCAGTGGAACTCCACCACAATCAATTAACCAATATCAATAGTGGTAGCACCCATAATCATGGGGAATGCCACCACCAAGGCAATAGTATCCTTACCAGTAAGCTAACCCATATGGATATTACATGCAGCAGCCAATCTCTCCACGTGACTCTACTAGTCACATCACTCCTCAACCTCACTACCAAGCCCATGAATATTATGGGAATCCCTCTTCTAGAGGTGATATTCCCCAAGCATATCATCCTTCTCATCTGGTTGCATCTCTTCTACCAATAGCTCCACTACCACCTGCTCCCATGATCCAAGGTGAAATCCCTACATAGCCATAGCAATGTAATGCCATGAGGGCTATTAACTCTCAACCTACTGTTGGTTCCAACAACCACATGAAGAA
This sequence comes from Gnetum montanum, assembly GCA_015680685.1. Classification (NCBI taxonomy): domain Eukaryota; kingdom Viridiplantae; phylum Streptophyta; class Gnetopsida; order Gnetales; family Gnetaceae; genus Gnetum; species Gnetum montanum. Next base: position 299,157 of record MNCI01037477.1, read on the forward strand.
AAGACCTTTCTTTGAACCAACAGTCCAACCAAGCCCTTGTAATCACAAGTGGCTGATTCCTTAGATGCCTCAGTATCAATCAAAACTTCGAAGCCCCCTTCAACCTAATCACCACACTCGACGCATATGATCATGCTAACACATGTCGTCACTGATTGGATTAAAGCTAGCCATCTTCCTAAGAAATTCTCTTATCCTGGGAGTCCTTTGATATACTTACAAATTGTTGGAAATGCACTGTGCAAGGCTCTTTTGGATTCAAGTTTTAGTATCAACTTGATTTCTTAAGAAATGTACAAGGCCTACAACCTACCTCCATTGAAAAAGAGCAACATCCATCTAGAGTTGACTGACAATTCCATCACTGTCCCATTGTGACTAGTGGAAGACATTGTTACCACTATTTATGGGTGGTCTTACCCAATTGACTTCCTAGTGATTTAGGTATACAATGGTAAGGGGGACTTCCCAATCATAATGAAAAGAGCATGGCTAAGCACCATCAACGCACACCTAGGAATCCATAATATTTCCCTATAAATATCAAAGGAAAATATATTTAGAAAGATTAAGAAGAAGAAAGTTTCATGAATTGCATACAGTGACACATGGTGTAATTGTGTGCAAAGGTCATGGTTTATGCAAATTTTAGCATTGCCTACATGTAATCAGTGTGCACAAGTGATTAACATACAAAGATTCCTGTATGCAACAGCCACACGATAGGAAGACACCCAGTGGCTACCAGCTGATCAAGAAAGTAGTTCACTCATATGCATGGAACCAATTAAGGGTTTGACTTGTGCTTACATCGATAGCATAGACGCATTAGAGCAAGTCCACCACCAACTTCCAAGTCTTAACCTTGAAAATATCAACTAGGGGAAGTTCGAAATCCCTGAGAAATTTAAGCAAGAGCCCCTCAAGCTGAAACCATTGCCCATCGGTATGGAATACATGTTCCTTAAAAATGGAAAATTGGTAATTATCAACACTAAGCTTGCTTCTCAATAGAAAGAAGAACTACTGAAAGTAATAAATAAATGGTCAAAATCCTTCGCTTGGTCATATCCCAAATTAACTGGAATAGATCCTAGGGTATGCCAACATAGAATTTACACTGATCCCTCCATGAAGCCTCAAAGACAATTGCAGAGGAGATTGAACCCTAAGCTGAAGCAAGTAGTTAAGGAAGAAATTGACTAGCTTCTCAAGGCTGGGTTCATATACCCCATTGCTGATAGCGAATGGGTTAGCCCTTTAGTTATTGTTCCTAAAAGGGAGACAATTTGAGGGTGTGCATATATTTCAGGCTACTAAATATGGCAACATTCAAAGATCACCTTCCGTTTCCATTTCTCGACCAAGTCTTAGACACCATCGCAAGGCATCGCTATTACAGTT
>MNCI01037479.1:0-11689 GCA_015680685.1 Gnetum montanum
ACTAAGGATATACATCATGACTCTTTGATATGTTTCTCTGGTGTTGTTTAGGTCAAATGAAATCATGGTATAGCAAAAGGTACCTCAAGAAATCATGAATATCTTACTAAGTTGATGTTCTAGGTTGATCCTAATATGGTTTTATCTCAAGAATCCATTCATAAAGGATAATAAGGCATCCTCAACTGTAGTATTGATAAGTTGATCAATACTAGACAAAAGAAAGTCATCCTTAATAGTTTCCTTATTTAGATCTTAGAAATCAATGCAAATGTAGATACTACCATTTTTCTTAGGGACTACCACTATATTGGACATGAATTTTGTATCATCAATAGCTTTAATGAAACCAGCTAGGTATATTTTTGTGATTTCATTGTAAATTGCTAGGGCCAAATCAAGTCTAATCTTGTGAATCTTTTTCTTAACTAGTTTAATGTTAGGATCAAGTATGATGTTGTATTGTAATAAGCATATTTCTACAGCTAACATATCTTCACATGACCAAGCAAAGGCCTTAATGTTATCTTGTAGGACCTTGGTGATGCCTTCCATCTTTTAAGGTTCTAGTGAGGAACTTAATTTTATGATTTTCTCCTTACCACTATGTGTCATGGTAGGAACCTCAACTAGAGTGTCATTAGTAATGTCACCATCCTNAACTAGGTTTTTATGCCATTATATAGGTTTCTCTATTGAGGCTATGTGATCAATAAGACTCTTAGGCTTAAGATCTAGGCAATCATGGTTGATACACTATTCAACATCACCATGAGGTCTAGTTAGGATCAAGGGAAAATTGATCTACTCCTAGGTACTCATACTTTAGTCTTTCATGTCAACCAAAAGCACATTAAGTGACACTTGGGTAAAGATGATTATAAAATATCAAAATGCTATGAAATTATGCAAATACACACTACTTTAATGTCAAATAAAGTGCAAACAAGGTCACAAAAGGCCATAAGAGATAGGGATAGAAAAATAAAATGGGATGAAGGCCAAACAAAGGTCAAATAAGATCCAAAAAAGTTGAATCATAATGAAAGTTTGAGAAAATAAAGTAAAAAAATAATCAACTAAGATCACAAGCTTGCAAGTTTAAGGCCATGGTAGGCCATGCCGCCATTTTTAGGCCTTATTGGGCCATGATTCTAGTTTAAGGCCTTAGTAGGGTATGGTTACATGGTGTCAAATGATGGTTAAAGAAGGCCAAACCCATCATTCAATAATAATCAAGGGCTAAACAAACATCAATAGAGGCTATAATAAAGGGAAAAAAGTGAATATAGGGAGACTAAGGCCAATTGATGGAAATGAATATCAATCATGCAAAATCATATAAAAACCAAGTCAAAACATAAAATAAGATCAAATTAATGAAAATGAAATGCATGTGGTAAAAATTGACTAATACTAGTTATAGAGTCTACTAGTTTTAGGCCTTAGTGGACCATGGAATTAGGCTTCAGGGCTACTAGGTAAGTTTGGCCATTAATAGAGGCTATTTTAGCATTGTCTAATGTAAAAAAATCATGATTTGCAAGGTACCCATGTTGGACCAATGTTAGATAGGATGGGTGGAATGATCTCTAGTGTGGATGAAATAGCTATGCAGCTTCTCAAGCTTATCATGGGTAGTTTTAAAATTCAGATGGCTTGCATGCTAAGTGAAGTAGGGAAGGGAAGAGGTCAATTTTGGTGTTAATTTTAGCCCATGGAATCTCATATTGAATCCTAGATCTAGCATCCACATTGAAACCATGCTAGCCATTGTGGCCCCAACATGAATAGTAAGGAAAATTAGTTTTGTGACATTCAAAGAATCAAAATTTATGTTCTAAGGAATTCCCTAGGTAGTGCAAGGCTAGATCTATTAAAATTTCCCACTTTGGAGGTTAAAACTAGTAAAAACATAGGTTTTCATATTGTATCCCATTAGATCCATGCAAGGTAGCATGGATGGAAGGGGGCTCTATGTGGATGACCCAAATCTAGAATTTGGTAGGATCAAATAGGGTCAATATACAATTGAAACTAGGGCTTTGCAATTGGATGCTCCCTAGTTAAGTGTTGAGGCCATTTTGAGATGTTTTATGTGTTAGATTATAGTGAAAGGTGTATCCACAATAGCATCATGTTGGCCAACATGGCTCAAGGAATATGCACTTGCTTTTAGATTTTTTGGTGGCTCCAGAGGTAGATCAACTAAGGTTTTAGGCTCCTAAGGCTATCGATAGTGATTTCTAAGGTTTTTAATCAAATTTGTCAAGATGTGAAGGTTGTTTTAGGTCATGCATAGTTATACCCCCCTAAGCAATGCTAGGAAACATTACTCCAACATGGATGTAGTGGCCTAGTATATTTTAAGGTTAAAATGAGATTAGACAAGTGCAAACTTAAGCCTATAGGATCCTAGGCTTTACTAGTGTAGGTTTCTTGGCTTCTAGTGATGTCAATCTGCTATCAAAAGTGGGAAAGCAACTCACCCACACTAGAGCCATGCTACCCTTAGGCCTCGCCCATCATGGATACCTCAAGATTTTAGATCTAGCCAATTTTTATGGTAAATCAACTATGCATTTCAACCTTAAAGGTTTCTAATGTCAACATATAGGGTTTTAGATTGCAATTTGGAAGGTTTAAAGGTTTCTGGGAGATTTTAGAGATCACCCCCTTGGAGCCACGCTGGGGCCATATTGGCTAGCATGGCTCTAGTTTGGGTGGCACAAGGGATCAACTTTTTACTATTTTTAAAAGGTTTCTTGAGGTTTAAAGGCTCTAGGAAGTGTTAACAAGGTTCTACGATGAGTGTAATGCAATATAGGATCATTTCGAGGTGTCTGTGAACATCCCATGGGTTACCTCCTTAGTGCCCATGCCAGATGCAAACTAGCAAGTGGGGGTGAGGGGGGGTTCCAACCATCGCTATGAGAATGGATGTGAAAATGAGCTATTTAGTTGATTTTTTGATTGCCAAAGACTCAAAAAGGGCTAGGAGGTCAAAATATGTCAGTTTTAAAGCCATATTTGGACATTTTATTCTCATACCCCCTTCATCTGCTACCCAGCATGGATAGAATCCCCTCAGCATGGATCCACTAAATCTACAAGGTTTTGCCCACTTTTGGTAGGATTTGATAGGGTTTTGAAGCTAATACTATTGCAAGGGTTAAGGGTTAAGATTTGGTATCAAAATCAATTATTTCTAAGGCTCCTTGGTATCTCATGTAGCCATGCCCCCTTGAGCCACAGTGGATAGTGTGACACTAATGTGGATGGGAGGGGATGATAGTTTTTTACTATTTTTAATATATTTTGTAACATTTGAATGTTATGGAAGGCTTTTGTAGGGTTTAGATGTCAAAAGGGCAAGTTTCAAGGCTATTTTTAGCTATAAAATGGATTTTATGGCATATCTCGAAGGTATCCATTCTAGAATCATGATAGCTAGTGTGGATGAGAGGTTCCCTAGTATGAATAAGGTCTCAAGTGTGAAAAATAGCTCAAACCCTTTTTACTATTAACTACCAAATACTATGGAATGGTATCTAGGTCATGGAAGTAAATTTCATGAAAATTTTGGGTAGTGGAAAGGCTTTTATCATCCACACCTAGGGTATCCACACTAGACCCATGCTAGCCAATGTTGGTGGAAGGTTCGCCTAGCATGGAGAAGGTTAAAGGTGTAATTTTGACTTATTTTATAACAAGTCTTAAGAATCATAGGTTTGGAAGATCGTCAAGGTCAAAATAAGGCATCAAAGTGGTCAATTTTAGTAGTTTAAGGTGTCACCCCATCCATCCACATTGAAAAAATGTTGAGCAGCATGCATGGTGCCCTTGTCAATGTGGCACCACCATATCTACAAGCTTTAGGCACTTTTGGCTAGGTTTGGCAAGGTTTTGAGGCTACCATGGGTGACTAGAGGGGTTTAGGGCTATGTGAGCCTACCTCAAGGTCAAATCATGGCTTGATGAATACCCAAGATAGGAATGAAGGTTGTACCTCCCTAGGAAATGCTAGATCCATGCTAAGTAGCATTGCTTCAATGTTGTTACCCAAGATGGCAAGGCTCATTAAGATCTAACCCCCTTTTGGGGTTTAGGGTTTGGTAGGGTCACTAACAAATACTAAAAATGGAAAAGAGGAATGTCTTGGACCATAGTTGGTTAAAGGAGGCTAGGACCCATGTTGGATCCATGTTTTTCATTGTGGGTATAAATAGGGAAAGGTTGCTAAATGGTTTTATGTGCTCCAAAGGGTTAAAACCTCAACATTGGAAGGTTTTCAAGCTTGGAACACATCATGCATGGGAGGTGTCTAGTGGAGCCCATCCCAAAATTTAAAAATTTGAAACTTGGTGCCAACTCCCACCATTCTTGGCATTGGGTAGACTTTCCCTTCTTTGCATTTCTAGTACACCATGATTTTTAGTGCTCGGAATTAGAAATAGAGGCATGCAAGATGGTTTTTAGGTTTATGTCTAGCTTTTATGTTTAATTCCATCAAAAATCCATCACAAATTGTCATTATCTTATAAAATGCATTGGATCTAAGCTTTTGTAGAGATTTTTCTTCTAAGAAATTCCCATTCTTAGTGTGGTTGCTTCAGATCTCCCTCCAAGGTAGTGTTCAAGCTTCTATCCATCAGATTCCCAAGCCTTCCCATTATTGATTGTTCACCATGAAGATGAGAGGTGGTAGTAGCAATAACACAATCATTGAGAAGGTAGACATAGTAGCCCAGGGCATCTTCATCTGCCTAGGCATTTTGTGATTTATGGCTTATCTGCTACAACTTTGAGGTAGGCCATTACTAGCAATTTTTTGTTGTTTTCTGGCCACTCTTGGTGTTTTTTCTAGCTTGGGATAAGGCCATTTTCTCACATATAGGACATTGTGATTGATGTAATTTAATTTTTACTAAATCCTACCCCCTATTTGGATGCTATTTATTCATTTCTAAGGTTATTTGGTTGTTTAGGTTTTGTTTCATGTAGTCTTCACATTAGGCCTTGTCAATTTTTTATCTATTTTTGACCATTTCTATCAAAAAAGGAAGCATATATGTGAATTTTTTGTTAAGAAAATGGTTATAAGTTGTAAAACTTTGAGGTTTTTGGTGTCTAGTATTATGTTTGATATTTCCATTGGCTATGGTTTTTCTTAATTTAGAGTTGGAACAAAAATGTTATGAACGTTTTGACTAGGTTGTATGATTATGTTTTGTTCCATTTTTTATTTTTTGTAGAGAACTATAAATTCTTTTTAAAGAAACGAAAGTGGCTTTGTATTTTTTTTATGGCTATGGCTATGTAGATATTGATGTAAGCTTTCAACTAGTTGTAGAATCACTTTGTTTGACCCTAAAACAGTTTTTTGATGAGATTTCTACAAAACTTGCATGAAAAGGAATTTTTGATGATGGCTAGGTTCATGGTTGGTTTTCTATATTTAATAGTTAAAATAGTTATGAATTTTTGGCTATTCAGGTTATCGCTATAAAGCTCATGGTTTTAGGATTCCAATGGCCATAGAATCACTAAAATCAGAGTTAAGATGAATGTTTAATGAATTTTTTACTAAGGCTACATAAATTAGGGCTTTTTTTTAGTTGTATCATTTTTACTCCTTAATCATTTTTCTTGCCAATTTCCCATAGCACTACAAATGCCTAAGGATGTTAACAATGCTATAAGCTTTTTTTTTCTATTTTTTTGTAATGGTTTTAAGGTATTTTTTTGTAAATATTGTTTCAAACTAAGGCATAGTTTGGTTGTGATGTTGTACATGTTATAATGTTTTGGCTATAATGTCTAAGGGTTATAAAGATTGTAACACTATTTTTTCAAATTCCCAAATGAATTTCAACCAGCACCATAGAGTTTTTCATGAGGGTTAATTTCACCCCTGACTAGGATGTTTGGTAAAATGTTTCAAAGAACTCTAAGTGTTAAAACATGGTATTTATAGTGGGTATTTGTTTTCCATGCAAGGCTCTTCTAGAATCCTTCCTAAGAATGGTAGAGTTTTTGGTAATCCTTTGCTACATCAACACTCCAAAGGCTAACAACCCTTTCCCTGATTTGGTTCTTATGCGGGACTTACTATGGTTCTAGCTAGGGGCAAGGGGATTCATTGTCTACATCCTACAAAACTATAGTGTGATGGTGTGGTCACATCTAGCTACTAATATGACTAGTGTCATAGTAGAGACCCTAATTCCTTAGGTGTCTAACTTGATCATCAAATTCATAACTGATGATCTGGAAACCCAGGCAGTAGGGGAGGTAGTAGACACTAGGGATAGCATCGGTACACACTACCTATCTAAGATCTAGATCATGCCAGACTATTCTTAATATAATGTTGATAACACTCTAACGGTGGCATACAAAGTTGACACATTATTCTTAAATCCCCCTAGCATAGTGTACCATCTACGAGGATAAGCATGGTTGTGATAAGTAATTGATGTTTTTGGCTTAATTACCTTTCACTAACTTGTCAATTTCTATGCACATCTTGCAAGTACAGGGTTAATGGATAAGTTTTAATCAAGAATTATTAGACCTTGGTGGTGGCTAAAACAACATTAAATGTAGTTATCAAAGCCCCTAAAAATAGGACCATTTTGTATGATCAATTAAGAAGTGACTTTGATAAATACATTGATGTTTTTAACATCATCTACAAGAAGTGTGTAGTTGTTGAGATAGCATAAAGCTAATGGGTGGGCACCAAGCACATTAGCAAGAAAACCATTACCATTGGGACCTCTACACAAGTGTCATCGAACAAGAAAAAGAAAGGTAAGAACAAGTATAATTTTTTATGTTATGTCTAATGTTGTGATGGCTACTTAGGATTCTAGTTTTTGTTATATCTTGGTCTTTCTAGATGTTCCTATGTTGATAATAAGCATTTGTTGTTGCCTTGTAGGATCTTCCATATCTTTTAACATCACCTTATCTATTTCAAGACATCTTGAGGATACCTTTATCCTAAAATTTAGTGATATGTGGATAGCACAAAAGTGGTTAAGGGGATAGGTACCTAGACACATCCAAGCAAACATTAAGCATGCAAGTTTGCTTGATGTTTTTATGACACCTATCCCCTCCATCCTTGCTACAGAGATGTTGAACATCATTAACTCCTTTAATGTAGAAGAGAGATAGTTCAGCACTATAGTTGAGGTGTGTTTTCCACCATACATATTAGTGAGTCTACCTTTGATGACTTGTTTGGTGTCCCTGCTGATGGGATGAAAGTTTCCACTAGACTAGTGAAGGAAGAAAGCCATCATGAGGAAGTCAAGGCATGGTCAGCTACTAGCCATGCCCACTTTAGGCTTTCCTTGGATTATTTTACATATGTTGAAGCAAGAGTATCTTATTCCTTGTTCAGATTCTATGCCTTTCCTAAACTATTATCACAAAAGAAGGTGATCAAGATCACATAGAGATGAACCTTTAAGAAGGTCCTAACAAGGGATACTAGGTTCAACTAGGCTGCTTCTTTGGCTGTAGGGCTTTAGAAGAAGATCCTCAAACTCTATGAAGATACATTTACAATAATCCACATGCATTATGAATCTTTTATAGCTTATATTAAGAGGTTTGTGGAGTTCCTAGTGGTGAGAAGGAATTGAAGTTTTGTGTTCCAAGAGCTTGACCAACTCTCTAGGACTTGAATAAATCATATTTAACCTACCATGTAGGCCCAAAATCCAATAGAGGGTATGGGGGAATCACTATCAATGATCACTAAGTAAGTTAGAGGTAGTCGATATGCTTCCCCTAATAGCATGAGGGAGGAGCCTCTCACCATGCTAGCTAACATTAGGAGGGATCAAGAGTTGTGCTCCAAGGCTAGTGGGGTAGCTAGGGAAAAATTGAAATAGCCAATAGAGAAAGTAGCACTAGTGATAGATCAACCCTTCATGAAGAAGCTTAAGTTGAAGCTTAACAAGTCACATTAGGTAGTCATCAATATGTCTTAATTGCATTTTGGTAATTCTATGTTTTATGCCTTATGGATATATTGTTATTTCATATGCTAACCCATTTTATGTATAATGATTATAGGTAAGCATCAAGACATGGTAGCCCAAGCTACCATTGTGAAGGAAGTGCAAAGGCATGTATCTACTATATCAAAGGAGGCACAGAGGTGTGTTGCTATCATAGTAGTAGAGGAACAAAGGAACGAATAGGAGGCACTCTTGTGGTAGCATGAGGCTAAAGGATTAGCCAATATTGATCTAGATGACCTAGAAACCTTGCTCGATGAGACATTACTAGGATCATTCCCCATTGTCATCCCAAAGGAGGAATAGAACATAGGCATGCACATACCTTAATGCTACTTGTTATAGCCTATGGGTTTAAGTTTAGTTTTTGTTCTAATTGTTCAATGATTGTCATGCTTATTGTAGTTTTTGAGCCATAGGTAGAGGCCTTTACACCTAAGTTTCATGTGAAACTATGATTAGAGGTCCTAGAAAAGATAGAGTTCATACTTTGAGTGGATAAGGACATCATTGATCAATTGCAACAAGTTGCATCCAAGTCTAGTAAGACCTATGTTTTATTTGTCTTAGTATTTTTGCTATATTTTATTGGCTATCTTAGGTTGTAAGTTATTCTTATTGTTCTACTTATGGTTATGAGTTGTTTATAGTGCCATCATATAGTATGGGATCCTAGCCATGACATCAATTTTGACTACTTTCTAATGTCCAAAATTTACCCCTAAAGTTGTATGAAATCACTACTGATCTTGCACTTTCATGCGTAAAAAATTAATGGGAGTTCCAAAGATCTAATGAATCCCTATGGAAGCAGGTTGTACCCTTGAGGAAGAATATCCAACAACAAGGTAAGATTATTAGGGATCTCTAGGATTGCAAGGCCTTTGTGGAATCCCAAGCAGCTAACTCAAAGAGCCTATGAACCAAAGAGATCCTGTGTTTCCACTATTGCAACGTTATCCATGACAAGGTGGCACATTTTAGGGAGATGGTGGAGTAGAAAATTCAAATGGATCTCATCTCATGAAAAGCCAAGGATTGGAAGGACTATTGTGCTTGGTCCTAGAGTGGGGTCATACATAAAAGGATCATAAGAGAAAATACAAAGCTAATTATGAGGCATACGTTAAGTGGCTTAAGGAGGAGATGATTGAATGATGCAAGAGAGAGCTATTCATCCAAGTGATTTAGGTCAAGAATGCTTACTGACTCTTTAAAAGAACTTTCATGCTGGCTAAATCTCCTACTTTTCAAGTCACCACAACTATAAGTGAGACTTCTATGACTATAGTGTCACAGGGACCCATCTAATTCAATTGGAGTGGATCCAACAAACATCCTCACATGTGTTAATTTTAGGGATGTCAATTGGGCCAACATTATTCATAGACTAGACTCGCCATTATTTGTAGACTAGTCTTCAACATCTATCCCTAGATTTCATCAAGCTAGATTCCCCATAGGCTTGATATATTTATATTTTTTTGTTTTAATTTTTGTTTAAGTTATAGGTTTGTTGTTGAATACTGATTGGCTTTATGTTGTTATATTTTTGTAGCTAGGAGACATTGGTAGCCCCAGCAGCAAGGGTGGAGATGGCCCACCACTTCCTCCTTTGGATGCTCCTCAACATTCTTTAGTTTCCCATAATGTGTACATTTATCATTGATGTTGATGGCTATTGTTAGTGAAGACTTTGTTATGAATGACTTTGTAGTTATTATTTTTTATTATTTGGATACTTTGCAACACAGTGTCACTATGGCTATGTATGTTATAAGGATTTTAAATTTTAGGTTTTGGATTCAGTTTTGGCTATATAGTATTCTAATGTTATGGTTTTATCATGGCTTTATGATTTCATGTTATGATTATCTATGGCTATGTTGACAAATCTAGTAATACAATTGTGAGATAAAAAGGGAACAAGGTAAAAGGATGCTTGCTAGTTTTAGGCCATGGAAGCCACATGTCATTTTAATTAGTTTGCCAATTTAAGGCCATGGTAGGCCATGCATTGTTGCCAGTTTCAGGCCATGATGCATCGTACATTATACAGTTGTAAAAGGGTTTTGCCAATTTTAGGCCATGGTAGGCCCTACGATGTTGCCAGTTTTAGGCCATGATGGGCCTAGGTTGTAAGGAAAGATATATTTTATTTGTTTTATGTTTTAATATTTTTAATGTATTTTCCTAAGTTTAGAATTTTTATGAGGTTTTTGTAGTTTATATTGTTCTTAGAAAAGAAAAAAGGCTTTAATAAAAATGCAAATAAAAGTAAACTTACAAAAGAAAGACTAAAATGAAGTAAACAAAATGTCATTAGAAAAAAATCTAGGCTAATCAACTATGAGTACATATGGTTACAAGGTTACAAGGGTGTAGGGGGGGTGGGGGAAGAAGGATTAGGAGTGTACATTATTTGTGCAAGTTTTTCCTAATCTTTGAGAGATTAGGAAATGTGTATGTCCCCACCACCACCAACCCCTGCCCCCCCACCACAGTTCCATGCTAGGGGTAGGTGAGATCTACCCCTTATAGGTGTTTCCAAAGTAGATCAAATTTCCTATTTTAGCATTCCAAAGGGAATTTTTAACACCCCCAAGCCAAAATATAGATACTAGGTAAATTTTTCACTTGGGTAATGAAGCTTTAACCACTTATGAAGCTTTTTTTAGCCCCAAAAGTATAAAGCATGTGAAATTTCTTGTTGTGGGTTACAATTTTCACATTTACAATGAAATTTTGCCTTGGGTTTCATGGAGTGAAAGCTACATGATGAAGATTGGTTATACCATGTAAAAGTTTATGGTCTTTCAATGGCCCCTCTTTGTTGGTGCCTAGAGGATTGACCCAAGAGGCACTGAAAAAGAATACAAAACACCACTTCATATTATAATGCTACAATCCATATAGGCCACATGCGAATTAGGCTATCTAGGTTACCAAGGTCACTATTTTAGGGCTATGATAGGCCATGGTGCTAATTTAAGGCCTTGGGAGGCCATGTTGCCAATTTAACATCATAGTGAACCATTGAAACTAGGCTTTCTTATTGATGATCATCAACTTAATGTAGTATGGATTTAGATAGGAATGATTGACTGGATTGGGCAACTCATTCCCATCCATGTCAGCTATTTTAAATGCTCCATTTTGGTAGGTTTTAGTGATAAGGAAGAGTCCTTACTAAGTAGCTAAGAATTTGTTTACATGCTCACAAATAGCTTTGAGGACTAGGTCCTCCTCCTTGATCTTACACATGGTCAAGTTATGGTAATGTTGTCACTTTTGCCTCTCTTGACAGTGCTTGATGTGAGCAAACACTTGCATACACTACTTCTCCATTGAATCTAGGGTTATCATCTACAACTCCTTGCTCTACTCGTCGTTGATGAAGTTGGTCAAGGCTACTCAAAGCGATGATACATGCAATTCAAGAGGTAAAATAGACTTAGAACCATAAACAAGGCTATAATGGGTCATGTTGGTTGCTATGTGATAGGTTTTTCTATATTCCTAAAGTGCATGGACAAGCCTCTCATGCCACTTCTACTTCCTGTTGTTGAGCGTCTTCTTGAGCAAGTTGATGATGGCCTTGTTACTTACTTCTACCTATTCATTAGATTGAGGGTAGTAAGGTGACAAGA
>MNCI01037482.1:0-16265 GCA_015680685.1 Gnetum montanum
TTTAATGACTAAAGGAAAACAAATATTTATTGATAATATTTAACAAAATAGTATTGTTAATTTAGATGGTTTCTAAATGATTCTTCATCATAAAAAACATCAAGGAAGTCTATCTATTGACAATTATATGTCAAATATTCTGAATGGACAACTTGTATAAGATATTTTAACTCCTAATAATTTATTTGATAATATATAGAGATAATATCTTTTGATAATGTTGATTTTATTGACAAGATGAGCATCTCCTTTCCCTCCATTCAATGTTAATCTTTTTATAGAATGTCTAATTTCCTACCCTAGAGGGGAGGTTTTTCAAGATTGGCTATAAGGATGAAAACTTGAAAAGGCATCTCCAAAACCATTAGATCTTTTCTTTTTGTTGATTTAAAGGTTTTTTATTTCTACAGTACTTTGCTATTGTACTCTAAATTTTTATTTTTAATATATATATTTTTCAGGATCTAGCATTCATAATTCACTAAATTATGAGGGGCGAGGGTGTCAAACCTTGAAAAATATTAATAATGAGTAAAACAAATTTAGAGTACACCACAAGATTGATATTAAGTAGACATTATAAAAAATATATAGAAAGAAGAAGCTTTCTAATTTTAGGATTGTCTATTTAGGTGTACAACCTTAGAAAAAAATTAATTGTTAGTAGGAAGTAGTAATTGAGAAATACACAATTAATTGTAGGATTGATGATTAATTGTGCATGATAATTGTAATTGATTTAAATCAAATTATATGAAAAATAGAATATATATATATATATGTATATGCACTATTTTTTGTATTAATTTTTGAATTTCACTACTTGTTTACTATAGTTTGTATCACATAAAAATAATAGAAGCTTTCTACATAAAATTCATATGAATTAAAGTTAAAAATTAAGAAAAATTCAAGTTTTGGAAAGAAAATGTTACTAAAAATCATGTCATTTTAAATAAATAACAATGATCTCAATCCAATTTGAATTGTAATTTATAATGAGTTTCCTAATTTGATTTTTATTGGTGGTGCCCAATTTTATGATCTAATATGATTTTTCAATCTATGGTAGGAAGGAAGATTCCAGTCCTACCAAAATTTACATGATTTTTAAATATTTATGGTTAAACTTAAACTAGCAAAAGGATTGAAGATAGAGAGTTGTGACTTAATACCAATATTTGTATCAAAGTAAGAACATGGTACCACTTATGGAAAATCTTCACCTCATCATTTGTTATTGATTGTACATTGAGAATCTATACCATCAATTATAACCTTCTTGTTAACACTAATTTTAATCTTTTAATTACTAGTATTCTTATCATACAAAATAAAATTTACCTTATGATCTATTTGTTTGGGCTACTTAATACGTTGTTTAGTACCAGTAAAAATATACATAAGAGCTTATATCTTCTTTGGATTCTTTATTGCCATTTGATCATTCTTATTGTTGACATTAACTTGATTTTTCATATGTTCAATTTAATATTAGTTTTTTATCTTCAATTTTAACCTATTTTTTATTTTCTTTAGAATCTTTTTTCCTGAGAAATAAAAAAGAAGAAGCAATAAACAAATATCCTTCATGATGGTAAAAATTGCAAGAATTAGAAAGATTATAATATGCAATTGGTAAAAATATAACTTCTTTCTCGTACTTATTATACCAATTTCTTTGTATGAGAAAATGTATATTTCAATAAAAAAATATCTATGAAAATTAAAAGTTTTAGAAATAGATTCCATGTGCTTAATGGGACTAAGAAAACTAACAATTTCTTGATGAACTTTCTTAAAATCAATAGAAGATTATATATCTCAAATATGGAACTTTAGCATATTCTTTAGATTGGACATTAAAATATGGAGCCCACTTACAAATGATAAAAAATTCATGCTTATTTATAAAAGACCTTATATCTAGGGCATGATCCATCATTAAAGCATTGCCTAATTCAACAAACGAGAGAGAGAGAGAGAGAGAGAATAATATCTTTCATGAAGAACTTGGATGTCTTGTTTTTTCATCATGTTATTTAATTGCAAAACAAAACTTCAATTATGAGGTAGGTAAGAAAAAATTTGATTAAACACATATTGTGATGAAATATTAGCAAAAAATGACTCATATACATTATCAAGAGGAAAAAAATTAGGTGTCTTAGTTGCATCAATATTACTAGAACAAGGCATTACAAATTTTTCTTACTAGTTTATAAATCTACATTTTGAAAATCAACAAAAATTCTCAAATCAATAAAAGGAGCAAAAATTTCAACATTGGTTGAAGAAGGTTGAAGTAATATAGAATCTCCCATAGAGAAATTATAGAGAAATTAGATTTGTTGGAGAAAAACCAAAGAGAGAAAAATCAATTCCATTGAAAAAAATCATATTTTCTTGAGAAACATTAGATCTACTAAAAAATTTAGATTATAAAAATTTTGATTTTTCTAGTTTTAGTAGAATAAATGTATCAAGTGTTAGATCTCACAAACGGAAAAGACAATTAGAATGATTATATGGTATTTTCAAAATAAAAATAAAAATGAGAAGCTTTAAAAGGTCATAGTTCATTTGATTAAAGTATGTGGCTTATGGTTGTGTAAATTATAGGTTTATTTTCAAGGGGATATGTTTAGACATAAGTTATCTAGAGGCATAGTTTTTGGGAGGAAGTGGGATTGGGATGTTGGAATCTTAAATAGTTTTCTAGCAATATTTACCTTTAAGACATAGTTAAATTTCAACTTTATAACTTAGTATTGCCCACTAGAACTCATAACTTCAAGTTACTAAATTAAGAAGTCTTATTGCTAGGCTACCTAGAGGCATGGTAAAAATTATATTTATGGATTATAACGTGTTGATGAAATTTATGTTTAATTATTTAGAAAACTGTATTTGGTTCATAGTAAGCTAGTTTTATCTAAATTAAGTTATTCTAGTGCAAAAGGTAATTCACATAGATATAACCTATTGTGATGCTCAATAGTTACAACTATGATCAGTACAATTGATATTCAAACACATAACTTATCATTAGACATTATTTCTATCATACAAGCTTATAGGATAGTCTACTAGGATAGAAATGATGTAACTCAGATTAGTGAAAAATTCCTCATCATTCTTACTCTCTATATGAAATTGAATGAATAACTTAACTTGCTTTAATTACTGTGAAGAAACAAAAAAAATCATTCTAGGTAACCATAAGTTAGATGAGGATAGTAAAGAAGGAATTGATCACTTCAAGCCTAAGTCATTTAGGCACTCTGACCCTTGACCATTTCTTTTCACTTTTTAGTTTGTAATACTTGAGATTTTTAAATTAATGGATTGGAAAATGGAAGTAATGTTTCACCCTATTCAACTATCCTTACAAAATAATATTGTGACACTTTTATGAAACCTCTAAGAAAGAGTCATAAGTTGGACTACCTAATTCTAATTTTTGAATATCATCATTACTATCATCATAGCCCTATTCCATCAATTAACGTTACCTATGTAAGTCATCTTTCATCATTTATCTCTATTAAAAGCTAAACCTTTGTCTATATGCAATTTTATTATATATTTTTCTAGTTTTTTGCATATCTCTTTTGATGTTCTTCTTAGAAATTTTTATGGCTCTATGATATGATAACATTGTTGGAAATGTTCTTTATTTAATCATTTTTAAACATGATCAAACCACCTAAGACATCCTTTTTGTATGTTTTGTGAGGAGAGGCCACTCCAAGTTTTATTTTAGTATCTATGTTATGTAATTTGTTTCATCTTGTAATATTCAACCATTTCAATATAAATTAAGGATGTTATAAGAATATTTATTCATCATTTATTAATAATCCAAAAAATGAATAATAATATTAGAAAAATTTAGAGTACATTATATCATCAAAGAGAGAGTCTAAACAAAAAGCTCATAGTTTTAGGGATGTATTTTTAGGTTTTCATCCTTACAACCAATTGTAAAAAATATCCCCTCTAAGGTAGGAAAAGGATTAGAATTTATCCTTATTTAGAAGCACCCTCATGGGTTTTTATTTTTTACTAAAGGATTTTTTATAAAGAGAAGGAAAAAAATCTTTCTAAAGATAAAAGAATACATCAATCATATATAATAAACAAATAGCAACAAAAGTTGAAAGCTTTCGATTCTTGAGCCTCCAAAATAGAAAGAAATTAATAGTATAGAAAATAAATTATTTGTTTAGCTTTCATTGGAAGCTTTTTAATTAAAGTCTAAAAAGTGACATCTTTGATAATATAGTATTTAACTTTTGAAGAGAGGTCATAGTTATGCTCTTGTTGTTTGAAAATAAGTGTACACAAAAGCTTCCAAATAGAGTAGAGAAAAAGGGGTCAAAGACATTTCTAAATACAAGGAACTAAAGAAGTAGACAAAGTAGGCTAATTACCAAGAATGACTTCATTGATGTTTCATTGAAAGTTGTTACAAATTTTAAATGTTTATTTCCAAGAATTCTAAGCAACAAGATACTCAAAAAAAAAACATGAGTAAATGAGAAGAAACATTTCTCATATGTATAATATGAGTGCCAATATGAAGACCTTGATGAGTAAGACATCATAAAAATTATGAATTTTAGGAAACGTAGAAGTTCTTCATATATCTTTTGAATTAAAAGAAAAAATAGATCTGTCATCCTTCCAATATATATATATATATGAAAATGCCTGATGTAAACTATTATCAATTTTAAATAGATTTTTAAGATTAGAAATTAATTTTTCAAAATTATTTTTCCTCTTTCTATTCAAACCATAGAGGCTATAAGCTTCATTCCATATAATTCATCTATCATGCATATGGAGATAAGAAACTATAGTGATACCAAATTTTCTCCAAGTGGTCAACAATCTAGATGAATTAGTAGCCCAAGCTCATTTATTAAAAGGAAGCCACCATGGGATAATTTGCTTAAACATATCTTCGGAAACTACAATATTATTGTAATTCTAACATTTACTAAGCTTGCACCATGTCTTTTAAATTTTTTTAAAAATTAGAGAACCAAGAATAGACATACCTTGAGGAAAAGGAAGACAATGAAGAAAGTTATTTAAAGAGTAATTGTTATAATTCATAGGTTTTCTTTGCATAAGTTTGTTTCTTAAAAGAAACATCCAAACATTATCTCCATTAATGGACTTTGCAATCCATTTCTCTATAAGAGAAATACCCTATTTATAATAATTAATGATGCCAAATCCTCTAGTTTTCTTGCTACTAGTGAAAATATCCCAAACAACTCTAAAAAAGAAAATCTTTTCTATGTTTCTTAGTAGACCAAAGAACACAAAACATATTATGATCAATTCTATCATAAGAAGTTTTAGAAGGAGCCTAAGAACTAGAGTTATAAACATGAGTTAATTGAAGCATATACTTAGTAACTAAAACTTTGTTAGTAAGGATAAGTTTTCTTTTCAACTTTATCAAGCACATAGTTACAAAAAAATTAGTAATATTAGAATTAAAAGAAAAGGGTATTCCTAAAATTTTAAAAACAAAATATTTTTTTAAAAGATTTTTCAAAGCTTGAGATTAACCCACTCATCAATATTATCATTACAATAAATAGGAGATTTTTGCCAATTGATACTAGAGCTAGATAACATGTAGTAATCATTCACTTTAGCTAAAAGAATATTGATATGTTACAGAGACTTGTTGATCATAAAAAGAAGCATATGCAAAGTTTATATTATATACATACATACCTTGATCATTAATTGAAATTTTCTTAATGATATTTCTTTGTACATTATATAAAATAAAGTATGCAATAATAACAAAAAGATAGAAAGTTAGAGGACAAACTTGATGAACTAACCGTTGAAGAGGAAATGAAGAACTTAATTCAAAATTAGTAGCAACTTGAGCACCAACATTAGTGAGTAGGGTACATACAAGACAAATAAAATAATCACCAAATCCAAGTTTATAAAGACACGAAATAATGAAATTCCATTCAATTCTATCATAAGCTTTAGCATAATCTATGTTAATAAAAGCAATGGTCTACATTCCCTTTTAACTTTTAGTAACATTATTTAAGATATGTCTTGACAAAACTAGTTTTCTTAGGTCTAATGATATCTTTAATAATGTTTTGAATTCAACAAACCTTGTATTAAGCTAAAATTTTTTAAGTATTATTAAGAAGAGTAATAGGCCTTCAATTACTAATATGTTGAAGATCTATATTCTTAGAAAGAAGAAAAATCATACCTTTATCAATATTTTTACCAAGAGAAACTTTTTTAATGGGTTCTTGAAAAACATGAAAGAGATGATCTCCAATGATATTCCAATGCTTCTTAAATTCAATTGAAAAACTATCAAAACCTAGAGTTTTACCATATGCTAAACTAAATACCACTATTTTGGTTTTTCTATTATAATTTTTACATCAAGAATACTTTAATGTGCTTCTATAATAAGATGAGAAGTATCATACTAGAGGCCTAAAAGGATTTCATGGTAAAACTTTTAGAAGAAAAATTAGAAGAAAAATGATTTATTAAATTTTTTTTGATAGGGGTCATGTTAGTTTTGGACCAATGGAATATATCATACAAATCATAATGCAATCTAGTTGTAAGCTTTGAGGACGATGTTGAGTGGATTGCTAAGAAAACTTGTGTATTTTTTTGTGTTTAGAAAATTATACATATGATACAAATAGAAACCTGTATTGCCATGATGTAAGGTTAAGAAAATATTTAAAATTTTTATGGATTTTATCTTTATGAGAATAAACAAATAATAATAATCCCTCATGCTATAATCCCTCAAGGGATAGTTGCAACACCACACACATACATATAAATGAAAATACAAATAAAATTACTCTTATTCATAACCTCAATGGCCTAACACCATCCTACATAGTTGTAATCTTCTTGTGTAAGATTAAATTGTTGTAACTTACAAATACAAGGAGATGAATAAATATTTTTATGGTTTTAATATTTTATAGTGTTTTTGGTATTTAATGTTTAAGGCATCAATGGTACAAAAATGGAAAAGAAGCATATGCATTATTCATTATGCAAACACTAGATTCTACATTGACCAAATGCTTCTAGGCTATAAAAGCATGGTAGTAGTTTGATAGAGTCTAGCCACACTTGTGAAAGTGAAGACTTAAAACACATAAAAAACAAGAAAGAAATCATTTACCAAAGGGAGAAAGAGCTGTTAACATGAAACTAGACAACAAAATCCAAAGGAAAATGCTTTGAACTAAGTTCATTTCATATGGAGCTTATCCTAGGTATTTATAATTTTCACAACATAATAGTAGGGGTTTGCTAGTGGCTAGGCATCAATAGAAGCTTCTTAGTGTAGCTTGGATAATTCATAATACCCCTAAGACAACATAGGAAGCAAAGTGCTCAAACCAAGGCATTAAGAAGGGTGCACTAATGTCCCTATGCTGATGCAAAAGATGCATTGGTGTAGGGAAGCTAGCACACCCCTACCATCATACTTTGTCATCATTCTTTTGGATGAATGCTAGGAGGCCTAGGAACATGTTGGAGTCATTCAATGGTCTTCGAACAAAGCTATAAACTTTATGAGAAGCCTAAAGCATGCTTCAAAACTATAAGTGTTAATTGGAAGACAAGGATTCATACCTGGGAGATAGAAACCTCAACCATATGCATGAAATACATCCCAAATCTAGGGCTTATAATTAAGTTATAAAATGCAACTAGATGACTCATCATATTCCCATGACTAAGTAAAACTAGTTCCATAGCTTTAAACCATAAAACACAAGAGTGGAACTAGAAAAAAGACATGATAAATGTAGAGGATATAGTGAACAAATGTATATACCATAACTATGTTAAAATATAATACAAGCCATATCATCAAGAAGTGCCAGGGGATGGTGGCTAAGAGAAGAATCCCCTGACATGCCTGCTTGGTAGGAAAAGAAGCTAAAAGAGCTAGGTGTAGACATGTAAAATCTCTAAAGTTGTGCTACTAGATTTGTTACCTTTCTTGGAACTCTCGGTTCTACTCATGCATCAGTCCTTGCTCTCACAAGGCTTGTTGTTATTGCTCAACATTAGCCTAAAACTGATAATGACTCCTCTTAGCCTACAAGAGATTGCATTGGACTACATCTAGTTCAACCACTACTCAATATAGTTTCTCTTCTAGATCTACATATGGTCAACTTGTAGAAGTTTGAACCATATAGAGATTTCTTCTTTGTTCCACCTGCATGTTCTCTTCAACTTCCTTGAGTCTCCTCTTAAGAATAATGATAGTTGATTCATGATGGAGAATGTACATGTTTTTTAAAAGGTTCATTTTAGTCTATAATGTTGGTTTACTTGTGGTCATTTGTAGAAGTATGGCATGTAATGTGTCAGATTTTTCCTTTAGCTCATGCCTCTTCCCGATTATGCATTTATTCAACAAAGCTACATCTTTATGTAATTTATGCACCTTGACATCCAAGGTCACTTGCTCAATTAAATGGATCATTTTAAGCTCATCAATATTCCTGGTAGTCTTATTTTTTTGACTCCTTCCACAAGTTGCAACTTTTATTTTCTATGTGAAGGTACTTATACTTAAATTGAACCATGATTTAATTTTCATCCTCCAACCTTCACACTTGCTGAAAAGGGTAAGTACCTATTTCTTCTTTTCTTGGCTCATTCTTTTCCACTCTTGGGATTGATGCTTTACCATTTTGATTTGGTGCTCCAAGTCATCTTTCATAAATACAACTTCTTCATCAACCTAATGCTTTTGAAATAGTTTAGCCTCTAGGTACTCAATTCACATATTTAGAGTGATTATGGAAGGTGCAAGTACCAATAGGATGACATGTTCCAATTATTTATGTAACTTTCATAGCTTGGCTTGGCTTCTCTTCAACTCTCGTAGATAGTATATTCTATTAGCACTGATAGTTTCCAACTCAACCCATACCTTGATGAGCTTAGTCTCCACTATACTATCAATGTTCCTTAACAAAAAATTGACACTAAGATCATCTCTTTGCTTCTCCTCCATCTAGTGGCTAGTCCTAGGTTGATCAGTGGATACCTACAAGACTTTAGCTATATGCTAGAGATTATGCATTCTATGCCTTGATTGGTATGAAGAGGAAACACTCCATTAAGGCACATGAGTGTAAGACTAAATAAGAGCACCAAAATGATCCATGGTTAGATCATTCATCAATGGGAGAGGAAATTGAAAGAGATCATTTCTTATTACCTTATCATCCATAATGACTTTCATCATTTGCATCAAATTAATACCAAGGTCTTATGACCCTTTGATGCAGATTGTGGCATCCTATCCCTCACCTTCAATATGCATGATAGATCGAGAACTATCATGAGGAATAAGTTCTTAGCTTTTCCTAATGCTAAAGCTAGAAGGTTAAGAAATGATTTGCTAGGCTGTTGTACCGACATTCATTGAGATACTTGTCATGCAGTTAGTACTTTGGATTGATACTAGTGGAGCTAATCTAAAGGTAAAATATGGGATACTTCTGTGGAAGGAATCTCATCCTCCAAGTTGGGTACAACTCTAATGACCTTAGGATGTCATCTTGAAGTAACCACCATCATGTTCTCCTAGTCCATCATTCTTTCTATTATAGGATGTTTTCCTATATGATTGGATATGTCTACTAGTTTGCAAAGTTTTTATATTAATATTGGAAAGGCATATATCTCCCTCTTGTTTCTAGCCACATCTTTAATTTTTTTGGATTAGGACCTTGTAGAGAAAATATGGAATGTTGATGACACACTTTTTCCTCTTCATAGACACAATCTTATCTCCTTGAGTAGAGATACTAGATAGATGTTTAATGGATACAAATTTGTATGTGATAATTTTGCATATCGCATTTTGGACTAGGGGAAGTTTTGACATATTCACCTTAGTTTTATCCATGTCAAAGGCCTCTAGCATGATCCTCAATTGAAGGTTAGGCTTAATATTTTGGACTTGTAACCACCAATTGTTCATAGGTTCATTTGGAAATCTTGTAGCCCATGAGATTGCCCATTTAAAAATAGGCATAGGAACTTCACCAACAAAGGTCATGACATCATGAATAGTGAGGTTTTGGTATAATTCCTCTAAGAGATACCATTTGAAGGGTTTGGTGATGTACTCATAGAAGCCATTTGCTATAACAACTCCTTGAGCTTAGGGGAACCAAGCTCAAGGAACTAATGATAATTTTTCTCTTCATGAATGGATTGCTAACAAACATTATGAGCATCCACACCCTCTTGGATATGATTTGCATCCCCTTCGTCATCCTTTGCTAACTTCTCTAATACTTTATTAGTCACCTATTGCTATGCATGTGTTCAACTTGAGGATTAAGAATGTGATTGCCTATCTTCTGATATGCTTCTAAGTGAAGGCCTTTCTAGAGTAGGATCTAAAGGCTCTAGATTGTAGGTTTTGGATTTGGGGATCAAAGTTCTTCCTCTTATTCCTCCTTAGGAACTAATGGTTCTTGCAAAGGTTCATAGATAGAGGCCTTAGATTATTTTACCTCAATCCTCCTTGGTCTACTGAGCTTAGATCATAATAGCCCCAACATGCTTAGCTATGAAATGTGCCAAAAATCAAGGAAGTTTTTCCTAGTCATCATACTACCATTGCAAAAATTGCATGAAGAATCATGATAAATAGAATCCTTGGGAAATAATTGAAAAACATTATCACATCTATTGAAATATGGTGTACATGGGTAACGATGGATTAGGTATAAAAATGTTTAAATAACTATCAAAACATTAAATGCATATGCAAAGTGGTATCTCTTTCCCATGACTAAGGTACAAGACACCAGACTTGAACTACTACTAGAACACAAGGCATAGGAAGACCTAGGAAGAATGTGTAAAAAATTATTATCAATATGCTTGTAAGATGAAATTTGTGGTAGAGTTTTAGTTGTTTTGATTCACTAGAGTAAAAGAAGAGAGGAAAACCTAAAAGGTAAAGTGTAAGACATTATTTGAAATCCCCTTGGTATATATAGGAGTAGCAATGCTGGGGAGGTATGCTAGTGTAGGGACACCAACACCCCTATGTTGATGTAAGGATGCATTAACATATTCTCTCAATTTAGAGATATTTCCTAACTTTGTACCCCATCTCTTGAACTTATCTTTGACTAATACTAGAGCACCATTCAAGGCCTATGTCATGATAGAATCTCCTAGGATTGACCTCACCACAAGCCATACAAGGAGCAGAACAAGAAAAACATTACAAACTTGTCTAAAACTACATCATGGGTGATGGGGAAGGAGTCAATTAGTCAATTTGTACAATTTCATGTATCTAAGACTAGAAAAGAGGGGTTAGAATAGTAGGAATATGATTATAGCATCAAGACTACTAAAATATAGGCATAATTTAGGTGGATTAATAGATTTTAGCATGGTCAAATTTTGAAACACAAAGAGTCAATACTTACAAAAGTGAAAGACCAATCAGGTCTTTTATGCAATGAAACCTTTACCATCATTGAAAGATAAGTGTTGGTTGAGTCACATATGATGATTACCCATGAAGGATTCACAAGTGTTTCCTCCTCAAAGTAGAAACTTACCTTCATTTTCCTTGTAAAACCTGTTAATAAAACACCCATGGATTCTTAGAAACCAATGAGAAATTAACATCAAAGGTGACTCTATCCCCTTGGATGGCCAAATCTCATTCTCTGTGTTACTTGATTAATCTTCTTGCATACACAACCATGGAATAGAAGAGCTAGAGAATAAATAATAGATAAAAAAGAGAAATAGATAGAGTATAACATCACTGGATCTATAACCAATCATTAAATTAGCTCATGAATCATGTGAGCATGTCCTACATCCCACAAGAGATCTGCATCCTTTTATTGCTACTTGTACACATAATAAGGATCAACCTCCAAGTCTCCTTCCCAAGCATAAGGTCATAATAACCTTATCTAGTGCCATCTAGCCTTGATTATTCCATGGTCTAATCATTGATGTAGATTAAACCAAGGTAACATGTCATTAAATATCCAAAATTTAAGGATTATGATTTTTTGTTTCTCTATCCATGCATGTGTGCATGAGAATTTTTCTAAATTCCATTCTACCAAAAATATTTCATTGATCCTCTTGGCTGCACTAATAATTCCACATTCCATAACAAACATAATATTCTAACCACCAAGAGGATTTTGAATTTAAAGTTGGTTAAGGCTTGGATCAAGGATGAAGATTATTGATTCTTGGAATTAATGATTAGGAACTTGGATGGTAGAAATAATTAACATTACCAAGGTTTACCAAGAAAGATACTTTTGGGCCTTTATGACCATGAGTAGGGATGAGCAAGAGATTGCCTGAGACTACAATTTTATGGAAAGTCAAGTGAGTTGGGAAATGGGTTAAACATGAGAAAGAGTTACATAGGCATAGGTTTAGTTACTGGTATGAATTTGATAAGAGCATGTGTGAGATTAGTTTGGATGGTAAACATACTAATTTATACAATCGATAAGCTTGAAATTACATTGCTCTTTGTATCACCTCTTCACTCTTTTTTGTTGTTTTTTTTTTATAAAAATTTTCTTTGTTTGATCATCATCCTCTTCATATATATTTCTTTCCATTTTACTTCTTTCATAGGTGGAGGAATTTTGATGGAGCATGAAAATCATGAGATTGATTTGAGTGCCAGATTATCACTTGGAGTATTTGACTTGCATGAAAATGAGAATTCATCATCCACTACATGGCATGCATAGGTTTATGAAATCACAAACCTCTTCTAATTAGGATGACCAAGAAAGGTATCACATTCATTGTTGTCCAGTCACACTAATTAGATCCATTCATTGATCACAAGGATCCTTGATGACACACTCTTTCCATACCATTGACTAGGAATTCTTTCAAGATTTTGGAGCTTACATCCTAAGGAGTGCACCCATCACTTGTTTGTTGTTTCAGTAGAATTAGCTTTACAACTCATAAGATGAGTTTCTACTTCCTCTTGAATCTAAGCCTAGTTCACCAATGATTGATAGAAGAAAAGTAGGTGGATGAATGTTGTTGCATGGACATTCTATTAATCAAGCTCTATGTTGAACCCATTTGATACTCTTGCATTATCGTTACACATATAGCTCACCCATCCATCATTGGCTTCCTAGATGAGCATTCATAAAGCTCCTAAAATAGTTTTTTCACATACACAAAAACAAACACTCTAAAAGAAAATCTCATGATTGGTTATCCAATAAGCTCAAAAAGGTGAGAAATTCTAACTAAACACATTAATTATTGTTAATTACACAAATAAAAATAGGAGAAAAATAAATTTTAACATGGTATGTGAGATTTATTCCCCATGATTGATTAATACCTACTACTTGGAAAGCCTCTAAGTATTAAATTGGACATTAAGCACACTCAAAGGTAAAATATATTCATTGGAGTGCACTAGGTGTTGCCCAAAAGATGCTCTATCTAGATCATGTGAATGACCTATGGCCATGGTGTAGCAGGATCGAGATGGATCATAGGATATTCTTTTATAGTGCATATTTTTGGTCTCATCCCTTTTGCCAATCTCAAGGTGGAGGTCTTAAAAAACCAACTTGACATTTACAATGCTTAACTGGCTTTTCCCATGATAACAAGAAGATCCTCTTCCATTTTATTTTCTAAGCATTAGGAAATTAGTAGGATACAACCAATATATAATAGAATGATTATATTACATAACTATCCCATGGGATATGCATATGATTGGTCTGCTAGCTTGAGTTAAATGTGTGTGTGCTTGAAATGAGAAAGCTCCCAATCAAGGTATTACTAGAGTGAAAGGAGATTGAATTATGAATGAGAGTCATAGAGAGCTAGGAAATCATCATTTTCATTAATTTGAATCTCCATCATGGGGACACTAGGATCTCATTGGTTTATAGATGAACCTTATTCCTTAATTTCCTGTGTTACCACCATAGACATAGGGATGATAACAACATTACCATTAGGTGTCATCATGCTATCCCCACCAGACATAGTAATGAAACTTATTTCTAAAGTAGATATTATAGTGGAATTATGGTCAGGGATGCTACTCAAGACCTCATAAATGTGGGCTTTCCTTTATCTTGAATGATTTTCCTCTTTGCAACGTGGAGAGGAGGATATAGACCCAGTCTCGTGATTCTCACATTTGCATTTGAGGTAAAATCTCCTACCATAGGACCTTATACTTTCGCTCATAACCAAATCAATATATATCTAGTAATATTTTCTAGATGCATGGATAGAAGTGTGATCAACACCATAATCACTATTATATGATTTTAGCTACCTTGGTTGCAATTAACTAGTTATCCCACCTTGCACAGGACAAGAAAGTAGAAGCTACTACTATTGTTGTTGCTAGGAAGCTTGGTTGGCAAGATTACTAGAAATAGGCAAGTACTATTAAGGTATACTTGTTGAAATTTGATAAGTACCTACCTATGTACCATAGAAGTAAGGATTGGGCAAAGGTTTCATCTATTATTACATTAAAGTGGGGAGATTCCATGGAGAAGTACCGCATAGGCTATGGATAAGCACCATTAGGATAGTACGAATGGATAAAATATGGGATCCTCCTAGTTTTTCTATTGGTAAATATAGGATTCAAAGATACCTTATATTATCCCATCTTAGCAATCATGTGAGCCATGGCTAGGTAACATTGAGAATCATGAGAGTCTACGCAGTGCTAGCAAGGATCTTCATCATCTGAGGAGGATGAGGAAGCCTCATTTGTATCTTTTTGAATGCTCTTGGAATAAGAGAGATTTTCTATACTCTTTCTATCATACCTCTTCCTTTGTTCATATAACTACTTGGTTGCAGCTTTAATCACCTTATCCTCAATGTCCTTGGAAGTAGTGGTCATCTTCTCATCCATCGTGTCCCAAACTTGGTCCACACAGTGAACCAAGTTTGTCAAGGCTTTATTTGTTCTAACTTGATCTTACGCTAGAGCCTCTACTAAGTAGGAGGTTTTTTAGTACCTTCAACATTCTTGTCCTTCGACCTACATGATGGATCATGATTATGCTCCCTGGCTAATTCTTTCTTTTTACCTACCATACTAGTAATGGTGTTTAAGAGAATCTTGATTTGGGCCATGAACTTTTTATGCACATGCTCCATTGCACACATGTCCATGAACTCTCTTGTTTTCTATCTTATTACTTCTATAAGATGCATCAATTGATCTCCTTGGCTAAAACAATAGTTTGAATAGTGATGAGTAGTTTTCATGTACCTTTGCATGGTGATGTTGAGAGGGTCATGGGTTCCTTACCTCCATCTGGCTATCTCCCTCTAGATGTTTGAGATTTAGGCATAGGCCAAAAGTTTTGTGTAGAATATTTTAACTATATCTATTCATCTTTGAATTAATTAAGGATGCAAAGATTTATACTAGGTTTTCACATGTTCAATGAATGTATAGGGAAACAATTGCAACTTCTTCTAATCACTCATAATCCCTTAAAGATAGTAAGTGTTATTGAAGGCTTGTACATGAAGTTGGGGATTGTCACTAGTATATTCTCTATATGTTGGTGCATTAGCCATGTTAATTCATTTGATTCTACTATCATGAAAATGCTTCATTGGAATATATACAGCTTCCATCAACTCATGATAATCACCATAGTTGATGAGACGTGATATGCCAAGCCGCGATATCACATCCCCTGGGATATCACGTACGTGATATTGCGTCATCCCCTGCGATATCGCATACGCGATATCGCGGTCCACCGCCAAATCTATAAATAAGAGGTGGCACTCCCCTCATTTCTAATCCTAGGCTAGAAGTAGCGAAGCTCTGGCGGATTGATCATCCCAGAGATAGAATATTTTCCATGTGCCAGCAGTAGGAGTTCCCCAAGTGAACGGTTCTTTATTCGAGCAACTTTGTACCTGAACGCAAGTTGTGTACGACAATAAAGATGAGCTTTGTGGATAAACCTTGTAGTACATGGATAGGTTTATTTAATGTTATTTATTGCTTTCCTAGTAACGTGGCATGAGTACGACTTGGTTATGAGCATTGACGAATATGTACGGCTAGCCAAGGAATCGGCTACTTATCGCGATTAGATTCTCTCACCCTTATCTCCTAGAACGTGGGA
>MNCI01037482.1:24791-42111 GCA_015680685.1 Gnetum montanum
TGTGGTAATCCCAGTAACGATTAGCGTTTGGTAGCCATAGTTGCACAGTTCAGGGTGTGTACGGCAAGTGGGAACGGATGCTGACGGTAGGACTTAGTGCTATAGTTAGAGTTAGTTTTAGTCTCTCAACTCTTCACACTTTAGCATAGGAGATAAAACCATAAAAGACCAAAAAAATCATATACCTCGGACTTACTTAACCATACACTGTGACAACAACAAGTAAGTCTGGGAAGACAATGATTAATTAACCCCAAGTGTTCCTTTCGGCGTTTAGGCATTTAGTCTGTGGAGTTCGACTGGATCGCGTGTGCTACGCTCATTTCGTATGGTTGAGTGTAGGGGTACCTCGTCACTCATCAATAGTTGAACAAAGGGGAATCATCATTACTATCGATAAGTATAAACAAATGTAAATTCTAGAACTTGGAAAGGTGATAATCATGCTAAGCTATAGTTAGGATGAAGTTATTTGAATAGGGGTCTTGATGGTAGGTTGGTCCTTTGTATTTCTTATTTATCTTTAGCCTCTTACTCTCCATATGAATGATTAGATGAAAGGATGTGACCAATCTCTTCTTCTGCCACTTGATCTCAAAGATATTGCATGTACAAGGGTTCATAATCATTGAACATGGGCTTATAAGCCTTGTATGCCATACATTCATCATCTAGTCCCATATTGATCAAGGCATTAATAAGATCATTAGGTGTAGCCACAACTAGATGCCTTGAGAATTGACCATGAACTTCTCTTCACCTTTCCTAGTTATCTTAATGATAAGACAACATGACTAGTGAAAGGATCTTATTCTTTGAATGTTCATAGGTAATGAAAGACCTTCATCTTTTTGGTACATTACTAAAGATTTTAGGTGGGCTCGTAGTGCTATTTGCAATTTCATTCATGTTTACAATAATCTATACACACAAAAGTAAAACATACAATTGATTTGAATAAAAGTTAAAATTAAGAATCTACAAGTATTTTCAAATAATTTTCCAAAACCCTTCCCAGTAATAGTGCCAATGATAGGATCCCACTAGTTTTGGACCAATGGAATACATCTTACAAATTGTAGTGTGATTTAGTTATAAGCTTTGAGAATGATGTTGAGTGGATTGCTAAGAAAAGTTGTGTATATCATTATGTTCAACAAATATAGAAGATATTATAATACATATGATACAAATGGAAACTTGTGTTGCCATGGTGTAAAGTTGAGAAATTATTTATAATTTTATATTTTATACTTTTTATGAATTCTATTTTTCTGAGAATAAATAAATAATAATAAACACAGTTGCACTGCAATCCCACCTAGGGACAAGGGTAATGCTTGTGTTGCATTTTTTTAAAGAATAGGTGCAATGACATACATAAAATAAATGTAGATACAAATAAAATGGCTCTTAGTCACAAGCTTCATTGCCCAACATCATGTTGTATAGCTTTGATCTCCTTGGATAAGGTTGAATCATTACAGCTTATGAAGATAAGAAAATGAAAAAAATATTACTATGGTTTTAATGTTTTATAGTATTTTTGATGTTTTAATGTTTAAGGCATAAAAAATGTAAAAATGAGGAAAAATAATAAGATATATTCATCATACAAACATTGGAGTTTACATCAACTAAATGGTTTTGGTCTAGATAAGCATGGTAGCACTCTAATAGAGTCTAGCCACACTTGTGAAAGTGACAACTCAAAACACACATAAAATATGTAAGGAATTACTTTCTCAAAGGAGAAAGAGCTCTTGACATAAAACCAAATGGAAAAATTGAAAGGAAAATTCTTGGAATTAAGTTCATTTCAAATGGAGCTTATCCCAAGTATTTATAGTTTTCATAGCATAATGGCATGGGCTCACTAGTTTCTAGGCATCAATGGAGGTTTGTTAGCATAACTTTAACAATCCAAAATACACCTAAGGTGGGAATTAAGATAAAGTACCTATACTAGGGCATCAAGGGTATGTGTTAGTGCTCCTACACTAATGCAAGGGAGGCACTGGCATAGGGAAACCATTGCACCCCTACCACCATACTTTTCCTTTATTGTCTTGGTTGAAATTGAGAGGCCTATGAACATGTTGAAGCCTTCTAAGGATCATTGAATGAAGTTGGAAACTTTTTGAGAAGCTTGATACATGATCAAAATATACAAGTGTAAGCTAGAAGATAAGGATGCATACTTAGAAGATAGAAACCTTAATAATACATGCAAAAATTATAAAAATCAGGTGCATAAGCCACATCTCATATCCAAGGCTTACAACTTACTTACAGAATGTCATTGGATGACCCCTCAATTGTTAATAGTCTTAGGATCTATAATGATGGAATTATTTATATAAAGTGATTCTAGTTTAAGTTCTTGGCTATTTTCTTTTAGAATTTAAAAAAATTTCTTGCAAGATTCATCTTTAATATTTAGCCAAGCCATGTGATGAAAAGTGCATTATTTAGTTACATTGATGAGCAAGCATTGACACATCCCTTGATGCGTTGATGTAGTCTAATGTTTTGCCTATATAAATGCATGTACCCACTACATTTATGGAATCTTTGATTAATAGCATAGCTAAACTCTTGTATTTTTTTGTTGCAAAAGTTAGAATTTTTCTCTTTTAAGTGCCCATAATGTAGATTGAATCAGTTGTATGGAATTTCAATTGAGTGCATCATGTACATTGACACTTATAAATGATGACAATAAAATCGAGATTGGTTGCATCCATTGCAACCCTTAGATTAGGATTAGTTTTCTTTTTAGCACCTTATTCTTATTGTAATTTATTCTCCTACACTTAATAATTAAATATTTCATTCGATAATAGCACTTGAGTATAACCATTTTGAGCATAATATATTAACGTTTGGTAATCCTAGCAGTGGATACTTGGTATACCTAGTAGTAAACTAGTAATCCAATGATTTTAGTACAGGTTTAAGAAGTATACGAAAGTGGGAATGAATGCTCAATGCTTAGGCCTGTTTAGACTTCTTTTATGTTCTTAGTTAATTAGTTTAATATTTTAATACTTTATATTTTTAATATTTTAATACCAATGAAACCATCTTATACTCCAGTCATACTTAATCTTGTCACTTAAACCAACATAAATTGTGAATGGAAAGATAATGATCAATGATCTCATGCTTAGTTATCTAGAACATCATGCTAACCCAAGTACAAAAAATTCAACTAGGTTTCATGTAAACACTTGTAATTTATATGGTTAGGTATAGGGTCTCCTCTATTATTTATTATTAGTTCCATTACCAAGGACTTTGTGCACTAGATTTTAGATAACTAATTCATATAGAGATCATTATAGGGTCACAATGATACATCATAAAAAATAATGTTTTATTTAAGACACACTTAAAAATAAAGTAAAGAAATGTTTTCTTCTCATAGGGCTAATTCCCCACTTGCAAATGACTAGACAAGATCACATGATAAAACAAAAAAGAATATTGAAGAGGTACCCTAATAATTTAAAGTTGTCTACATGCATCTAGATCCTTATCATTTGAACTTCACTTTCATCCTTCATTAGGATGAGTAATTGCAAGGAAGGAACCTGGAGGGTAGCATAGTATTACCACTTGATTTTGTAATTTCATCAATGTTCATATTAGCACTAACAAATTTGGGGCTTGAAGCAACAATCCTGGAATATCAGGTAGTCAATCATATATCTAAAGACTACCAACTGATAAAGGCCTAGCTCCAAAAGGACAAATTCATGGAAGTTCATCATGAAATTTCCAAAGACAAAGAGATTCTAATACAACTAACATTATAGTTGAGGTATTGATTACCCATCAAGCTAACCTCAATGACAAGGTTTTCTTCCTTTTGATGAAGATGATACAACCCATCAATGATTGTGTTCAGCCTTGGCAAGCAACCAAGACAAGGGGAGATCTAGATACAAAGCTAAGGGGACTTCAAGGCCAATGTCTCCCAATCATAAAATAGAGAATCACAAAGGGACTAGATAATGAGAGCAAGATGGCATAATTCTTCTAGCTTCCCATCCTTATCTTCCTCTTCATCATCTAGCTCTGATGAGAAAGAACGTGACTATGACTAAAGGGGCATAGATCATGGATGGAGATGAAATAAGACCCCATCATAGAGATGGAAGAGAATAACATAGAAAAGTAAAATAAGAAGGAAGATATAGAAAGAATCATTATAGAAGGCAAGGAAGAGAATAATCATTGCTTGCTACTAGAAGCATGATTAACTTCTAGGAAGTAGTCTATATCCCTACCAAACATTAGAGGAATCACCAAATCAAATAGCTAGATATGAATAACATACCTAAGTTTGAAGGAGATTATAATGCTAAATCTCAGCATCACTTGCAAGCCTTCCATGATTTCTGTGCCTTGTAGAACATTGAGAATGTGTAGAAAAATCTCAAGCTTTTCCCTAGGATACTCATCAAGGAAGCTAAAAGTTAGGACTAGCCCTTGGAACTAGAATATATTCAAACACATAGTACAATGTTGGAGCTGTTCAACAATCAGTATCAAACATACTCCAAAGTGTTCAACTTGAGAAAGAAAATTCAATGTTGAAGACAAGGTAATCATGAATCCCTTGATGTAGTCTTGGGTAGGTACTATTCATTATTGCATCAATTCCTAGATCATGGTTTCTCTTAAAGGGAACAACTACACCATATCATAAATTCACTCAAGAAAAAAACCAAGGAAACTCTTAGGGTCTATACCCAAGGATGACTATGAAAAATGAGAGCCCATTAGATACAAAGGCTAATCAAACATGTAGAAAAGAAAGAAGGAGAGTTAAAGAAAAGGGAGAGTGTAGAGGAGCATAATAGAGATCCATCCATCTATAAAGAGGAGGCCATCTCTATGAACTAGATGAGAAAGCACTGTTAGAGGAGGTTGTGCAGTAGAAAATCTTATTGATCCAAAAAGATATTAATGAAATTTCAACTATGGTTGATAAGATGTAGAACTCTATTACTGAGAACTTCTAAATTACATTAAAGATTATGGAGAAGAATGTAGAACTGTGCTAAGGATAAAAATAGAACGAAAAAGAAAAATACATAAAGAGAATATTATCATTAGAAAGGAAAAGTTGTGATAGCTAAAGAGGTTATAGACTTTGAATCAAATGATGAAGGATGTGGCAAATACTGGTATGAACATTCAAAAGGTTGTTTTCCAATCATATCATACTTGGAAATGTTTAAGGTTTATACTTTAAGCCTATAGTTTATCAAAAGATAATCACCCAAGAGATTGCCTTATCCTTAAAACAAATACACATAATAATTCCACCAATAATAGTACTGTTAAAGATGAATTACACTTAAACTCAAGACTACTACCAAAAGTGGCATAATTAATAGTCATGGGGGATGCCACCACCAAGAAAGTAATATCCTTATAGATAGCTAGACTGATATGGATATGATGTTCAACAATCAATGTCTTCAAGTAGCTCCACTATTCATACATCTACCCATCACTATTGCCCTCCAAAGTACCATAGATTTGCTACTCCACTCACTAAATCTCCTTTCACTTATACTCCTCATCATCCATAGTACCATGCATCACACATATCCGTACCTTTGATACCTACTTTGCAAATGCAAGGAAAAATACCCCAGTAACCTCAACAACAAAATGTGACAAGAGTTATGAATTTGTAGATGGGTGATAACTCAAGTGGTTCTAAGCATAAGTCTAGGAAAAGACCATTCTTTAGATCTAATAATTCATCAATATCATCATAGGTATTCATGGTGACTAAGTCCACTTGAACTATCCCAAGACAATCTAATGAAAAGCCTTTAACCAAAGAGCCCAAAATGTCCAAACTAACTTGCTAACCCATGTAGTCATAGATTAGATTCAAAAGGTCATCTTCCCAAGAAAAGAACTACTCCAAGTCATTTCCTAATTTATTTTTAGATTACCAGAAATGAGCCATACAAAGCTCTACTAGACTCAGGATCTAAGGTTAATCTAATTTTACATGAAATGTACAAGGCATGGAACCTACATATCTTGAAAAAAATATAACATAAAGTTAGAGCTTGCAGACTAATCCATCACTATTTCATTGGAAGTGGTGGAGGACACTGTGATGACCATCAATGTTTGGTCATGCCTAGCTGATTTTTTGGTGATCCACATTGACAACTACAAGGGAAAGTTTTCAATCATCATGGAAAAATCTTGGTTAAGTACCACTGAAACCAAACTTAGGATCGAAGACCTCTTCTTGAAAATTTACAATAAAAATAAACTTGGAAATATTGAAAAGAAGTGAGTTCCATTCATCATGTATAATAACACATGGTAAAAGTACATGTGGAAAATATGGGTAATCAAATATAGGACTATAATACCATGCAAAACATGTATTGAAACAAAAAGTATTCAAAGGTGTCTATATGCAGCAATCACTACTTTACCAATGTGCATGAAACCCACATAAATAATCATAAGATTTTATATTGGTAAGATAAATGAGATGGAGAAAATAAAATACCAACTCTTAGATAAAGAATGTCAAAAGAAAATAAAAGTATATTGGGAAAAGTTGAAAATTCTAGAAACCTTTGAACCTAAACCCCTTGAGCTAAACATGTTACTAAGATCCTTAGAGTATATGTCCCTGAAAAATGGGAAAATGGTAATCATTAATGCCCAACTTACTAAAGGACAAAAGGAGAAGCTATTAAAAGTGATTAAGAAATGACCAACAGTCTTTGCTTGGTTATATGATGAGATAATAGGAATTGGTCCATGCATATGTTAGCACAAGATCTACACAGTGTCTGCCATCAAGCCTAAGAGATAATCATAAAGGAGGTTGAATAGAAAGTTGACTAAGGTTATTAAGAAGAAGGTAGGAAAGCTTCTAAAGGTTGGATTTATCTAGCTTGTGGTAGATAGCGAGTGAGTGAGTTCACTTATTATTGTGTCTAAGAAAGGTGGACAATGGAGAGTTTACATTTATTTTATGCTATTGAACAAGGATCACTTCACTTTTTCATTTGTGAATCAAGTGTTGGATATCAACATAGGACATAAATAATATAGTTTTATGAATGCATATAGTGGTTATAATCAAATTTAGATCACTCCAAAATACCAAGTCAAAACAATATTCATAAGTTCCTAGAGAACTTTTTTCATTCAAAAAGATGTCCTTTGGTCTGTGTATTGTTCTTGCCATTGTCCAATACTTAGTCATTATCATCTTTCAATAGCAAATTGGTAGTGGTGTAGAGATCCTTATGGATGACTTCTGCGTCTATGGTGTTAATTTTGAACAAGAATTGGATCATCTTATGTAGCTTTTTAGAAGATATGTGGAGAATAACCTTAAGCTTAACTAGCAAAAGAACCATTTAATGATCTATGAAGGTATTTTCCTAGGGCACTGCACTTTAGAGAAGAGTATTGAGGTAGATCTAGAGAAGATTCAAGTGATTCAAGGAATCACAAGGCAACATCAAATAGTCAAATCTGTTAGATCCTTCCTTGGACATACAACTTACAATAGAAGATTTATTAAGAATTTCTTCAAAATTGCAAAGTTATTAGAAGAATTAACAAAGAAGGATGTGCCATTTGAATGAACTGAGGGATGTGAATATGAATTATAGCTCTTGAAATAGAAGCTTACCAAAACACCAATTCTAGAGGTACTAAATTTGTTCAAACCCTTTTACATTAAGATAGATGCATCCAATTTTTCCTTATAAGGGATGCTCATGCAATTGGGCTATTAAAAATATTCATACTACATTAACTATATAAGTAAAAGCATTGCAAGTGCATAGCTTAACAACAACACAATAGAAAATGAACTAATGATAGTTGTACATGCTCTTAAAAAATGTAGGTACTATTACATGGATATTTTTTTTTTTTGCATGCCTATCATAGTACTATTAGTTTTTTAATGAAGAATCTAGTGGTGAGCCCTCGTATTATACAGTGATTAATGATCTTGTAGGAATTTGATTTTATAATGGTAGATAGAAAAGGAACTACGAATGTACTTGTAAATCATTTGTTTTGGTTAAGATGGGATAACAAGGCTAACTAAGAGCCTCCTTCTAACCACTTTTTTGATGAGTTTCTTTTTGCTAAAGTATTTGTGTCCATAACTTAGAAAGCCATAATTTGGCATGTTGATTTCCTTTCTTATCTACTCACATAAGAGACTCCTAGAGAATGGGATTCCAATGTAAAGCAATGATTCCTCAACAATGTTAAGCACTACATGGAGATAGAGGAAAACCTCTATAAAATTGGTGTTGATGACTTGGTATGATGGTGCATGCCTAATGAAAATCAACCTAGGATTCTACAAGATGCTTATGAGGACTCTTCTAGGGGCCATTATGCTGGAAGGAGAATAATTACAAAAATCATAATGGTAGAATATATCTAGCTCATAGTCTTCAGAGATGTACATCATTTCATCCATTCATGTCAATAATGCTAATGAGATAAAGGGATAATTACTAGAATGGAAGGGCTCCAATAGTGGATTCAATGATTGGAGCTTTTTGATCTGTAAAGAATCAACTTCATAGGTCTTATCTCTCTAATGTCCAATAGGAAGTCTTCTATTATTATTTTTGTTGATTATCATACCAAATGGGCAAAAGCTGTAGCTATTACGAATTGTATTCCACTAATGTAGCTCAATTTTTTCAACAATAGATGATAATTGGATTTGGTATGTCTTCTATAATAATTTTTGACAATGAAAAGCATTTCAAAGATACCACCTTTAGAAAGTTGATGTAACACTTATGGGTGGAGTAGAAACTTACAACATTATATCATCCCCAAGCCAATAGATAGGTAAAGATAACAAATAGGAATATTACATGAATCCTAACTATGATAATTAGTAAATATAGGAAAGATTGGAGCACCAAAATCAATGATGCCTTATGGGTCTATTGCTACATGTGAAAAATTCCTATAGATTACTCGCTCTATGAGCTAGTGTATGGTAAGTTACCCAAACTTCCAATCTAAACTAAACTCTATATAGTAAACACTACATGTGACCTCAACCTTGACATTGTCCTAGCACAAAAAGAATGACTAAGGATCCTCAACATGCTAGATAAAATAGAAGGATCACCCTCATGATAAATGAAGTATATAAGACATACAATAAATAATGTCATGATGCTAAGATAAAAAATGTTAAATTTCAACCAAGAGATAAGGTTCTTTATTAGAATCCCACTATATACCTTAATGAGAAAAATTTCAAACATTATTGGAGGGATCTTCCATCATACATTCTACCTTTCCTTCTAGAGTCATGAGGATTTACCATCCAACTAGCCTAGATAAGCATATATTGGTCAACATGCAACAAGTAAAATTTTTAATGACTTCCAAGTAATTAGGGCCTACAAAAATACTTCAATGTTAGGTTAAAATTATTCCATTTTCTAAATCTTCTCCATCCAACCTAGTTGTGGAGGAGATAACCATTTGGCCTAACATCTTGTGAAGAAATACTTTTCACATTTTTTTTGTTTTACATTGCTCTTTTGTTTTCTTCATTCTTCATACATTTTTTCATTTCTTATAATATTTTATTTCTTTGAGTCATTTATGTTTTTAAATTCTTACATTTAATATTACCAATGTACTACATAGGAACTCTCATTTTATGCATAAACCAAACCTCTTATTGGAAATATGGTCTATATTAATGATTTATTAGGTACACAATGGTACAAGGTAGTGATTCTATGACATCCATCCCTTCATTTATATCAATAAGAAATTCAAATCATGGAATAAATATGGTTGTTATATATTGAAATTGAAATAAATTCATGATCTTTCTATCAAAAGAAAGGGGGAAGGACTAAGAGGAAATGGAAAAAGGTGTGGCATCAAGGGGATTTGTTGATTCTCTAAGCTTCTTCTAGGAGTCCCATTACGGTGTGTGGATGTATCACTGCTCATGTTATAATTTTAAATAGAATCATGTTATCTGATAAGTGTGATGTCCATCCAAGAAAAATTCAAAACAACATACATCTAAATATGTCTTAAAAATAGGCACTAATTACAAGGCTAGAAGGACATGTTATCCATGCCTAAAGGTACTCTACTGACTAAAGCCAAAATTTCTTCCAATAATACACAAATCATGTAATTGCTTCCCTATTTATATTTTTTTGAGTAATGGTATTATTCTATGGTTGTAGTGGTCTCATGGTTGTAAGATTGAATTGATGCAATGTGATGCCATTGATGCAGGTATTGACTAGATCTAGAACTCAAATGGAAAGTTATTTTAATAAATTTAACCACATCCTTATAAATGAACCCATTGTTAACATGCTCCAGGTGTCTCATGTCCCAATTTTTGCAATTCCTTTTAGTTTCATTATCCACCTCATTGCTAAGCATTTTGATTCATATGATGGATTTTGTTTTAGTATAATGTAAGGTTTTGATGGTAATTGATGAAGCATGAAATGGCTAATATGCGGCATCTATGATGTAGATGTGACATCACATCTATGTTGTAGCATACCCTCATACAACGCCTCTACATCATAACATCCCCTCATACAAGGCTTCTATGTTGTAGCATCCCCTCATATAACACATCTACCACGTTGTAAATGTAATGTCACAATTATAATAAATTCATATAAATACAAACTTCTTCCATGTATTAGACACTGTTTGATTATTTTTTACCTAGGCTCTTCTAGCTTCATTTCATGATTTTAGCAAATAGTGAGTGAGTACCCACAATGTGAATTTGAGTTAGTTGTATGGAATCTTATTCGAGTGGCATTATACCTAGACACAATCCATGAATGACAATAAGATCAATATTGATTCATATTCATTGTAGCACTTTGACTTAGAATAGATTTACTTTTAATGTAATTTACTTTCCATGCACTTAGTTAATATTTACATTTTCATGCATATTAATCAATTGGTTTAATAAGCATGACTAGTTTTAAGTGTAAACACATATTCACTTGGTAATCCCAATAGTGTTATTGCTTGGTTCACCCAGTAGCATAATGCTTGGTAATCCCAGTAGTGGATATGTGGGTTTAGGGTATGTATGGAAGCTAGGAATGGACACTCATCACCCTTAGGCTAGTTTAGAATTTATCTTCCTACTATTAATTAGTTTAAATAATTAATTTCTATATTACCTTTAATATTAGCTTAAGGTCACAACAACATCAACTATCATATGCCTCATATTGGACTAAATCATACCTGACAAAGCTACCACTAGTTTAAGTGGCAAGACAACATCCTGTGGTCAATTCTTAACAATATAGATATCACAACTAATCCCATCCATGTAATTCTTAACAATATACGGGCACTTGTGATTCATATGATTGGCCGTAGGGGGCACCCGTTGCTCATCAGTGATGATTGTATGGATTTGATTTATAAATTAGATTGATATTAAATTTCTAATATGCCTACATACATCTTGTGAAATGGTTATGCAAAGGTATTTATGACATGAGCCTACCTTGAGGATGATCCACTTGTATAACTCTTGAACATTTAGTTTATACTCCACCTCCACATGCCAAGTTATATTTAGCTATAATCCCGATGATAAATTCATTCTTCACTTTTTGTCATCTTCTCATGCATTTTTTTAGAAAATAAACCTTCATTTTTAATTATTTGAACCTTACTATTTTTATGAACCTCCATTAGAACTTCATGGTTTTTTCCTCATTTGTAGAACTTCTTTTCAACTCTCATTGATCAATGATTTACCTCAAAGCTCCCACATTTAACTTAGCTTTTAAATTATGAAATTTTGCAAAATAGTCATGTTGACACATCCTTGTTGGATCAAATGTGTCAAAGAAACATATAAAAACTATAAATATCCATTATACTTTACTAGTTTTTCATCATTTTCCTTCAAACAAAAGGGGAGTTTTTGTCATTTCTAGGTCCAAAACCTTCCAATTATGATAACTTTCTCTTGGCACATCCAATTCAACCTATTTTTCATCGTCTATGCTTCTAGAGTTAAGCTTTAAGTAATTGGGATACCAAATATTTTTAATAAGTATAACACCCCAAAGGTAGTTAAAATATAACCAATGTATTAATTATTAATAAAAATTGAAATTAAAAACTCACTACCTTAGGGCTTTAAATCCTAGACATCTTCTACCACTAAAGGGCCTTAGAAATATATTTTTTGAATTAAAGTTAACAATGGATGATCAAAGTGCACCTATGTTTAGGAGCATTTCATTAAAAAATAATCCATGATTATTCATGTAATTGTAGATGGTTTTCAAGCAAGGATCTCAAGTTAGTGACATATCACAACCTAGGAAAAAGTACCCAAGGGGAGGGCAAGGATAAAAAAAATAATAACATCAATAGTAGCAAGCTACTAAGGCAATACACACCATCATACCACTATGGGAAGAATCAAAGATAGAATCTATTAGAAAGATTTGCACCATCAAAATTGGCCAATCTAGAAAAGATGAAGTTTCTAGACCTTAACCAAACTTGGAGATCACCTTAATAGAGGCATGCCTAAAAAAGATCAAAAGTAAGGGATATCTAGAGCATAGTTCTTTAGTAACCAAAATTTGGACCATTTATTATGTTTTCATCTAAAGAGGTCCAAGCCTAGGTATAAGCATCTCCATTCTAGCCCATCATTTCCACAAGTGGAGAATGGTATCTAGAAGAAATGTATCTCTTTTAGAATAGCCACCAAGAAGATGTGATAGTCAAGATTGAGAACACCACCATATTCTACTTGGTGGAAGCCATATCTAAAGTCTTGGGATTGTCTAGTAGTAATACTATGGAATGGATCATAAGAAATATGATGCCCTCACTATGGTGCAAAGAATTTACTTTAAGATTATAGCCTACCACTTGAATCCCATAGTATGGCTAAGTAAGATTATAATCTTCTCTACCTTGGCATGACTGTTCTAAGAGAAAAATTTCTAGTCAACCAACTACAATTCATATTTCTAAAAATTAAGAAAGGATTCAAAGAAATTAAAAAGGATATGGAGAAACTTCCCTTCCCTTGGTTGATCATAAAATTATGCAAGAGAAGAGGCATAGCTTGCTAGATTAATGATACTATCTATAGGGCTCCTACCACATCATGATAGGAGATGATGAAAGAAAAAGCTTGTACTAAGTTTCAAGAAATGTTTGTAGTTAACAAGCACCTAAGGTGACTTTGGGAGTAGTAGCAATAGCACACATCAAGAAACGATGGCAAGCCATTAGTCTGTCATCTAGCCATAAGCCACTTAAATGAGATTGTAAGGACCATTAGTTGACTAGAGAATAACTTAAATAATTTTTTCTCATCACAATGAACCTAGGCTACTATTCATACCAATCTTGATATAAGGGAATCCATAGTATCATTGCATGCTAAGTAGTTTTTCAAAATCTTAGACAATGTTGCAATGTTTTGTATGATTTTGGAGGAGGAAGATGCAAAAATCTTGGTTATGCCACACAAGTACAAAGAGATAGCTATTGAGAGGATTACTAATAAAGTAGGAAAAGCTCTAATGACTCCTGCAATATCTATATTAGATGTTGCTATAATGTTAGATATCTAAGTATTTGTAGGAGTTGAGAGCAGGGAATAATAGCAACGTAGCATGAGAAGGTAATCAGACTACTGATGGGATTTGGGTAGCCAATTCTAAAAATCATTTATATTCTAGAAGATATTTGTACCCTCCAGTTAGAGCTACTAGTGACAAGGGACAAGCTCCTCATCATAGAAAAGGTTGGTAGTATAAGCTGCTAATTTGAGAGCCCACTTATTTGGTCGTACCATTATGTCGCCTATGCTGATAAGAGATGAAGCTTTTCAAACGCTTCAAGAGAAAAAAAAGAGAGGCCAAAAACTCCAAAGAAAGTGTGGTATGGGAAACATTATTTTTGGATACCTTGCTTAGTACTACAAATAATGATCTCTTTTGGACATGCAAGGAGAACAAGTTGCTAACCAAAGAAAACCAATGCTTGCTGAAGCTAGAACTACAAAAAGAACAATTTATGAAATACCTTAAGTAATAGTAAGAAAAAATTGGTGGAGAGAATAAAAAATGTGAGGGTTTGACTATAAAAAACCAAATTTTGTTAATAGAG
This sequence comes from Gnetum montanum, assembly GCA_015680685.1. Taxonomy (NCBI): domain Eukaryota; kingdom Viridiplantae; phylum Streptophyta; class Gnetopsida; order Gnetales; family Gnetaceae; genus Gnetum; species Gnetum montanum. Next base: position 39,027 of record MNCI01037482.1, read on the forward strand.
GAGGTAACTATCATATGAAAAAAGATAGCCATTGACATCATAGCCTAGAAGAATGAGATCCTAAAATATGGGAAGGTGAAAAATAATTATGGTGACTAGGAAGGCATGCTCAAGAAGGTGAACAAGAAGGAGATAAAGTTAGTAAAGGAAAAAATGAATTATGTCCTTTAGTAGCTCTAGCAACATGATGATGTATGAAAACCTATCTTTAATGGGTTGAATGCATATAATAAGGTAGAAATCCATATGAAGGAACTATAAATCAAAGAAATAATAGAATATATAAAGTTGGCTAGTCTCTGATATGTAAACCTAGCAATGTTAACTACATGATGGCTAAGGTTAGAACTAGAGAAGTAAGTTATTAGGTTCTACCTCCTGTATGATATGGAGTTGAAGCTCCACAGGGAAAACAAGAAAAAGTTAGAGTAGATAATGTGGGGCTTGAGGTTCTTAAGAGAAAATTTGAAGATAAGGGATTAGTCATAGAGAACCTGACAAAATAGATGGTAGATCACTAGTAGCTATAAAAAATAGAATGTGCATTTGACATTAAGCAAAAGAAATTTATAGCTTGGTTAATGAACACAAAAGTGTTGTTTCCAATCTTACCTTATGTACATTATGTACCTACACCAACCAATCTAGGTGATGTTTCGTGAACCATCAATGATCCTTGGGACAAGGAGAAGAAGATAAAGGTACTACTAGATCTCTTTAGAATATCAAAAGTAGTAGTAGTGGTAGTGAGGCAGCTATGGCCATCAGCAAAATTAAGGTAGGGAAAGTGTCAACAAGAGCTCATGAGCTTCCACCTCCTAGCATTACATGAAACATCTGGCTTGATCCATTTTTATACATGATGGCCAATATATTTTTGTTAAGTGTTCAATTTTCTTAAACTTCATTTTAATCACTCAAATAATTTTGTAATTAGGCACTCATATCTTGTTAGGTCTGTTAGTTAATAAGTTAGTTCCATACTCCCTTAAATTTTGTAAAAAAATTAGTTTTACTTTTGTTTACTTGAGGAAGATTTTTCATTTAATCATGAGAATGTGATGAAAAGGGAATTAATCAATTGTATCAATGGGTATGCATTGACATAGCCTCATTGATGCATCCCTTGATGCATTTATGTATTCTAATGCTTTTCCTATAAAAATATGTGTACCTATCATATTTATAACATCTTAGTTAGTACATAGCTGAACTCTTGTAATTTTTCTCTATGAAAGTTAGAATTTTTCTCCTTTGAGTGCCTGCAACAAGGATTGAGTTAGTTGTATGAAATTTCATTCAAGTGAATCATGTACTTGCACTTATGCATGACAATAATAAAATTAAGGTTAGTTCCATTCATTATAGTGCATGGATTAGAATTAGTTTACTTTTCAACACTTTATTTTTGATGCAATTTACTTTCCTACACTTAGTAATTAAATATTTCATTTGGTAATAGTGCTTAAGTATGACCACTTCGAGCATAATATATTAACGTTTAGTAATTCTAGTGGTGGATACTTGATATGCCTAGTAGTAAACACTTAGTAACCCAATGATATTAGTACAAGTTTGAGATGTCTATGGAAAGTATAAATGGATGCTCAATGCTTAGGGTAGTTTAGACATCTTTTATGTTCTTAGTTAATTAGTTTAATATTTTCATATTTTATCTTTTTAATATTTTAATAATAATGAAACCCTCTTATGGCTTAATCATACTTAACCATATCATTTGAACCAACATAAGTTATGATTCAAAAGACAATGATCAATGATCTCACGCTTAGTTATTGATGAGTGGCGAGGTACCCCTACAATCAACCATACGAAATGAGCGTAGCATGTGCAATCCGATCGAACTCCGTAGACTAAGTGCCTAAACGCCCCATGGAACACTTGGGGTTAATCATTCATTGTCTTCCTAGACTTGTAGTTGTCATGGTGTATGGTTAAGTAAGTCTGAGGTATATGATTTTTATGGTCTTTTATGTTTTATCTCCTATGCTATCAAGGTGAAGGGTTTGAGAAACTAACTAACTCTAACTAATGAACTAAGTCTAAATTACCTAGCGTTAGCATCTGTTCCCACTTACCGTACACACCCTGAACCGATGCAACTGCGGCTACCAAATGCTAATCGTTGCTGGGATCACCACGCATAACGCATGTGCTCGAAGTGGTCGTACTGAGGCACTTAACTAGGAGAAAAGGGTTGAGAGAATCTAATATAGCCTAAGTGCGATGAGCAAACAATTCCTTGACTAACTGTATACATCTTTGTGCACGACTACCACTAGGATTACCAAGTGCAGATCCTGAATACACCATTGGGTTACCAAGTAGTCACACTAGATGCTCGTAATCAAGTCGTACTCTTATTGCGTTGCGATGAGCAGTTGATTCCTTGACTATCCGTACACATCCTTAGATGCTCGTAATCAAGTTGTACTCATTCCACATTCTAGGAGTTTAAGGGTGAGAGAGAAAGCAAAAAATAAAATCCTATTCCATGCACTACAAGGTTTATCTAGGAAGTTCATCTTTATTGCCGTACACAACTTGTGTTCAGGTACAATGTTACTCGAATAAAGATCTGTTCACTTTAGGACTCCTACTACGGGCACATGGAAAATATTCTATCTCTGGAGTGATCAAACTGCCAGAGTTTCCCTACTTCTAGCCCAAGATGAGGAAACAAGGGAGAGCCACCTCTTATTTATAGACTTGGTGGTGGACCGCGATATTGCGTACACGACATCGTAGGGGACGATGCGATATCGCGTACACAATATCGTGGCCTATGCGATATCGCATCTCATCATAGCCCCATGACTGAATGAAAACTTGTCCTCAAGTTCCTTACAAAATATTGGGAAGGTATGGGATTATTGAGGGGAATGGAACTAATGGGATGACATGTGAATGGATCATCATTACAAGAATTGACAAAACTGGTGTTCATGACAACAAGGGTGAACACCTTATTACAATGACATCAGGCCTTAATTGGCAGCTGAGAAAGAAAGAGAGAGAGAGAGAAAGAAGTGTTGCTACTACCAACGCCAAGATTGCGTCTTTC
>MNCI01037482.1:42461-61068 GCA_015680685.1 Gnetum montanum
AAGGTGTAGGGGTTAGGAAAGAATTGAAAAAATTTAGGGCTAAGAGAAAATCGAAAAAATCGGGCCCCGTACCCCCATGACTAATCACGAACCTCCAGTAGCATTAGAATGGAGAAAGAAAAGGAGTAAGAAAGATAGATAAAAAGGGACAACTATGGCATCGATGAAATGGATGTCAAGATGGAAATGAAAAAAATAAAATTAATTGCAAAATGTTAAGGGAAAGAATTTAACTAATGCTCCAAATAGGAATGTTAGTGGGTCCTCCCCAAAGCAGGCTCATGCCCTTAATGCCCTGACAAACCCACATTCAAAGAGTCCGTAGGCTCCGGGAATATCATTTGGAACAAGAGTTAAAGTCTTAACCGCAAGAATTTACCAAAAAGAAAACAATTCATCTACCAAAATATACACTAATGATACAACCGGCAGTGAAGTGAACAATGGAGAGAAGGGTGGAGAGAAGAGGATGGATGTGTGTTTCATGATTAATGTGACTTAGCAAATCCCATTCCAAGTCCAGCCTCAAACCAACCACATGCAGTGACTTTGCATCAATGCATTCGGCTAAACCATCCACTTGGATAACAAGGATGCCTTTCCCAAGAGTCACCATGATTCCGATGAAACAAAGGAGAGAATGGGAAGCGAGAAGGGCCTTAGTTAGAGGGAACACTTTTGGTTTCATAACCAGTGCTTGTAGCCCAAGCTTATTTTATCTAAGGGGTGTGCTTTGAATTCTCACTCAGTTTGTTTTTTTTTTTTATGTTTTGTGTTTTTATGCATGAGAACCACACCATGCAAAGACTTTTTATTTTTATTGTCTCAACTTCCGCTAATTGGGGTAACATCAAAAAGGCGAGAAAACTCAAAAAGAAAACATCCAAGAACCCAAGAGAATGGCCAACACAAAAGTATCAAGTTCCCTTGAAATCACACCTATTTCAATCCTTGAGTCCTTTCTTAGTTTGAGAAATGCCGAGTCACCGATTTGTTTAAGTTCTTATTAGAAGGGGACTGTACATTTCCAAGCCGAGAGAGACCATAGAAACTGGTCGATGGATGGATGAAGTGGTCTCATTGCCTACCATATCAAAAGAAACATACCTTAGTATCAACATTGTGACTTAAAGGTAAAAACCAAACATTAGCAATCACATGAAAACAGTTCATACCATCATGCAGAACACTTATTGGGTGACAAACTTACAGGGTGGATCACACACACACACAAAATGGAAAAGTATAATGATGTTGTAAAACAAAAATAAGAAGAGTTAAAGAAAGTTGTAAAACAAAAACAAGAAAAGTTAAAGAAATTTGTAAAAAAAAATGTGTAAGAAAAAAACGTGTAAAACAAAAATGTGTAAGACAAAAACTTGTAAAACAAAAATGTTGTAAAACAAAAATGCGTAAAACAAAAATGTGTAAAACAAAAACTTAAAAAGAACTGAGGGCCCCATATGATTAGCATAGGTGGCCATCTCCCCCATGAATGAATTGCAAGGGAGAGATCCGAAATAATGAACGTCTATTTGAATTTTGTAGAAGTGCCCAACTCCTCCCAATTGATGATCTTAGGTTGAGGGGTGGGAGTTGGCGACGGTCATATTCCAACGTGTCTATGCCTTTATTATTAGCATGGTTTGTCTCCTCAGTTCGTTCCATGCATATTTGTTTGCTCTTTCAAGTAGCTGTCAACCACAGGGTATCTACTACTTGTTGTGTGGTTGCTACATACAGGCATCTTTGTTTCAAAGTTTCAAGAGCACACCTATTACATGGAGGCATTTCCTCCATGTCATTACCTGATGAATCACTGTATGTGATGCATGGAACTTTCCTCTTCTCGATCTTTCCATAAATTTGTATCTTAGATATCTCCCAGGAAAGATCGCGGATCCTAAGGTATGCGTCTACTGTACTCAGCCATGCCCTTCCCATTATAATTGGGAAATCTTCTTTGTCATTGTTTATTTGGATCACCAAGAAATCAGTTGGGTATGACCAACCACCCACAGTGGTAACAATGTCCTCAACCTATCCCAAAGGAATGGTGATGGACTGGTCAGCCAACTCTAAGCAGATATTTCTCTTCTTGAGTGGAGGTAGGTTTCAAGTTTTATATAATTCTTATGAGATTAAGTTGACTCCGGAGCCTGAGTCAAGGAGAGCCTTATGGGGTTCATTCCTAGTGACTTGGAGATATACTAGGGGGACCCCAGCATCAGATAATTTCTTGGGAAGGTGGCCTACTTTAATCCAGTCAGTAACGGTATGTGTTAACATAACTGTGTGCATTGGGTGTGATTTTTTATTTGAAGAGGGTCCCCAAAACTTTGTTGGGTATGGCGGTGTTTAGATGTTCAACTGCTTGTGAGGGTGAGGGCTTATTTGGATTGTTGGTCCTGAAGAAGGATCTTTTTGACATAACATGGTTAGGACCCAGCTGAGGGTGGAGGATTGGAAGCCCTCATAACATTGGGTTGTTGCAGTTGAGTGGGAAATGCCTTTGGCATTGTTGGAGTGGTTGGTGGTGGAACCACTGGCATGAGAGGCGTGGATGGATTTGGAGGATGGGATACATGTGGAGTGTCCCTTCCAGGAGGGGAAGTCTAAAAATATTCCTAAACTGGGTAGTGACATTGTGGAGTTACTTGGAGGGATCGGCTACCGGTAAGGGTATTGATGTTTTGGCGATGGCATCCCCCAAGGTTGTGGGTATTGCCACTACTAATGTCATCCAACGGGTTTTGGTGGGGTTCCACTTGGATAGTACGTTAATGGTTGGTGGAACTGTCTTGGGTTACCTTGGGGATAAGGTAACCTTTGGGGTATCTGTTGTCTGTTCAATCTTGGATTGAGTACATACACCCTAGACTCTTATAGATGTGAAATGATTGGACAACATCCCTTAGGATGGTCATAGTAGTATATCTCACATCCACCATCATCATCTGTGTCTGAATCCTCAACCTCATCAGGGATAGTAATTTTCCCCTTACCCTTGTTATGTGCAGGGCCTAAATCTCTTCGCTTTGTCTTACCTTTGTCACTACTTCATTCTACCTTAGACTCTTTTACAATTTTTTGGACAGTTTCAATTCTAGAGTCTAAGGAACTCCATACATCATCTACCTTAGCTAATATTTCCATTGTGAGCTTTTGAAGTGGCAAGGTCTTTCTGTTCATCAACTCTTCGATTGGTGACTCATCCTCTTCATCGCAAAATTTCACTCCCTTCTTGTTAAAAGAGGGATCACGGTTGTATTCTTCAATACTTTCCCTTTTGCATAGCACCCCTTCTTCTTTTGCTACTTGTTCTAACAAACAATGAACTTCATGGGTTCTAAGTTGTGATAGTCTCCCTTGGGCATAAGTCCCAAGGGTTCTTCTCGTTTCATGCCTTAGCCCATCCATGATGTGGCGAAGTTGATCCCTCTAAGCATACCCATGGCCCAAGCAATGATGTAACAATGTGTATTAGCAGGCCATGGCAGCATCCAAGGGTTTGTGAATACCCTGCTTCCATCCTTAGATCTGCTTAAGCAAATTGGACACTCTGGAGTACGTCTGATACTTATCGTTGAACAGTTCTAACATCGTACTCCACCTCCTGATGGTTTCTAGTTCTAAGGATCGGTACTAGCTGTTTGCTTCCTTGGTGAGTGTCCTGGGAAACAACTTAAGTTTTTGCCACTCGTTTTCTATATTTTGCAAGGCATAGGCATCGTGGAATGCCTGTAAATGATTTTGCGGATCTGCGTTGTATCCCCCTTCAAATCGTGGGATGTTGTTCATGTCTAAATGCCTGATCTGACTATCTTTTAAATGCCTTGTGGGAATTCTAACAGCCTTCGTTATATCAAGCATACTTTGGGTTGCAAGTAGGGGCTCATCATGATAATCTCTTTCATGATGTCTGTGATGTCTTCATTGTTCCCTACTTTTCCTTCGTTCATGCCCTTGTCCTCTCTCTCGACTCTCTCATCGAGGTCTTTCATTTTTCTTACTTTTATCCTCTCCGTTATGCTCATGCTAGTTGCGCCCAGATGTGGAAGAAGAGGGTGAATGATGGGAAGAAGGGGAAGAAGAAGGAGAACCATCACCATGACGATGTTTCCTACCTTCTCTTCTGCTGCTGCTGCCCCGATCGTGATGACGAACAAAGTGTCGGTCCTTAGCATGAGTGGTTGTTCCCTCTGTGAATAGTTGGTGTTCATTGACATTGATAATGTATTCAGCATAAAATTCTATCATGATAATCTATGCCAAAGCATGGAGAAGCATGTTAGGGACTACCCAATTTGGGGGTAACACTATGTTACCATGCAGATCTCTCCAATGCATCTGTTCATCTTGATGGAAGATAAAAGTAAAATTGGGAATATACTCATTGGGATAAGTATATTCCACCCTATATTTTTGAGGAACTGGTTGATTTAGGTTATGTGTTTTTGATTGCCGATTATTCTTTGTATTATCCCTAGGTGGTGAGTTGCTCTTGTTAGAAGAAGACATTTTATCGATGTGCTATTTCATCGTTATATAATTTTTTATCTTGATTAACCCGAAGGTTCGTTTAGGCTCCCAATGATGTGAGTGATATCCTTTATGTTCTATTTAGTGCACAAACACTTAGTCCTCGGCAACAGTGCCAATGATGAGTGGAGAGGTACCCCTACACTCAACCATACGAAACGAACGTAGCACGCACGATCCGATCGAACTCCGCAGAGTAAGTGCCTATACGCCCCGTGAAACACTTGAGGTTAATCATTCATTTTCTTCCCAGACTTACTTGTAATTGTCACGGTGTATCGTTAAGTAAGTCCGAGGTATATGATTTTTATAGTTTTTAATGTTTTTCTCCTATGCTATTGAGGTGAAGGGTTGAGAAACTAGCTAACTCTAACTAATGACCTAAGTCTAAATTACCTAGCATCAGCATCCGTTCCCACTTACCATACACACCATGAACTATGCAACCGCGACTACCAAACACTAATTGTTACTGGGATCACCACGCGTAATGCACGTGTTCAAAGTGGTCGTATTGAGGCACCTAACTAGCCTAAACGTAATGAGAATCTATTCCTTGACTAACTGTACACATCCTTAGATGCTTGTAATCAAGTCATACTCATTCCGCATTCTAGGAGTTGAGGGTGAGAGAATCTAATCGCGATGAGTAGCCGATTCCTTGATTAGCCGTACACATCCGTAAATGCTCATAATCAAGTTGTACTCATGTCGTACTACTGCGGGGTAATAAATAATAGGTAGGAAATAACATATAAGAAATAACAAGTAATAAATCCTATTCCATGCACTACAAGGTTTACCCACAAAGCTCGTCTTTATTGCCATACACAACTTGCGTTCAGGTACAATGTTGCTTGAATAAAGATCCGTTCACTTAGGGACTCCTACTGTCGGCACATGGAAAATATTCTATCTCTGGAGTGATCAATCTACCAGAGTTTCCCTACTTCTAGCCTAGGATGGAGAATAAGGGGAGTGCCGCCTCTTATTTATAGATATGGCAGTGGACCGCAATATCATGTACACGATATCGCAGGGGATGATGCGATATCGCGGCTTATGTGAATCGCGTCTCATCATACCCCGATGACTAAATGAAAACTCGTCCTTGAGTTCCTTACAATAATGTTGGGAAGGTATGGAATTATTGAGGGGAATGGAACTAATGGGATGACATGTGAACGGATCATCATTACAAGACTTGACAAAACTAGTGTTCATGACAACAAGGGTGAACACCTTATTACAATGACATCAGGCCTTAGTTGGCAGCTGAGAAAGAGAGAGAGAAAGAAGTGTTGCTGCTGCCAATGCCAAGATTGCGCCTTCCATTGTCCATCAGTAAGCACGCCATCGATCTTGCTCCTTGCATAGCTACTATAACGCTGCTCCATTCCATGTGTTCCCTCCAGATCCAGTCTATTATTGCATGATCGCCATCTGCACACACAACACAATCTTATATTAGCAAGGGTAAATGATTCATCATGTAATTGATACCTTGCTTTAGTGTAAATTCATTGGCTAGGTTGTGGTATGGCTGAGATGGATCGGGAGATATAGTAATGATGACTACCGAAGGTGTAGGGGTTAGGAAGAAAATCAAAAAAAATTGGGGCTAGGAGAAAATCAAAAAAATCGGGCCTTGTACCCCCATGACTAATTGTGAACCTCCGGTAGCATTAGAATGGAGAAAGGAAAGGAGTAAGAAAGATAGATAAAAAGGGACAACTATGGCATCGATGAAATGGATTTCAAGATGGAAATGAACAAAATAAAATTAATTGCAAAATGTTAAGGGAAAGAATTTAACTAATGCTCCAAATAGGAATGTCAGTGGGTCCTTCCCAAAGAAGGCTCATGCCCTTAATGCCTTGACAAACCCACATTCAAAGAGTCTGTAGGCTCTGGGAATGTCAATTGGAACAAGAGTTAAAGTCTTAACCACAAGAATTTACCAAAAAGAAAACAATGCATCTACCAAAATATACACTAATGATACAATCGACAATGAGGTGAACAATGGAGAGAAGGGTGGAGAGAAGAGGATGGAATGGAATCTCAAGAACAAGGTGGTGTACAACCCCTTGTGTGTTGCATGATTAATGTGACTTGGTAGATTTCATTCTAAGTCCAGCCTCAAACCAACCACATCCAGTGACTTTGCATCAATGCATTCGGCTAATCATCCTCTTGCAGTAACAAGAATGCACCTCCAAAGAGTCACCACCATTCCGACGAAACAAGTGAGGAGAGAATGGGAAGTGAGAAGGGCCTTAGTTAGAGGGAACATCTTTGGTTCCATAACCAGTGTTTGTAGCCCAAGTTTATTTCGTCTAAGGGGTGTGCTTTTAATTCTCACTTTTTCTCTTTTTTGTTTGTTTGTTTGTTTATTTTTGTTTTGTGTTTTTATGCATAAGAACCACACCATGCAAAGACTTGATTATTTTTATTGTCTTAGCTTTCGATAATTGGGTAACATCAGAACGACAAGAAAACTCAAGAAGAAAACATCCAAGCATCCAAGAAAATGGCCAACACAAAAGCATCAAGTTTCCTTGAAGTCACATCCTTTGCAATCCTTGAGTCCTTCCTTAGTTTGATAATGCCCAGTCACCGATTCGTTAAAGTTCTTATTAGAAGGGGACTGTACATTTCCAAGCCAAGAGAGACCATAGAAATTGGTGGATGGATGGATGAAGTGAACTCATTGCCTGCCATATCAAAAGAAACATAACTTAGTATCAACATTATGACTTAAAGGTAAAAACCAAACATTAGCAATCAATATGAAAAATAGTTCATACCATCGTTCCGAACACTTATTGGGTGATGAACTTACAGGGTGGATCACACATACAAAAACACACAAAAAATGGAAAAGTATAACGATGTTGTAAAACAAAAACAAGAAAAGTTAAAGAAATTTGTAAAAAAAAAAAAATAAGAAAAGTTAATAAGAAAAGTTAAAGAAATTTGTAAAAAAAAAAGGTGTAAGACAAAAACGTGTAAAACAAAAATGTGTAAAACAAAAACATGTAAAACAAAAAAGTAAAAAGAACTGAGGGCCCCATATGATTAGCATAGGTGGCCATCTCCCTCATGATTGAGTGGAAAGGGAGAGATCCAAAATAATGAGCGCCTGTTTGAATTTCTTAAAAGTGTCCAACTTCTCCCAATTGATGATCTTAGATTAAGGGATGGAAGTTGACGACGCTCATATTCCAACGTATCTATGCCTTCGTTGTTGGCATGGGTTTCCTCAGCTCATTCCATGCATATTTGGTTGCTCCTTCGAGTAGCTGTCAACCACGAGGTGTCTACTACTGGTTGTGTGGTTGCTACATACAGGCATCTTTTTTTCAAAGTTTCAAGGGCACACCTGTTACATGGAGGAATTTCCTCCATGTCATCACCCGATGAATCACTGTATGTGATGCATGGAACTTTCCTCTTCTCGATATTTCTGTAAATATTTATCTTGGAAATTTCCAAGGAAAGATCATGGATCCTAATGCATGCATCTACTGTGCTTAGCCATGCCCTTCCCATTATAATTGGGAAGTCCCCTTCATTGTTGTTCACTTCAATCACCAGAAAATCAGCTGGGTAAGACCAACCACACATAGTGGTAATGATGTCCTCCACAAATCCCAAGGGAATGGTGATGGACTGGTCTACCAGCTCTAGTTGGATGTTGCTCTTCTTAAGTTGTGGCAGGTTCCAGGCATGATACATCTCTTGTGAAATTAAGTTGACTCTGGAACCTGAGTGAAGAAGAGCACTATGTGGTTTATTTTCGGCAATTTGTAAATAGATTAAGGGACTCCCAGGGTCAGTGAATTTCCTAGGAAGGTGGCCTACCTTGATCCAGTCGGTTACGGTATGTGTTAACATAACAGTATGCGTTAGGCTCTAATGTTGAACTGAAGGGTGCTCCGAAGTGTTAGATGGTGGAGGAGTGTACATGGACTCAACCGCTTCTTGTTGCGAGATTTTGTCTGGTCTTTTAGTTCTGAAGAAGGGTCTTCTCTTTTTACAGTTGTCATAACTAGCAGCAGGTTGAATATTTACAGATCTCATAGCGTGACATTGCTGTGGTTGAGGAGGGAGTTTCCCTTACATTGTTGGAGTAGGAGGTGTTGTGGGAACTACAAGTGGAAGAGGTGAGGATGGAGTTGGAGGATGGGATGAGTGTGAGATTTCTCTCAGAGGAGAAGGAGTCCTCCTAAAGTACTCTCGAACTTGGTAGTGACGTTGGGGAGTAGTGTGACCCATAGAGTCACATGGAGAAACAGGCTGTTACACATAATAACCATAAGGATTGGGCTGCCGGTAAGGGTACTATTGTGTTGGCAGTGGCATCCCCCATGACTATGGGTATTGCCACTGCTGATGCTGTCTGATGGGCTGTGGTGGAGTTCCACTTGGATAATACGTTAGTGGTTGGTGGAACTGCCTTCGGTTACCTTGTGGATAAGGTAACCTTCGGGGTGTTTACCGTTGATTAAGTCTTGGATTTAGTGCATACACCCCAGACTTTAGTAGATGTGAGATAATTGGACAACATCCCTTAGGATGGTCATAGTGGCAGATCTCACATCCATCGTCATCATCTATGTCAGAGTTCACAGCCTCATCAAAGATAATGATGTTCCCCTTACCCTTGTTATGTGCAAGGCTTGAATCTCTCCGCTTTGTCTTACCTTTGTCACTACTTCGTTCCTCTTTAGACTCCTCTACAATTTTCAAGACGCTTTCAAGTTTGGAGTCTAAAGAATCCCACAATTGGTCCATCTTAGTTGATACTTCAGTTGTTAATTTTTGGATCGGCAAGGTTTTCTAGTTCACCAACTCTTCGAGTGGTGACTCATCCTCCTCATCACAAAATTTCACTCCCTTTTTTCGAAGGGAGGGATCACGGTTGTATTCTTCCGCACTTTCTCTTTTGCATAGCTCACCTTCTTCTTTTGCTACTTGTTCCAAAAAACCATGTACTTCATGGGCTCTAAGTTGTGAGAGTCTCCCTTGGGCATAAGTCCCAAGGGTTCTTCTCGTTTCATGCCTTAGCCCATCCATGATGTGGCGAAGTTGATCCCTCTAAGCGTACCCATGGCCCGAGCAACGATGTAACAATGTGTATTAGCGGGCCATGGCAACATTCAAGGGTTTGTGAATACCCTGCTTCCATCCTTGGATCTACTTATGCAAATTGGACACTTTAGAGTACGTCTAATACTTATTGTTGAATAGTTTTAGCATCGTATTCCACCTCCTGATGGTTTTCGATTCTAAGGACCGGTACTAACTCTCTGCTTCTTTGGTGAGTGCCCTTGGGAACAACTTAAGTTTTTTCCACTCATTTTCTATATTCTTCAAGGTACAGGCATCGTGGAATGCTTGTAAATGATTTGTAGATCAGCATTGTATCCCCCTTCAAATTGTGGGATATTGTTTATGTCTAAACGTTTGATCCGAGTATCTTTTAAATGCCTTGTGGGAATCCTAACTACCTCCGTTATGTCAAGCATACTTCAAGTTTCGAGTAGGGGCTTATCATGATCATCTCTTTCATGATGCCTGTGATGTCTGCATTGTTTCCTGCTCTCCCTACATCCTTGCCCTTGTCCTCTCTCTTAACTTTCCCATTGAGGTCTCTCATTTTGTCTACCTTTATCCTCTCCGTTGTGTTCATGATGGCTGCGCCTAGATGTGGAAGGAGAGGGTGAGTGATGTGAAGAAGGGGAAGAAGAAGGGGAACCATCACCATGACGATGTTTCTTGCCTTCTCTTCAGCTGCTACAGCCCCGATCGTGGTGACGATCTAAGTGCCTGTCCTTAGCATGAGTTGTTGTTCCTTCTGTGAACAACTGGTGTTCATGGGTAACAGAACCAGGGATATGTATTGTCGATCGTAGGTTTTGATACCCAACCTCCTCATCATCGTTAGGAGGGGGAACATCGTTTGCTAAAGAACCCATTATAAGGGTTCCTCATCTCCTATTTCACTAAGGACGTGTAGACCTTTGCCCTTTAGTAGTGTATGTTGACTCTCCTACCTAGCGTCCCTCATACGTTGTGCTTCTGTGGGATAATAATCCCTCATGTCAAAATCTTCCGCAACGTATTTAAAGTATAACTCAGTCATGCTAATTTGTGCCAAGGCACGGAGAAGCATGTTAGGAACAACATGATCTGGGGCTAACATGATGTTACCTTGCAAATCTCTCCATCACAGCTATTCGTCTTGATGGAGGATAAAAGTAAAGTTTGGAATATACTCATCGGGATGAGTATAAACTATCTTATATTGTTTAGGACTTAGCTAATTTCAGCTATGTGTTTTATGTTGCCGACTATCTCTTGTATGGTCCTTAGGTGGTGAATTGCTCTTATGAGAAGAAGACATTTTGATTTATCGGTGTGTGAATTTCATTGTTATAAAATTTTTCTGTTAATTAACCTGAAGGTTCGTTTAGGCTCCCAATGATATGAGTGATATCCTTTATGTTTTATTCGGCGCACAAACACTTAGTCCCTGGCAACAACGCCAATGATGAGTGGCAAGGTACCCCTACACTCAACCATACGAAATGAGTGTAGCATGCGTGATCCAGTCGAACTCTGTAGACTAAGTGCCCACATGCCCCATGGAACACTTGGGGTTAATCATTCATTGTCTTCGCAGACTTACTTGTAATTGTCACGGTGTATGGTTAAGTAAGTCCGAGGTATATGATTTTTATAGTTTTTAATGTTTTTCTCCTATGCTATTGAGGTGAAGGGTTGAGAACCTAGCTAACTCTAACTAATGACCTAAGTCTAAATTACCTAGCGTCAGCATCCGTTCCCACTTACCGTACACACCATGAACTATGCAACCGCGGCTACCAAATGCTAATCATTACTGGGATCACCACGCGTAATGCACGTGCTCGAAGTGGTCGTACTGAGGCATCTAACTAGCCTAAACGTAATGAGCATCCATTCCTTGACTAATCGTACACATCCTTAGATGCTCGTAATCAAGTTGTACTCATTCTACATTCTAGGAGTTGAGGGTGAGAGAATCTAATCGCGATGAGCAGCCGATTCCTTGATTAGCCGTATACATTCGTAAATGCTCGTAATCAAGTCGTACTCATGCCATGCTACTGTAGGGTAATAAATAACAGGTAGGAAATAACATATAAGAAATAATAAGTAATAAATCCTATTCCATGCACTGCAAGGTTTATCCACAAAGCTCGTCTTTATTGCCGTACACAACTTGTGTTCAGGTACAATGTTGCTTGAATAAAGATCCGTTCACTTGGGGACTCCTACTGCAGGCACATGGAAAATATTCTATCTCTAGAGTGATCAATTTGTGAGAGTTTCCCTACTTCTAGCCTAGGATGGGGAATAAGGGGAGTGCTACCTCTTATTTATAGATATGGCAGTGAACCGCGATATCATGTACGCGATATCACAGGGGACGACGCAATATCGCAGCGGCCGCAATATGGCGTACACGATATCGCGGCTTATGCGAATCGCGTACGCGATATTGCGGCTTATGTGAATCGCATCTCATCAACCTATAATAATCCAAGGAACTCTAAGTAGAGATAGAAGATATTTTCAAACCTTTGATTGAACTTTTTAATTATTAGAAGCATAAATATTATAGAGTCCAAAATTTTTATTTTCACCATAATAAGTAATCCAAATAACTCTTTTGAGGTTGTCGAAGGTAAAATTCAAAAATTCTTCATTCTAATTATTATTAATAAGAACAACAATACCTCCTTTATTATTTTCATAAGTAACAGAAATAACAATGTAGTTATTAAAACTAATATTAAAATTTCTTGTAGGAAAAGATAATCTAGAGTAAAATGCTAGTTTAAATAATACTCCTTGGATATCTTGACTTAGGACATATAAAAAGTGCTTCAAATATTTTATAACAAAACATGATAAAATTAACATTGAGTTGTGCGGAAGAAGGCTCCCAACCTTGATTTTTCAAGATTGACATATGGTACTGTAGTAGAAGTAGAGAGAGAAGGAGATACCCTTGGGATTTTTAGTATCTATAGGCCTTTTTAATTTATGTTTTAGCAAATGAAATTCATTTAAATTAGTATTTTCACTACTAGCCCTTACTAAAAATTACCTTTTTTATAAAAATAAATTCCTTTTAAATATCAAGAATTTACTAACCTCTTTAGAATTAAAAGGATTAGTGAAAGATTAAGAACTTGTTGAAGTAGATTTCATTTGTGCCTACTAAAAATTTCCATTATTTATCTTTCCTAAAAATGTTTATTTTTTTCATCACAAATAACTTTTTAATTGAAAACAAGATAGATATGGCCTTTATAACAATAATAGCTTTGACATCTTTGTAAATTATAGTATGTAATTTTCTTGAAAAAACACTAGCCTTGATTTTGAATTTTCTCTTGATTTATTATAAACCAATCTCTACATAATAAAGCACATCATCTAGTAATATTTTTAACTTTGTCTTTATGATTGTGCTAATGTTGTCAATAATTCTACTTTTAACATTTTGAAAAATAAAAGAAATATTTTCTAATTTAATCCAATAAGGAGTTTAAGAGTAATAAAAAGAATAAAGATCAAAATCCACTTTCCATTCCTACGTAATAAAAGTATTACAATGATCCATAAAAACTTTAAGATCTAATGATTTCTCAACTATTTTAGAATTGGCCGATTTGACAAGCAAAAATGATTAAGAAAAACAGCAGGTATGCAAAATATTAAATCCATAGCATTCACGAATACTTTAAATTACTGGTCTTAAATTCTTCTTTAGTTGAATACATCTACTAATATGCAAAAATATGTATTGTGAAGTGATATCTTTTGATAGGGATTTATATAAATCATTAGATAAAATAAAATGAAAAGCTTCAAAATTCTTCATAGTTTCTACAATTTGAGATACATTAGTATTTTCCATCTTCAAATCATTCATTGCTGATGAGCTATTGGATATTCTAACACTCCAACATACAAGTCACAAGTGTGCACATGTGACCTGATCATAATCCGTGGATGACCAATGTAGATTTACTAGCAGTTGAGGTTCAGTTCATGATCACTATCTTCTCACTTTGAGTTAGTGGCATTTAAGCTTTATGGTTTAACTCTCGGTGAGGCATATGATAGGTTGATGTTGTTGGCTCAGACTAAGACTAAGTGTGGATATGATTGAAATAGAATAATAGAATCTAAGTGTAATGCAAGTAAAGAGAGTATTCTAGCCTATAGGCAATAAGTATCCATTCCTAGTTTATAATTCAAGTCTTGGGCTTATGCAACCATCACTAGGATTACCAAGTGTTATGCTACTAAGAAAACCAAGTAATAGCACTACAAAAATTACCAAAAGATTATACTATACATTTGAACTATTCATACTTATATACTAAGGAACAATGGAAAAGTAAAGTACTTACAAATTTTAAATGATTTAATCAAAGTAAACATATCAAAAGGTAAAAATTAAGCTAAGTAAGAAACATAAACTAAGTATAATGCTAAAATGGTGGAAAATAATCTTGATCTTTATTTCCAATCGTGACCTATGCTTAAGAATAATTCACTCAAAGAAATATTTCGTATAATTTCTTAACACCATACTGCAGGCATTCACTACATCACTAAGTGTAAATCAAGAAAAAAACCACAATAATTTATCTAAGTGTTAGGCCAAAGTTTTTCATCCGATGTGACAATGGGTTGGTATTTATAGTATAAATTAGGATCCATTACATCGTATCCATGATGATGTAAGCAAAGCTACAATATCATAACATTGACTTAAAATATTTTATCATACCCCCATGATTGACTGGAAAGTCACCCTCAAGTTAAAACAAAAGGAGAATAAAGTTCTTTACAAAATTTTTGGGGTTATATACAGACTTAAATACTATAACTTATTTACATGAATGACTCTACTACGAATGTCACATTATGGTTTGAGTGATGTTTACGAAATTATCATACATTACATGATGGACACACATGACAACAAAACAAAAATTTGGAGCTCAATGTATCCTTTAGGTTCCTAGTGTGATGGCTCCTCCATTGGTCTCTTTTCTTTATCATTGGGCTTTTAAAATTGATAGCAGTTAAGTAATGGCTAAAGTTTCTCCTCTTCTAATCTAGGATCATGTACCATCTAGGTGAATTTAATGATGTTTGCTGAAGTTAGTACTTCCCATGTGCAAGGCAGTTGTGAAAACATCTTATTCATCTCCACATACCATGCTATGAACTTTTGTTTTTCTTCTTCAAAAGTTCTAGCCACTTTTCTCTACTCTTGGTAGTCTGTCATTTTGTAAGCCAAATTTCCTGCGATGTTCTTTTGATCCTGGTAACTCACCTTAAGCACTTGAAGTTTAAAGTTTGCTATGTATAAATTTTTTTGGACATCCTTTCTATCTGCAAACTCTTTTTTATATAGCACATAAATTGTAGGCACTTGCTACTCTAGTTCCTTTCTAGGTCTACTTGCTATGAGCATGGCTACATTAGCATAATGGAGATTTGTTAATTCCATGTATTCTATGATATCTTCGATCTACAGGTTCTTATTCTTAAATTTAGCTTGATGGACATGGGAAAGACCATCCAAGGTTGACTACCAATTAGATGTCTACATTATGATGATGTTGATTTTGACCTTAGCCATCTAGATTTATTTTTTGTTAATCTATTTATACATGTCCACTTAGTCTTTCAAGTTTTCTTTTAGCTTTTCATGCTTTTTGACCTCAATTTGCCATATGTTAATCTCAATATCTAACTCTTGGTGGATTGTGCAAACTTGCTTCATTAATAGGATTCTATTTTCCCTCATCAATTTTTACATGTCATTGTTGACTCTTATGAATTGTTCTATAGGCTGATGGATGCTCTCTTTGAGAACATTCTTTTATTTCTCAATATCAATCAATATTATATTTTTTGTAGTAATCCTCTTGTTTTCTTCCACTAAGCTAGTTAGGGCTTTGGCATGGACATACACTTGTGTTTTAGCCACTAAAGTATTCCATGTTACTTTCTTTTTTTTTCCATCTCCACTTAAATATTTCTAGCTATTAGCTAGGCTACTTATTTAGTTCTAAATTTTTCTAGCTTCTCTAGAGCTACATATTATGTAGGATCTTGTTTCTCTACTCTTAATGCTACCAAGTTAGCTTGCAACCTCTACATCTCATTTTCTGCATGTTCAACTATAGTTTTAGTCATTACTAGCTTTCCCTTTATTGAAATCAACTTTTACTAAACTGTAGTGATATTGTTAGGGATATCAAAAAGGTTTTTCATTACTTGCCCTATCTAAAAAAGTCTATCTAGGATATTCTTATGTTCTTGTAGGGCCATAGAGGTTCTAGCTATGGTTTCAACATCTTTGGCTCTAGTCAAATCTGCTGGTAGCATAATGAAAATATTGAAAGACTTCTTGGTATGATTAGTAATAATTTTAGCTGCTCCTATTGAATCTTGGTGTTGCATAATGACAACTATGGCTCCTTGTCCTATTTATAGCATAACCTAGAAGGATGCAACATTTCTTGATATTTGTTGCAACCAATTCTCATCTTCCACTGCATGTAATGATATTTGACCACTAGTGGATTGTGTCAATACTGCAAGTGTTACAAGATTATCTCTAACTTGGTACATGCTTGAGACTTCTCTATTTCCCCAACTGATGATTCCTATAATTTATTGTAAATGGCTCATAGAAGGCTTTTATTCTTTTTGTTCTAATGGAGCACTTCATCTAGGTCTAGCACCAGCTAGTGTTGATCTTTTGGGTCTTACTTGTTCTTGTCCTATAGCTAGAATGTTTTTGGCTAGTTTGGATCTTGTAGCTCCCTCAATGCTTGTTGGCTTCTCCAATTGATCTTTCTTAGGAGGCACTGACTTTGACATCTTGGTGTAGGATGCATTTTTAGCCTTGTGTAGAACATTGTTAGTATAGCCTAGAATTCTAACTTACTTGCATAGTCTTCTTATGAGGCAAGGGAATGACAAAGTGAGTTTCCCTACCTTCTTCTCTTTAAATCTTCTTTGAATTTCTAGAAGGAGAAAATGAACTATGTTCACTTGAAATTTTCCCATAAGGATGGTGCTTCTTCTTGTAGCATAGGTGGAAATTTGGTTCAATCTTTTATTGGAAAAAATATGGTAACTCCCGATCTTGAAATATATCTTCTCTTCAGTGAACAATTCACTATATTCTTTGTATGCTACTGTGTAAGCCCTTTTTAGCCATGATTTCTTTTTCATTAGTGTTGGATCTTGTAGAGATTTGTGTAATGTTTTCTTCGAAATTTGGAAGATTTAGTGCCTCTATGATTTGTTCCATTGAATAGGTTACTGTGATTTCCTTGATTTTGACTTTGGCATCATCTTGTTTATGTTTCCAAAATTGGTAGACTTCCCCTAAGTATCATTCATCACTACATGATAAAGTTAGTTAAAGAGGAGAGGCTTGGAGTTGCTCTTAGATGTTGATAAGTGAAAATTCTATGAAGAGTCCAAAGCTAAGTTCCACAATGATTATGAACATGATGGACTTCTCCTAAATAGCTTGGAAACACCTGCTTGGCAGCATGAGGTGATGTCCCTACTCTGAAGCTGGTAGTGCTTTAGCTTCAACTTGTGTAGAATGTTCCATCGCAAGTGTTTGCTATTAAATGTTGAAAGATTGAGCTTCTTGCTTAGCCTGTGGAGTTTGTTCTCTAGCTTATTTCCTTCCTTTGGGTTTTTTACCTCTTTGTTATGGGGATCCTTTGGCTGTAGGTCTTTTAGGAGCCATCTACAACCATGAAGGATTTGTTTAAGATTATGTAAGGGTTTGAAATAAGTTCTTAATGATTCATAATTCTCTTTCGAGTTCTTGGATTGGATCAAAATTTATCCTTATTATTACTTTATAGGTCTTATTATGATTGAATAGTTAAATTTTTTTAAAAAAGAAACCCTTACTGCTATATTTTCTAGTGTATTATAGATAAGTTAGTTCCTTATGATCTCTCATAATGGTTATTTCTTTATTTACATATATTGGAATGGTCGTTTGGGAAAAAATATTTAAGTTTACTTGATTATTTGGTTAAAATATGAATAGTTATTATAGTTCTTATCCTTAATATATTCTTCTAGGTGTTAAAAATATTTTTGCTCAAATTATACAAGCTGTGTACAACACTCTTCCCCATAACTAAGTTGATCTCCCCATGATCAAGAGGGTTTAAGAATCATGTAAATCAAAGCTATGGTGAGGAAGTTATGAAGCTTGAAATTTTCATTCCTAGAGGGTTAGAAAAAATAACTTGAACTCCCTATGTATCAAATTAGAAGAATGAGAAATTTCTAACTCCTCAAGCATATATATAGATTTTTGTGACAGCAACATCATAGATATGACATCGTAGCTATAATGTCATCATCAAAAAATTTGAGATTTTGGGTAATTTTTTATGGGAAAATTGAGTGAAATGAATAGTATAGAAAATGTAGAGGTGGTTTTGTGGGTTTTTGAGTAAGGATGATGCTCAGAATATGAGAATTTATCATTAAAAGTATATGAAAGAAGGAATCTTAGGCAAAGTAAGTTGATTAGGTTTCGTAGAAACGATTGGTAGGAATTGTGATAAATATAATCAGTTATGAGTATTTAGGAAAGTGAAAATAATTGTTTAAATGTTTTTGAGGTACAAGATGATGTGGTATTGGTCATTAGGTATGAAGCACAAGAGTTATACAAGTGCATCCTCCCCAAAGTAGGCTCTAGCCCTTAGTACCCTTATATAACCACACCTACAAGTGTTCGTAGGTACTCAAGGAGTTGAATGTAAAACATACCTATCTTCCAAAACATAGATGTTAATATTACCTTAATGACAAAATGACACTATGTGATATAAAACTATTAAAGTATGATTACACATAATAATGAAATGAAATGGGAGTAGCAAAGAAAATGGAACATGAGGTGTCTTACCATAGGCCTAATGAA
>MNCI01037482.1:68741-88260 GCA_015680685.1 Gnetum montanum
TTCACTCTAGGACTCCTACTGCGGGCACATGGGAAATTAATCTAACTCTGGAGTGTTCAAACTGCCAGAGCTTCGCTACTTCTAGCCAGGATTGGGAAATGAAGGGAGTGCCACCTCTTATTTATAGATATGGCGGCGGACCGCGATATCGTGTACGCGATATCGCGTCTTTCTCTGTGATATCGCGGTATCACGGCACTATGCATGTCGCGTCTCATCAGTAATACCCAGATATTATTGTAATGTTTATTTTTAAAGCTGGAGGCAGTATAAAAAAGGATTCATCAGGCACCAGAAAAAAAATTTCTTTGGAAGGAAAAAAGGGGATTATGCAAAAACATCAAAAGAAAAATCATTTCTATTGGGAAAACAAGAAGAAGGATTTGATACTAGTAAATTCTATGTCACATTGGAATGAATTATGCTTGAGATTTATTGAAGATTTGTTGAGCCTTGTGGAAATTCCGCTAACTTATAATCAAATTGCTGCATTGTGGAGATAGTAGAGTAGGATTGCAATTTAGGCAAGCCTCCTTTGTAATCTTTAAATTATTATTTATAATTTCAATTTAATTTAATTATAAATCTTTATTCTTGAACTTATGATTAGAAGTTAGGATAAATGTTTATAATTTTACTTATGAGTGATAGGCATAAGCATGGAATTTAATTAGATTCAATTCTAATTGTTTATTGTCTTGATGATTTTTTTTTGACTTTTTAATTGTTCCTCCATGGGATATGACTTGTAGGTTAGTCATAGACGAGGTGAAAATTCTAGCCTATAGGTAATAAGTATCCATTCCTAGTTTATTGTTCATGTCTTTGGCATATGCAATCGTCATTGGAATTACCAAGTGTTATGCTACTAGGCAAACCAAGCAATAACACTAATGGAATTATCAGACAATTACACTATATGTTCAAAATTAGGTGTACTTATATTGTCATACTAGGAAATAATGAAAAAGTAAAGTAATTAAAAATTGTAATGATTTAATCAAAGTAAACATATCAAAAGGTAAAAATTAAACTAAGTAAAAGGAAAGTAAACTAAGTAGAATGCTACAATGATAGAAAACAATCTCAATTTTTATTTTTAGCCATAAATAATTCACTTAAACAAAGATTTCATACAATTTCTTAACACCATACTATGAGCATTCACTATATTTCTTAGTGTAAATTAAGAAAACAAACTACAAGAATTTACCTATGTGTTTAACCAAAGTTATTCATTTGGTGCAACAGTGAGTTGGTATTTATAGTGAAGACCAAGATCCACTATATCATATCTACAATGATGTAAGTAGAGCTATGATATCATAGATATGATATTGCATCATCAAATTAAAATAATTTTATCACTTTCCAAAAATGTTTCCGCCATAATAACTCCAAAAGAAATCCTTCAGATTGACAAAAAATTCTTCTTGAAATATTGCTTCCTAGCCACAAAAATGTTAATGAAAGCATACAATTCTAAAAAGAAATAAGACTAACTATGAATATGAATGAAGATTAAATTATATTATTTTAGATTTTGTGAAATAAAGTAGTAAGATTATAGTAAAATTTTGATATATTCTATTAAATGTATGTTCACAAATTATTTAAATATTCTTCTAAGTTTTGATAACATGGTAAGTAGATTTGTGAAGAAAGTTCTTTAAGGGTTGTAAAAGTACCACCATTAGAAAACATCATTTAGCACCACTCGAGAGTCCAAAAGTAGCAATAAGGAAGGGAAAACTCAAGATGGATTATGTCTTAATCCTTAAAGTGCCTAACAAAAATTACATAGTATTACATAACCCGTTAGACATCGTTATAGGTATTGGATTTGCTATAAGTAAATGACCATGTAACAAGACCAATGCGATGCATGCAACCACATGAGCACACATACAAAATATAGTGAAAATCTTAGAGAACTAAGAAACTTTCCTGCAGTAATGTATCTATCCATAATTGCCACTTCAGAGAGAGGATGGCAATTTAAGCATTGAAACCAAAGCTCCACCACAAGCCTACATATTCTTGTGACAAGGTTCACAAGGAGTTAGGGCCCATGTAGTTCTAAAGTCATGGTTAAAATAGTATGGAACCTGATAGATTCTCCATAGTTCTTTGGCTTCCATTTTGGAGGAAAAAAAATTTCAATTCACCAACAAGGCATATATATACTCTCCTATACTTGGAAAAAGAAATATCCTTGAACTATATGCTTTTCTAAATATGAAGATTTCCAATGGATATCAAGGGACTTTAAACAACTATAAGCTCTTCTAATAGTTGTAAAGAATAAAGTGTTGAACTTAATGTATCATCTAATAGATGCTTAGAAAAGCTCATACAATCTAAGTTTAGAAAGAAAAGGTTTTCCTTTTCCATCTAAATTGTACCAACCTTTCTAACCAAAATATTATCTACTTACCTAACATGTGAATTCATCATCTATCTTTGGTTGTGAAATGAGAGGGTAGAGTTGATCCTCTTGTGATCAGGGGTAGGCTATTTCATACCTTGGGAGCATCATGCCTCATGCTTAATAATAGCCTTTCACTATCATGCATAGGGATCTTGAGATTTTAGCCTCACTATTGTACTGACTTAAATCATCGGTGTAAGGCTGGAAAGGAAAACAAACACTGAAAGATTGTCGGGTAGATACAGCTGACCCTACCTTCACCCAAGGGCAAGCTGAAAAAGTAAATGAAGGTAGAGTGCCTTGGATGATCTACATGCAAATCAACCAAGGACTTCCCCGAGTGTAAACTATGGCTTGCACTGGGGTTATCGTAACTAATGTTTTAAAACGTAAACAACAAGTACGAAATGAAAATAGAAACGCATGCAGAATTGGTATTGTAAATGAAACATAAACTAAATGTAAAACAGAGTAAATAGAATAATGGCTAGCAAAAAGAACTATATTGTATTGCTTAGAAAAGATGTGCATTGGTCAAAGCATAGTTGCTTGTGTGGATAGCAGGTCAAGCGCCAAGCCCTGGGGTGATGTGATGTGATGTATTTCAAAAAGTGCTTGGATGCTAGGAGTCAAAGTGTGCCAAGCGCCCAAGGATTGTTGGTCTGAGATTCCTAAGCTATCCAACTCCAAAATTGCTAACCCTTAAACTGCCCACCCCCTGTTTATGTGAATTGACAAGGTATTTATAGGGCTGGGCCGGGCTCGAGTGCAGAATTCAAGAATGGAATCAACAGCTAGGAGATGAGAGGAAAGTGGATCAAGTGACACATGTCCAATGGACAGCTGTATGTGAGTTGGACGTGTGTGGGCAAGCTATGTTCTTGACCAAGTTTATCATATCTTACAACGTGTGGCTTACTCAAGCCCATGGAAGCACATACAATTTGGACCATGAGGGCCTGACAAGCCCACAAATGAAGATTTACAATGAAATGATAATGTACAACAAGAGAAATTGGTTGTGGCTCACTTGAAATTCTTGGATTTCTGACTTGACTACTGTAGAATGTCGATTCGAGTGGTTTCGTGGCTATTTGAGGTGTCTTTTCTTAACAAGAGCCTCCAGTGTGAGTTGATTTTGTCTTGGCATGACCTGAGCGTGTGCACGCGATACTCACACTGCACTCACGTTGCAGCATGACCTCAGTGTGAGTGAACAAAAACTTGCAATTTTTCACCAAATTTTGGAATTTTGAAGCCTGATTCTTGCAGCAAGGATTACCTAATTGTGATTGACGAATTGAGCCTAAAAGTGCCTTGTTTCGAGCCATTTATGGCAGGTCACGCTGCAGCATGACCACAGTGTGACATGACTCGAAAATAATGTATTTTATTCAAAATTGTGATTTTGAAGCTTGATTCTTAAGTAGTAATTTATATGCTGTCATATTAACACAAGTAAGGACCTTGAAAGGTCCATCATAACACCTTAGAAACTTCTAGCTAGCATCCTTCTTTGGCCTCATTTTCCCCACATGATCCATCTTTAACAACACCTAATTGCTAATCACAAACTTCAACTATCTCCTTCTACTATCTCTTGTTTGTTTATGTCTTGAATAGACTTTTCTAAGTATAATCAAAGAACTTGGATAGGATTTGCCTAGGATTTGATGAAGTCATCCACTGAATGATTGGAACCTTGACAGAAGGTTTCCACCAGTTGAGGAATTAATAGTTGCCTCTCCAATGCTAACTCCATCATAGACAATCTTGTGGCTAAGGAATTTTGAATATTATAGTTGAACTAAGTCACAGGTAGTAGAGCCATCCAATTTATCTAATTGAACTAGATGAAATGTTGAAGATATTCCTTAAGAATACTATTGATCCATTTTGTTTGCATGTCTGTTTGAGGATGGCACTTCGAGGGTATCCATAGGTTTGTCCCTAACATTCCAAAAAACTTTAACCAAAAATCCCTTGTGAAATAAGAGTCATGATTAAAAATATTGCTTGACAATAATTTGAAGTAGTGCATAACATTGTCAAAGAATAAGGATTTCATATCCTTATCCATGTAAGAAGTAGAACATGAGATGAAGATGACATACTTGGAGAACTTATTAACAACTATAAGGATACTAGAAAATCCATGTACTATGAGAAGTCTTGTGATGAAATTCATGGAGATGACCATTCATGGAAGCTTCAAAATTTTCAAGGAATGAAGTAGACCCTTTGGTTTCTCATTGGAACTTTTTTCTTGTTGATAGAATAGCTTTGCACAAAATTAGTGACCTCAACCCCTAAATTAGGGTAATCTAACTACTACTCCACAAACATCACTATATACTTATGACCTGGATGATCAAACCAAGGAGTATTATGGTATTTTTGGATGATTTAAGAATGTAATGCATCCTAATTAGGAATATAGGACTAGGTTTACCTAAACATGAGTAGGTCATCTACTTTGTTGAAATTCAAATCACCTCTATCATAAAAAAGCTTTTATAACTCTTGATCACATTAATCATGTTGCAACCCATCCCTAATCTTTTATCAAAGTTCATGGTCAACTACAACCCAAGAGTTATTGGGTTATCCCACAATTTTCAATGTGTGTACCTAAGGATGTTTTCTTGAAGCATTTATGACCATATTTTCCCTACTTGGTTGATAGACAAACTAAAGATCAAACTATTGTAAGATGCCCAATCATTAAACTTGCTTCAAGTTCAACTTGGATTGGTTAGGAAGGTAGCTCATGGAAGTGTTATTAGTTTTGACTACCATGGAATCCCCAAGAAGATAGTATTACCAGATGTGAAGATAATGCATAATGGTGAATGTCTTCTTTTCATGCACTAGTAATAACTACTTAATTTGATTTAACATTTAACTTCTTTAACTCAAATGCCATTGGATGATTGTCTTGCAAAAGCACCCCACCAATGACCTCATCTATAGCATCTATATGAACTTCACATGATTTTGAGAAGTTAAGAAGGATCAACATAGGTTAAGTTGTGAGAGGCATCCTAATTTTATCGAATGCTTATTGGCACTAGTTGGTTAAGCTTATTATCATCCTTAAGAATCTCTTAATAAAATTTCTTTAATAACTTGCTAAGCCTAAGATTTTTTGAATAGGCCAAGTGAAAATGGCCTTCACTTTCTTTGAATCTAGCTTTACCTTTCCTCTACCAATGATGTGGCCTAGGAATTTTAGCTCTGGCTTACCAAATTCATACTTCTCTTACTTAACCTATAGTTTTTCCTCCTACAATTTTGAGAATACCAAATTCAAATGTTGAATGTGCTCATCCATTGAGAAAGAGTACACCAAAATATCATGAAGATATACCATAACAAAATTATCCAAAAATAGACATAACACTTCATTCATAAGTGTAGAAAATGTAGCTAAAGAGTTACACAACCCAAAAGACATGATAATTCACTTATATGAACTATAATGAGTGATACATGTTATCTTCTCTTCATTACTCTTTGCAATTTATACTTGATATTAAACTTAACAAAGATTGATTTGAGAGAAAACTTAAGTCCTCTCTAGCTAGATGAATAAGTTCAAAACCAATGGTATCAAATATCTATTCTTGATGGTATACTTATTAAGTAGCTTGAAGTCCTAACACAATCTCAATGAGTCATATTCTTTCTTGGTGAATAATGCTAGGGCTCCATAAGGAGATTTTGAGGATCAAATGTAATCCTACTTATCAATCTTTCCATCTATTGCCTTAGCTCTATCAATTTAGGAGTAGTCATTCTATAACATCATTACCTAGGAGGGGCAGTCCCTATTAATATCTTAATTTTATCATCAATAATTCATCAATTCAACATTTCTCTAGGTAACTCTGCTAGCATCAAATCCCTATACCTCCCCAACATGTTCTTCACCTTCATGTTTACCTATGTCGCACTCTTATCTTCCATCTCCCACAACATCATAAGGAATATCTAATGGATTGAATTCTAAACAACCCATTTCATTAACATAGGCAAAACAATCTAGGTTTCTTGATTAGCATTAGTTGCTCTTGGTGTATGGAGCTGGTTCACTCCATATTTAAATTACCTTTAATGCACTAAATCCAAATTTTATGCAAAGACAAATTTATTTTCTAGAAAAATAAGAAAACTAGCTATCTTCAATTAAATTATTCGAAGGTTACAATAGGGTTCACACAACCCACAAGCATCAAAAAATCTATTACACTCAAATGATATTGCAATGCATGAGGCTCTACAATCACACAATGGTTGTTCTCAATGCAAGACACAATCATGAGAAATCTCTTCCACAACCTAGGATTGAGATCTCAACTCAAAAGTGAGATACAAGAGAATAGAACACATAGATCAACACGCCACAAACTGATATTGGAGCTGCAATCACCTATTTCACTCACTCAGTGTGCTTATCAAATCTATCTTGCCTAGTTCTCCTTGCACACAAGCTCTCCTTCCTCCTCATGGATGAAGGCATACATAATTATAAAGATTCAAAACCTTAGGAAGTTTTCTATTTGCCTCCCTAGATGTTTCCCACATGGATCTAGAGTTCTTTTGATGTTTCCTTATCAAAATGCCAAGTTAGAGATTTTCTTCTTCATTGACATGGATGCCTCTTGTATCATGTAGATGTCTCCTATGAGAGGCATGTTATTAGGAAAGATGTCTACTATTTTTGGGAGATGTCTTCTCTAGACTGGAGATGTCTACACTTCAAGGGAGATGTCTTTAAGAAGACATCTATCTCCCTACTCTTGGGAGAGACATCTACTATTTTTGGTAGATGTCTCCTTTGAACTTGAGACATTACTACTTTAGGAAAGATGTCTCTAGAAAGATGTCTATCTTTTTGGGAAGACGTCTATCCTAAAGGTGCCAAAAATAAACATGCTTGTTTTGATGTCGAGGGCTTGTGGATGCCTTCCAATAAGTCCCCATAGTCCCTAGAACCTCCTAAACCCATCAAAATAAACTAAAAACACCTCCAAAAATGTTAAAACATCCAAGAATCTTCATCATAAAAATTCAACACAAAAACATGCATAAAAACTAGACACACATGTCCAAGTCTTCTCCAAGAGAAAAACCTATAAAAACAACTTATAGGACAAGCACAAGGGAATTGAAATAGGTGTTCCTACACTAGTGTATAGGTCTTTACTATGTAAGGCAAATCCTCATGCAAAATGTAGAAAGCATCTAGGTATAAGACAACTAGCACCTTTGCTTTTTAAAATAATTCTTAGCTAAGAATGACTTGAAAAGAATAAATATCTAAGATAAAAAAGTTAAGTTTTCTACTTCATTGATCAACCTTCACAACCATTTGCTTAATAACTTTGGAACATCTAATTATATGAAACGTAGGTAACTTGCAGGATGTTAAAGTTAAATATGCTTAGAAAATGAGGGTACAAGCCATCTTTGATGAGAAAAAGTTGTACATGATATCTATATCAACCAAGGCATCAACCATATGCTCAACCATATGAATACGAGCATACACAAATGATCTAGTTAAATTCCAAGGACTAAGTGCTTATGCACCTTTACAGAACTCGGACGAGTTAGTCAATCATTGTCTTCCCAAGCTTACTTGTATAGTGCAATTGTATGGTTAAGTAAACTTGAGGTATATGATTTTTATATATTTTTATGTTTTATGTCCTAGTGCTACAAAGGGAGAAGTGAACTAATTAAGTAACCAATTTAATTTAACTAATCAACTATGCTCTAACTAGTCCTAACACCAACATCCATTCCCACTTGTTGTACACATCTTGAACTAGTGCAACACTACTGGGATTACCAAACACTAATTGTTGCTGGGTTACCAAGTGTTCCATGCATGGTTGAAGTGGTCGTACTAAGTGTGCTTACTTGGGGGAGTTAACAAGGAGAGAGAGAGAACATTAATTAACTAAGGAAAACATTAAATAACTGTAAATAACATTAAATAGGCAATTCTAAATACTGCAAGGTTTATCACAAGGTTCATTTTTATTTCCTGCCATAAGGTGTGCTCAGGTACACAATGCTCAAATAAAGATCTATTAGCTTTATGACTCCTATTGCAGGCACTCAGAAATAATTCTAACTCTGAGAAGGAAAAAAAGGCAAGATTTTGAGTAAGGGACTATGACTAATTAACCAACTATTGCCAAACCAAGTGCACCCACCTCTTATTTATAGGCAACAAGATAGGCCTCGATATCGCTTGGAAGGCTTCAATATCATGTACCTAATATCGCAAATGCAATATCGTAGCCCTGATATCGTGACTCATCATACCCTCATGACTAAATGAAAAATCATCCTCAAGTTTCTTACAAAATATTGGGAAGGTATGAGATTATTGACTGAATGAGAATTGACAGTGATAGGGAATAACAAACTCAAAGTGTGCAATGAACGGATCGATAAACATATTACAACATTGGTGTTCACGCCCTTTGTGGTGAACACTATATATAGATGACATCCAAACCCTCATCTGACAGCTTGAAGAGAAAGAGAGAGAGAAAAGAAAATGAGGCGCATTACTGCCGATGTCAGAAATATGCACTCTGTTGTTCATCCATAGCCACATGACCAAACTTATTCCTTGCGTAAACACTCCAACTCCATTCCATACCAAGTTCTTCCTCCTATCCCAGTCCATTGTTCATGTATTCATCATCTATACACTCAACATAGTCACAAATTAGCAAAGATAGATAAGTCATAATGCAGTTGATACCTTGCCTCGATATAAGCACATTGGTTGGGTTGTGGGTATGAAAGATACTAGGTTAGAGGTTTTTAATTGATAACTACCGAAGGTGTAGGGGTGAGATAGGTGATTGAATGAAAAAATTTGTGATAGGGCCCCCATGACTAAGAGCAAACCTTTGGTAGCAATAGGGTGGAAAAACTAAAGGAAAAATGAAGATGAAACAATGGTGAAGCCAATAAAATGGAAGTCATGGATGGGGATGAAACAAGAAATGGTTGATTGCAAAGAATGTTTAAGGGAAAGAACTTAACAATTGCATAAAAAAGGAATGCCAGTGGATCCTTCCCAAAGCAGGCTCATGCCTTTTATGCCCTGATAGACCTACAAACCAAAGATTATGTAGGCTCTTGGAATGACATATGGAAACAAAGGTTAAGAACTTACCTACAAGAGTTTACCAAAGACTAATAATGCATCAATCAAGATGTAGACTAATCATAAAATCGGCAATGAGGTGGAATATGGAAAGAAATATGGAAGGGGAGGAGGAAATGGAATGGAATCCCAAGAGCAAGGTTGTGTAAAGTCCCTTATGTATTATGTGGTTAAGATGACTAAATAAAATTCATCCCAAGTCTAGAATCATGAACCACATCCAGTGACCTTGCATCAATACCTTTGACCAACCCATCCTCATGAAGCAAAGAGAATGCATCCATTGAGTCCTCACCATTCCAAGGAGAGAAAGATAGGAAAGCAGGAAGCAAGAAAGGGCTTTAGGTAGAGGAAACCTTTAGGCATGGGTAACATGTATGTGCAGTGCCATAACTAGTGTTTGTAGCCCATGTTGCTTTATTATGTCTAAGGGGTTTGCTTTGAATTCCCACTAGTTTTTTTTTTTTTTTTTGCATGAGAACCACACCATGCAAAGACTTATTTAGATTCATTCAACTTCTTGATATTTGGTCAATAGCGGAATGGTAGAAAACCCATGAAAAGCATCCAAGTACCCAAGAGAATAGCTAGCACAAGTGCATCGAATCCCCTTGAAGTCGCACCCTTTTCAACCATTGAATCCTTCCTTGGTTTGAAGAATACCAAGTAACCAATTCATTAATAAGTTTATTTAGAAAAAGGGATAGTACAATTCCAAAGCCAAAGGAGACCATAGCGTGGAATGGATGAATGGATGATGTGGACTCATTGCCTATTCTATCAAAAGAACCATATCTTAGTATCAACATTGAAGATCAAAGGTAAAAACCAAACATTAGTAATCAATATTATTATAGTCCAACCCACCATCATGAGCACTTATTATATGATGAATGAAAGTAAATTAAACAAAGAAATAGTAAGAATGTGAACGATGGTGTAAAAAAAAATAAGTAAAATTGAAAAGATGTGTAAAAAAAATATAAAAATAGCTAAGGGCTTAGAATGGTTAGCATTGGTGGCCATCTCCCCCACGACTAAGTTGGAAGGAGGATATCCAAAATAGTGAGAAGGGTTGTCCACCAATAGAGGTAATATGGATACTGGCTATTTTAGGCTCATGGAAAGGTTTTGTTTATTGGATGTTGACAAATACTTTCTTATCCAAGCTCTCAAGTTTGTAAATCATCATGGCTCCTGAAGAAAAAGTTGCGTGAATAATATAAGGTCCTTCCCAAAGTATTTGAAATTTAGTGAGCTGTGGCACATGTGTGGGGTTTCAATAAAGAACCTTATCTCCCAATTGGTAATTAACTTTTCTAATTTTCAAGTTATGACATCATTTATTGAAAGCCTTGTGTAATTCATTAGATGACAGGGTGACTAATCAGTTCTCATTTAGCAGGTTAAGGTTCATTATCTATTCTTTTTGTGCTAGATTAAGGTCAAGGTTGAGATCACACATCATAGATAGTGTATAGAGTTTTGCTTGAATAGGAAGCATTGGGAGTTTTTTGTACACTAACTCATAGGGAGAGTAGCCTATAGGGAGTTTCCATGTGGAGCGGTATGCCCAAAGAGCATCATTCAATTTGGTGCTCTAGTCTCGCCTATATTTGCTAATGGTTCTTGTCAATATTTTCGTAATCTTCCTATTGGTTACTTCAGCCTGACCATTCGCTTAAGGATGGTATGGTGTAGTCGGTTTGTGTTCAACTCCTAAGTGTTGCATCAACTTTTGAAAAGTCGCACTTGTAAAATGTGTATCATTGTTAGAAATAAGTGCACGAGGCATGCCAAACCTATTAATAATTTGTTGTTGAATAGATCATGTAGCGGTAGATGATGTACAATCCGTAATAGTGGCTACTTTTGCCAATTTTGTGAAATAGTTAACAGCAACAATAATGTAGGATTTTCCATTGGACATTGGTGTAATAGGCCCCATAAAATCAATTCCCAATATGTCGAATGGTTCTAAAGGTTGAATTCATTGTTGTGGATCCTCCATCCTAGTAGTTATTCCCCCATCACGTTGGTAGCGCTCACAAGATTGGACGAAATGATGAGCGTCCCGAAACAATGTAGGCCAATAATATCTTGCAAGCAAGATTTTAATGGTTGTTTGTCTCCCAGCATAATGATCCCCACAAGGGCTTTCATGTGCATCTTGGAGAACTCTTAATTGATCTACATAGGGAACACACCATCGAACCAAGCCATCAGGACACACTTTATAAAGTTGTCCATTGATTTCCATAAAATACTTGGCTTGGTGAAGAAACTATTGTTTCTTTTTAACATCTAACTCTTATGGTGCTTCTTGTGTAAGGAGATAGGTAAGAATGCTACTATACCAATTTTTTTTTGTGGTTAATTGATTATTTACTACACCTGCAAAGAGGAATTCATCAAGAAAGTGATCAAAAAGTGGATATTCATCCTCTTTGTTGTCCCATCTTAACTGAGATAAATGATTAGCAACAATGTTCTCGGTGCCTTTACGATCAATCATTGTAAGATCGAACTCTTGTAAGATTACAAGCCATCGTATGATGTGAGGGGTCACCATTGGTTTATTCAAAAGAAACCAAATTACACTATGGTCTATGTGTACAAATACTTTATAGCCTAATACATAGTGCCTAAACTTATCTAGTGTAAACACCACAACCATTAATTCCTTTTCCATTGTGGTGTAATTGAGTTGTGCACTAGTAATACTTTGAGTTGCACAGTGAATGTAATAGGGTCGTTTCTGGTCATCTAACTATGTAAGTACAGCTCCTAAAGCAAATTTGGACATGTTAGTCATTATATGGAAGGGTCTAGACTAGTCAGAAGCTTGTAGAATAGGTGTTTCTACAAGCTTTTATTTTAAAGTTTGAAAAGCTAACTCACATTCTTTGGTCCATTCGANGGACTAGTCAGAAGCTTGTAGAATAGGTGTTTCTACAAGCTTTTATTTTAAAGTTTGAAAAGCTAACTCACATTCTTTGGTCCATTCGAAAGGCACGTCCTTTTTCATTAGTTCAACCAATGGTTTTGCAACCCTTAAAAAGTTCTCTATGAATCTCCTATAATAGCCAGTGTGTCCAAAGAATGATTGGATGTGTTTTACAATTTCAGGTTGGCATGTGATTCCTTGGACAACTTTAATCTTTTTGAGGTCTACCTCTATCCTTGTTTGTGAAATATTATGCCCTAATACTATGCCTTCTTAGACCATTAAATGGCTTTTTTGCTAATTGAGCCTTAAATTGGTTTCAACACATTGTTTTAGTACTTGATCTAATTAGTCCAATGCTTGATCGAAGTTTGCTCCATAGGTGGAGAAATCATCCAGGAAGACCTCCACACCATTTCCTATTTACTACTAGAAGATAGTTAGAACCAAATGTTGAAACATTGTAGGAGCATTGCACAAGCTAAACGGCATCTATTTGTATGCAAATGTCCCCCAAGGACTTGTGAACGTGGTCTTGGCTTGGTCTTCTAGTGCTATTTGGATTTTATTGTATCCATTGTATCCATCCAAAAAACTATAGTAGAGATGCCTTGCAATGGTATCTAAGACCTAGTTGACAAATGATAATGGAAAGTGGTCTTTGAATGTTTCCATGTTTAGTAGCCTAAAGTTTATACACACCCTCCATTTACCTCCTTTTTTTGGCATAATAACTAATGGACTAACCCATTCGCTATTAGCAATGGGGTAGATGAACCTAGCTTTTAGAAGTTGTTCAATTTCTTCTTTAACCACTTGCTTCAACTTTGGGTTCAATTACCTCTACGATTGTCATCAAGGCTTCATGGAGGGGTTAGTGTAAATCCTATGTTGGCATATCCTAGGGTCTATTTCAGTTAATTTAAGATATGACCAAGTGAAGGCTTTTGACCATTTTTTCACCATTTTCAACAGTATTTCTTTTTGTTGAGGAGTGAGCCTAGCATTAATAATTACTGGTTTTCCATTTTTGAGAAATGTGTACTCCATACCAGTGGGCAACGATTTTAATTCCAAGGGCTCTTACTTAAAGTTGTCAGGGATTTCCAACTTCCTCTAATTGATATTTTCAATTTCGAGACTTGGAAGTTGGCAATGGACTTGCTCTAATGTGTCTATGCTATCGATGTAAGTGCAAGTTAACCCTTAGTTGGTTCCATGCATATAGTTGAGTTGCTCTCTTGGTTACCTACCAGCCACTGGGTGCCTTCCTATCTTGTAGCTACCACATACAGGCATCTTTGTATGTTAGTTACTTGTACACACTAGTTGCATGCAGGCAATGTTAAACGTTGTACAAACCAGGATTTCTACATGCAACTACACCCTATGTCACAATATGTGATGCATGGAACTTTATTCTTCTCAATCTTTCCAAACATATTTTTCTTTGATATCTCTAGGGAAAGATCATGTATTCCTAAACATGCATCAATTGTGCTTAGCCATGCTCTTCCCATTATGATTGGGAAGTCCCCCTTATAGTTGTTGACTTGAATCAAGAGGAAGTCGATTGGATACGACCATCCACAAAAAGTTGTAACAATGTCCTCCACTAGTCCTAATGGGAAAATGATGGATTGGTTGACCAGCTCTAAACGAATATTACTCTTTTTTAGTGAAGGTAGGTTCTAGGCTTTGTACATTTCTCGAGAGATTAAGTTGACACCAGAATCTAAATCCAAAAGAGCTTTGCACGACTCATTCCTAGCGATTTGTAAATATATAAGAGAACTCCCAGGATCGAATAATTTCCTAGGAAGATGGCCAACCTTAATCCAATCAGTAATGGCATGTGTCAACATGACCATATGCATTGAATGTGGCCTTTGGTTTGAAGGGAGTTTTGAAGTTTTGTATGATGGTAAGGCCTTTGGAGAGTTAGCCACTTGTAACTGCAAGGACTTGGTTGGACTGTTGGTCTTAAAGAAAGGTCTCTTCTTTGTGTGATTGTTTGAACCAAAAGTAGGGTGAAGATTAACAACCCTTGTAGCATTATGTTGCTATGGTTGGGGAGGGAGATCACCCTGCATGGTTGGAATAGGTGGTAATGAAGTTAAGGGTGGAAGAGGTGTAGCTGGATGAGAAGGATAATATGTTTGTGAAACATCACCCCTAGGAGAAGGAGTTCTATAATACTCATGGGTTTGGTAGTGAGGTTGGGGGGCAACGTGACTAGGAGAGTCATGTGGAGAGATTGGCTGTTGCATGTAGTATCCATATGGGTCGGGTTGACAATAAGGGTACTGTTGATGTGGTGGTGGCATTCCCCATGATTGTGGGTGCTGCCACTATTGATACTATTTATTTGGTTGTGGTGGAGTTCCACTTGGATAATACATTAAGGGTTGGTAGAACTACCTTGGATTACCTCAGGGATAAGGTAACCTTCGAGGTGTTTGCCTTCTGTTTAATCATGGGTTGAGTGCATACACCCTAGACTCCTGCAGATATAAGATTATAGAGCAACATCCCTTAGGATGGTCATATTGGCATATCTCACATCCACCATCATTGTCTGTATCTAAATCCACAACCTCTTTGATGATGGCAACTTTTCCCTTACCTTTGTTATGTGCATATTCAGCTTCTCTCTTTTTTCTCCTTTCTCAATAACTACCTTCCTCTCTAGACTCCTCTACTATTTTGAGCACTGTTTGAAATCTATTATCTAGGGAGTCCCACATTTGGTCCACCTTTGCCAATACTTCTGATGCAAGTTTTTGAATAGGCAAGGTTTTCCTATTCACCATCTCTTCAAGTGGTGAATCTTCTTCATCCTCACAAAATCTAACTTCCTTCTTTTGGAGGGAAGGATCTCTGTTATATTATTCCATACTCTCTCTTTTCCTTAACTCACCTTCCTATTTAGCAACTTGCTCCAATAATCTTTGTACTTGATGGGCCCTAAGCTTAGATAGCCTTCCTTGGGCATAAGACCCAAGGATTCTTCATGTTTCGTGCCTAAGCCCATCTACGAGATGGCGTAGTTGTTCCCTTTGCAAGTAACCATGGCTTGGGCAACAATGTAATAGTGCATAACATTGGCCCATGGTAGTATCCAAGGGTTCATGTCCTCCTTGTTTTCATCCTTGGATTTTCTTTCATAGGTTGAACACTTGGGAGTACATTTGATACTTATCATTGAATAGTTCTAACATTGTACTCCATCAACAAATGGATTCTAGTTCTAAAGACCGGTACCAGTTTTTTGCTTCCTTGGTCAGTGTCCGTGGAAACAACTTGAGTTTTTTTCACTCATTTTCTATGTTTTGCAAGGCACATGCATCATGAAATTCTTACAAATGATTTTGAGGATCAGCGCTATACCCCCCTTCAAATTGTGGGATATTGTTCATGTCCAATCTTTTGATCCTACTATCTTTTTGGTGCCTCGTTGGGATTCTAACAGCCTCAGCTATATCTAGCATACTTTGGGTAGTGAGTAGGGGTTCATCGTGATCATACTATCTATGGCGTCTATGATGCCTATGTTGTTCCCTGCTATCCCTCCTCTCATGATGAGTTTCTCTAGAATGCCCTCACCCCCTTTCTCGACTACTTTGCCTATGATTCCCATTTTGCTTCCCATTATCCTCATGGTCTTTTTCCTTACGCCTGCATCCAAACCTTGAAGGGGAGGATGAAGGAGATGATGAAGGTGAAGAAGAAGGAGGACTGTCACCATGATGATGCTTGCTTCCTTCTCTTCGGTGGTCATGGTCTCAATCGCCGTTACAATCAGAATGTCCATATTTTTCATGTGTTTGTGTTCCTTTTTCAGATCCTTTGTGTCTGTCAATACTAGAATCTAGGTTATGGATAGTTGAGTGAAGATTCTGATACACAACCCCTTGACCAAAGTCAACAGGAGGAACATCATTGTGTGGGAGACCTCCTTAGGTAGGTTCACCACCCTCATTTTCACTTATGACATGCTAGACATTCTGAGACAACTTCCCCTTCATGGATTCATAATGTCTCTCCTGTTGTAGATCCCTTTGACGTTGTGCCTCCATGGGTCGATAATCTCTTGAGTTATGATCATGCACAACGTACTCTACTTGTAAGTGCTGCATACCAATTCATGTGAGATCATGAAGGAGCATGCCTAGGATTGAGCGATCAGGAGGTAACACTTTGTTACCTTCTAAATTGAGTGATCAGGAGGTAACACTTTGTTACCTTCTAAATCACACCAACGTAGTTGTTCATCCTGGTGGAGGATAAAGGTAAAGTTTGGTATATACTCATCAGGATGAACGTATACCATGCGAAATTGTTGAGGGACTGGCAGATTATCATGTGTACTATGTCTCCGATTGTTCCCTGTATCGGACCTAGGCGGTGAAACACTCTCTTAAGAAGAGGGAGACATAATTGTCTATTTAGTGTGCAATACTTTTTTTTTCACTAATTGTAAGATAACCAACCCTAAGGGTTCATTCCAACAATGTGAAGATTTCCTAAGTTCTAGCTAGTGCACAACCAACAAAGTCCCCAACAATGACGCCAATGATGAGTGGTGAGATATCCCTATGCTCAACCATATGAATACGAGCGTACATGCACGATCTGGTCAAATTCCAGGGACTAAGTGCTTATGTGCCTTTATAGAACCTAGACGGGTTAGTTAGTCATTGTCTTCCCAAGCTTACTTGTATAGCACGATTGTATGGCTAAGTAAACTTGAGATATGATTTTTATATATTTTTATGTTTTATGTCCTAGTGCTACAAAGGGAGAAGTGAACTAATTAAGTAACCAATTTAACTTAACTAATCAACTATGCTCTAACTAGTCTTAACACTAACATCCGTTCCCACTTGCCATACACATCCTAAACCAATGCAACACTATTGGGATTACCAAACGCTACTCGTTGTTGGTTACCAAATGTTTCACGCATGCTCGAAGTGGTCGTACTGAGTGTGCTTACTTGGGGGAGTTAACAATTAGAGAGAGAAAACATTAATTAACTAAGGAAAGCATTAAATAACTATAAATAACGTTAAATAAGCAATTCTAAATACTGTAAGTTTTACCACAAGGTTCATTTTTATTTCCGGCCACAAGGTGTGCTTAAGTACACAATGCTCAAATAAAGATCCGTTCACTTTATGACTCCTACTGCGGGCACTCAAAAATAATTCTAACTCTGAGCAAGGAAAAAGGCAAGAGTTCGAGTAAGGGGCTAAGACTAATTAACCAACTATTGCCAAACCAAGTGTGCCCGCCTCTTAAATAGGAGACAAGACAAGGCCCGATATCAAATGTTTGATATTACTTGGAAGGCTCTGATATATCGTGGCCCCAATATCACGGCTCATCATGGAGCATCCAACTTTTTGACAAGATTATAAAACATTTTTACCCTCTCTACCATTGGCAAGTAACTGAGGATCATGTTGTCAACTTTTAGGAGCTACCTTCATAGCTATTACACCTTATTGAGGAAATTGGGTTCATTGATAGGTACCTCATTGTCATTGCCAAAGTTTGCATATTTAAGTGCCACATTGTTTGCCTCGACTTGCACATGCTCCTCCATGTTGTCATGAGGGTTAGAGCTAGTAGAAGCCTCGCTAAAGTGGCAACTCCCCTTCTTTTTCTTGTGCATCATGATCACTAGGAGTTTAGGAAATGAACCATGAACCATCACTAATCTCAAACTACAGACCTTCATCTTTGATATTAAGTGTAATAGTGTCAACCTTGTACTTGTGTTTGAACTTGAAATAATTTGATTATAGGTAACCCCTAAGACATTGTTAGAACCCAAAACCTTTTTGATAATATTTACTTCCAAGTCATATAGTCAACTTAGAACTTTATACCTCATCATTCCATACAAAAACCCATAACTTGGAGCTTCCAAATTAAAGTTTGACCATTAGGCTTACATCTCACTATTTACACCCCAAGACATATAGTTAACATGAAAGAGGAATATAATAATGCCATAAGTGTGACTTGACTTAGCAACTTCTAGCCTAATAAGACAATGATCTAACCACTTAAGTCACATATCATTGACTGAAGCACTCAAAAGACTAGGAAAGAGCTACAAAAGTAGTATCTAGAGTGCTAATGATATAACCAACACCTATCATTGGCCCAAGGATTTAAAAGGTTAGGAAAGAGATACAAAAGTGGTAGCTAGAGTGCCTAGATTGGAAGAAGTATTGCCCACCAAAATTGAACCCATAACTTGGAGCTTACAAATCAATAGTCTTGCCACTAAACTAACACTTCATTGTTTCTAGTTTAATTAGAACCCCAAAAGAATTGTAATATAGTTTAATTAGAACTTTATAACTTAGCATTACCTACCAAGGGAGTGGGGGGGTGTTTGTTAAGGTGAGCTACAAGTTGAGAAGAAAAATAATAACCAAAACCTTAACTGAGCCCAATGTTGCAAGATGACCCCCCTAGTCACTTGCAACAAGACAAAAGCTTAGTGCACCCCCCAGGTGACAGCTGAAAAAAGAGACCAATACAACTAACTCAAAATTTAGAAAAAGGTAATATTATTGATAAAGCTTAGTTCTCGACATTGAATTTGAACATTACTAGCAATAGAGCATTTCATACTGTAGTCAAATTTATTGTAGTTTGTGTTTTGATACCAAGCATCTAGGCGACATTTCCAAATAAAGAAGATAATCTCAAATAAGAGGATTTTCCAGGATTTTTGAAGGTGACGCTTAACACAATCATCTTGAAAGATACATTGAGGAAAACCAATAGAATGGTTAGGAAGGAAAACTTGGAGAGATTGACACCATTTCCAAATGTGTTGAGAGAATGAGCAATCCCAAAAGACATGTTGAAAAGAGTCATCCGCTTTATAAATGGGGCATTTAGGATGATCAATTCCTAA
>MNCI01037482.1:88858-100216 GCA_015680685.1 Gnetum montanum
ATCATCCTTATCCCCCCAAAGGAAATTCCTAAGAATGTTGTTAATGCATTAAAAGGAAGATTTGGAAGGAGCCATAAAGGAAGAGTAATAGACATGAGTGGAGCTCAAAATATGATTAACTACAATAAATCTATCTGCAAGAGATAAGGGTTTAGAAGCTCATTTCAAAGCTTTATGTTTCACCTTATCCACCACATTGTTCCATATGGTAGTGGGAGTA
Organism: Gnetum montanum; assembly: GCA_015680685.1. NCBI lineage: Eukaryota > Viridiplantae > Streptophyta > Gnetopsida > Gnetales > Gnetaceae > Gnetum > Gnetum montanum. The sequence goes on from MNCI01037482.1 coordinate 89,079, forward strand.
GCAAATAAAGCAATAGGGATGCCTAAGAGGGTGAAATTATCAATAGGAGATAGCCACTTGATATCAAAATGATATGTCCAAGGAGGCCTAGGAGAGAAGCTAGATCAGATGGCTTGCATTTTGTTGCAATTGTTCTTAGCTCCTGAGGCTCTACAATAGATATCTATGCAGTGCAAGGCAGTGTTAAAATTATTATGGTCCTCGATCAAAGTGAGAAAAGTATCATCTGCAAACTGGCTGTAAATAAGATCCTACCCTTGTTGTGGAAGAGAGATACCTCTTAGCCGCATAGATTCATTATGAGATCTAAGAACAGCTCCAAGAGCATCAGCAACTAGGATGAAAAGATAAGGGGCTAAAGGGCACCCTTGTCGAACTGATTTTTGAAGCTCAATGACCTTAGAGAAGGATCCGTTAATGCAAATGACTGAAGAGGCCTCTGACAAAACAAGATCGATATGTCTCTCAAAAACATTACCTAAGTTGTGGTGTTTGACTATACTTTTTAAAAAGGACCAATCAAGCATGTCGTAAGCTTTAGCAAAATCAAGCTTAAGAAGAACGGCATTTTGATTAGTGGAAGAAGCCCAGTGCAAGCCCTCAATAGCAGTAGCAACGTTGTCTAAAATATACCTACCTTGAACAAAACCGGTTTGCTCCTTGCTTATAAGATGAGGAAGAAAAGGTTTAAGTTTATTAGCTATAGCTTTGGCAACTATTTTATAGATAACATTTAAAAGAGTGATAAGGCGCCAATTACTTATGCTCATACAATTTCCTGACTTGGGGAGAAGCTTAATAATACCAGCATTAATCTGCTTACCAAAGGATCCTTCCCTAAGAGCTTCCTTATACACACTATAGACAATGTCTTGAAGAGTAGGCCAGAATTTCTTAAAAAATTCTGTGGGAAGGCCATCCATACCAGGGGCTTTACCATCGTGGAGTTGTTGAAGAGCATTACCAAGATCCTGTTTGGAAAGAAGAGAAGCATCACCAAAGATGGAGTGATTAAAAGGAGTAATAGCTCCTAAGCAAGTGTTAATTGCAATGGGGTCAATCGCTTCTTTTCGAAAAGTTCGAAAGTAAAACTCAAAGAAGGCTTGTAAAATGTCATCCTTGGAGGTGAAGATATTATCTTTGACTTGAATAGCTGGAATTTTATGGGACGGGTTCCCCCCTTTGAGGAGACGAAAAAACCATTAGTAGCCTGGTCACCCATGCGAAGCCAAGAGAGACGAGCACGGAGGTGAGCACCTCTAGCTTCATAGTGATCCATTATATGTAGGTTCTCCTTGGCAAGTTTCAAACGACTAAAGTGAGCCTCAGTGGCTTCATCTTTATTAATGATATTTTGAAGTAAGGAGATTTCTTTATGAAAGTTGGACTTGTGAGAACTTAGTCGTGAAGCCACCAATTTACCTGCAAGCATTACCTACCAGAATCAAACCCATGACATGGAGCTTTTAAATCAAGAGTGTAATGGACAATGTTGAGTTATATAATTCTAATTAGACTACATATCTTAAAGTGTAACTATATTACAATTATTCTAAGCTCCCATATATAGATACCAACGTAGTACACTTAAACCCTAAATGCAGCAACCCCTCTGTATTGGTGAGCAACAAAATTAGTTGAAAAAGAATGTTCCAGTGGCCTGGGCTTAGAGTTTAGAGGTTACGCTTCCCCCATGAAGCAAGGCTGAGCATTAGAGGAGTTGCCCTGCTCTCAAATTGGACGACGCATGAGGCTCCATCCAGAACCATACAAATGTTGCTTCTGCTTCCTTGTCTCCTCCTCCTGAATGCTACCGCTCTGCTCTTCTGCTGTCCATGAAGCACCTTCACTTCCCTCGTCGGATGTGAAATGCCAATGTTGCTGCTGCTGAGGCAACTGCAATCATCGCCAAGCATTTGTCGCGCTCGGATGATCAACAACAACACAAGCAGTTGCAGATGCAGAACTAGAAACGATGCCTTTAACAACAACTTCTTCTTCTTCAACTTGCTCCACATTTTCTTCCGCCAATGCAGTGGAACGCAGGGCCAAAACGTTGACGCCAACGCCATCGTCATGGATGCTTCTTCACCTGCACAAGCACAATCACAGGCAGAATCACAAGTAAAAGAAAACAATGACGACGATATCATGGTACTAGAAGCGTATCGCCTTGTGCTGCAATCCAAATGGAACCGAAACGCCGATCTTCAGCGCTTATCGGCGCGGCTTAGTCCGCAGCAAATGACGAAGCTTCTCGGCCGCATTCCGGACGCCGAGCAGGCGCTCCAATTCTTCAATTGGACGCAGAAGCAGCGCCAGCGCTCGCACGCCGTCGATTCCTACATCACCGTTCTGCAACGCCTCCTCTGCAACGGACGCCATGATCGCGCGCTCAGGCTCAGAATCTCAATGCTCAAGCATTGCAAGTCCAAATCCGAGCTCGAAACGGCGATGAGGTTTCTGCGAGATTACAGCGCAGAGATGCAATGGAACTTATGCGATTTCTCGGCGTTGCTTCTGGCCCTGCAACGCGTCGGCATGATCGAGGTCATGGAACACACCTTCGCCGACATGATTGCGCGAGGAATCCTGCCCGACGCGTTCGTCTTCAACATCATCATCAACGCGCTCTGCAACTGCGGAAGGGTTGCGGATTCGATTCCGTACGTGGATGACATGCGGCGGCGAGCGATTGGACCGGATGTTTTCACGTTCAATTCGCTGATCTTAGGGTTTTCACGCGTTGGTGATCTGGAACAAGCTCTGCACGTGCTTGACGAAATGTGTCGATACGGTTGCAGACCGGATGCCGGTACTTGCACCAACGTCGTCAATGTTCTATGCAAGCAGGGCCGCGTGAAGGAGGCTCTGGCTGTGATTGATTCCATGATCGCTAATGGTGTCGCTCCCAATCCCAGATGTTTTACCATGCCCGTGAATTGCTTCTGTGAATCCGGGGATTTGGACGCGGCGCTTCAGCTGGTACGCAGGATGCTTGAAATTGGATGCAAGCCGGATATCATTATCTGCAATTCCATAGTGCATGGATTGTGCAGTCATGGGAGGATGGAGGAAGCGGAGGATTTTCTTGCCCAGCGTGTTTTGCAGGGGCTGGAGCCCTCCGTTGTGACGTTCAATATCCTTATCCATGCGCTCTGCACAGACGCCAAGTTCGACGACGCGTTTGCTGTGCTGGATTCTATGAAGAGTTCCCGCTGTGAACCGAATGAGCGAACGTATAATGAGATTATCAATGGACTCTGCAAGCGCGGCAAGATTCACAGGGCAATGGCCCTGTTTCACCGCATGCTTGTCAGCGGAATTCGTCCCGACCAAATCACTTATAATACTCTCATTGACGGCTTTTGTAACATCAATGTTGAGAATGCATGGAGAATTTTTAGAATGATGCAATTTAATGGATGTAGCCCTAATGTCCAGAGCTACAATGCCATGATCAAGGCTCTTAGCCGGGCGGGTGATTTGAAGGCTGCGGATGCACTGTTCCGGAAGATGTTTGATCTGGGCTTAAGCCCAAATGCAGTGACTTATACTAGTTTGATTGATGCCCACTGCAAGTGTGGAGGTGTGGAGACTGGTCTGAGATTGATGTCTGAGATGAGAGAAAAGGGCTGTGCGCCGACTGTTCACACTTATGATGTTTTTATGAATGTTCTATGCAAACAGGGCATGTTGCAGGCTACGTCTGCGTTTATGGGGAAAATGATAAAGGAGGGTCTGACTCCCACTGTTATTTCCTACAACACCTTGATATCAGGGTACTGTTTTGCTAATTCTGTGGATATGGCTCTGGAGTTGCTTGGCAGAATGGAACTGCATGGTTGCTGTCCAGACATTGTCACTTTCAACACTCTCATTCGCGGTTTGTGCGAGGAAGCAAGGTTCCAGGAAGCAAAAGCCCTTATTGCCACCATCAAGGACAAGGGATTGGTGCCAAATACTGTCACATACACTTCTTTCATCTCTGGATTAGTCAAATTTGGTAAAGTTGATGAAGCGTTTGGAGTTTTGAAAACAATGGAAACAGACAATTGCGTGCCAAATGGTACTACATACAGGACACTGATGCGTGGGGCTCTTTCACAAAATGCTTACAGCAACCAGACTGTGGAGAAGTGTGGATTTGTAGGTACACAAAGGCCAGTGCTTGATTTTAATGCGGCTACAAAGTTTTTAGAAAGAATGTCACAGAGTGACCTACAGCCCAATGCTGCTGCATATAAGGTGCTTATAGCTGAAATTTGCAGAACAAGCAGAATGAGTGAGGCAAATCGACTGTTTGAAAACATGCAAGAAAGAGGAATCCTACCGGACAAAGATATGTACCGTGAGCTTGTCATAGGATATGCCAAGCAGGAGGAGTATGACACTGCAATGGGTTTCTTAGATTCCATGACTAGAAAAGGGCTTGAAGCTGATCTTGATTTGTATCAAAAAATGGTGCCTGGGCTTTATTTTAATGGCAATGTAGATGATGCTGTAAAATTGTTTGATGTTGCCCTGGCTAGTGGTTTTAGCCCAGATGAAATTGCATGGGCCATACTTGCAGACGGTTTTGTTAAGGTTGGAGATACTGAAGCTTGTCGCAGGTTTCTACTCACGATGGAAGAGAAAGGCTGTCGGCCAATTGTTCAGATCAATTTCTTTGCTGAACCAGATCTAATAGATGAAGATCGTAGGCGTGGAAATAGGAAGGAACTTGCGTCATAAAGTGAAGCAAAAATAACCGATACTATTTCACATACAGCAGCTTTCTTTGTGCCCGTAGAGAAATTCCAGATGGTATAATCTTCACCGCAATGTTGTTCCTCTGACCGCATATTCCCTGCAGCGCTTTGAGTTGCATGTTTGTTCTCTGTGGCAAGATTATTTGTGGGGAGATGCCATGGGCGGAGAATTATCTTGAGCCCCAGATGGGGATTTTCAGAAGCATAGTCTCGTATCGTTTCATGAACATGGATTGCAATTCAATTACTTTACAGTAGCGGCAGATTTGAATCTCTTGCCATCCTCAGGATAATGTTTCTGGATAGATGATTGATGCATCATGCAAGGACGCCTTCAAAATAAAATACACAAAAGGTTTGTTCATGTCCTTGTAGCTGCTGTTGAAATGTTTTGTCAAACTACATATATTTGGATTATCTTAACATTAGTTTTATTCTTTCCCTGAATTTTTTTTCGTCGTCTAAACATTTTTCTTTCCCTTCTGATAATAAAGTCCTTTTTAGTTATGATGATTAGTTAGCTCTAATGGCTTGAGGATATTTACTGTTTGTGCTCTTTGAAATTGTATTTGGGCTAACTTTCTAGTAAATTTAAAGCATTAATGTTTTCTATGCGGTCTTCAGGATCTTCCTCATATAATTTTCTACAAAGTATATTGACATTTAAAAAAATCATCACCCTTTCTGCTAAACGGCAATTACTGGAAACAGGAAATTTTTATTATGTCCAGGAAAGCACAAACTGTAATTACTGGTTGCAGAATAATTTCCAAACATTTTGGATCAGGGCTGATCAAGAATAAACATTAAAAACTTTGAAAGTTTATTAAATTAGAAGTGATATGTGCATAAGAATCTGTCTAACCATACCCATTGTTGTATGAAGAAGCAGCTGGGCGCTGTATTAATATGGGAGTTTAAATATTATTCTGTTCTTTTGTATCTGAGGCCCAAGATTCTTTGTTCATGGAGTTTGACATCAGGCAGACAGCCATACATAGTAAATGATTGTTAAATCTCTTGTCTATATAACACTGTTATTGCATTTGATGGAGGCAGCAAGAAGACACTATTAATGCATTGATTTGGTAATTTTGAAAGTCCAATTTTTAACATGTAAGCTACAGTTAGATTTGGGTAACATCTCAGAGTTCCTTGGGATGTTAGACATTATTCAAGAAAGGATAATGAGAATAATATTTGCATAAAATAAAATAATTCCCTTTACAATGCCCATTTTTTATTAGATTTTGTTTACAGCCTTTTCAAGGTAACCATCACTTGCTCAAGTTTTCCTTACACGTAATTTATTCCAAATTTTGTGCATCACATTTCATCTATCCATTCCCAAGTTGGTGGGAAATCTTGGGAATGGAAGGAAATTATGGGTTTCAAGGTTATTGCACAGTAGTAAACAAAGCAGCCATAGTGAAGCTGTGTAGATTTCCAAAATTCTTGATGAAAATCAAAGTGAGCTTGATTACTATCTGACTATTCATTTTCTTTTCAGAAATAGTTCTGTTTGCAGATTGTCTTTGTGGCTTGCCGCTTTCTGGTTTTCTAAGATAATTCATGAAAGATTAACTCTGAAACGTCCAGTGCTAAACATTGCCAGAGTAGTTAATTGTTTATTTGAAATTTTCTATGTAGCTGTAACTTTTTCCGTATCATACTCGCAAGAGGTGTTCATCTCAAACTAGAACCAACATTATGCATCCATGTGACCTCATGAATAATAAACCTACAAACTGGCTTTAGACTAGGTGACTTTAGCTGGCGAAGTGATCTTTATAGAGGAGCTAGAGTGAGGGACTTGTGTGGTAGAGGATTTAGGTTTGGAGAGAGAACTAGAGGTCTTGTGGGGAGTGGCTGCAAATTTAAATGTTTTCGGTAGGACTTGAGTTTCATCTATAGGGGAAAAACGATTTTGTGAAGGGTTGTTTGCATTTTTCTTCCTAGCTAAGGAAGGGCAGGCCGAGATGTGGTGATCAGCTCGATGACAATAGCTGCAGGAGTTTGGAAGGTAAAAATAATCAACTTTTTGTGTGAATAATTTTCCTCCAGCCGCTAATGTGAGAGAGGTTTTCTTGTGAGAGATATCTAGTTCTATATAGTAGTGACGAAACTGAATTCTATTAACCTCTACTCCGTGATCAGAGATAATGTGACCTAGGGTACTGACAATGTCTCTCTCAAAGGTGGAAAAAATAAGTGGAAGATTAGGTAACTCCACCTAATAGGGGATAGTTTTATAGGCTGGGTCAGTGACATCGAAGTCAAATTTCCATGGACGGACAACCAAGGTGGCATTTCGTGCTGGGAAAAAATAGGCTGAAAGGGCTTTCTTGACATGAGAAGTATCAGAGAGTTCTACGAGCACAAAGTTTCGGGCATAATACTGGGCATAGGAAACGGTTATGCGGTGAGATTGTAGAATAGATTTGATGTACAAATTGAGATTTACTGATCGGGGAATAAAACCCATAATTTGAATAAAAATGAACCGAGATGAAAATTCTTCAGCTACATTATCAAAAATATAGTCCGGAATAAAAAAATCAATATTAGTGGAGTTGGGGGGACTTCCCTGCTGAGAAGAACCAGACGGGCCTTGAGATTCATCCATGACTGCACTGTAGCAAAGATCTTCTCTGCCAACAGCGCAACCCTACGTAGCACTCCTGGATCGGAAGCACCGGTGAACCCATTGACGCCAAACCACCACTGAACCCTTTGATGCCAAAATGCCATAGGTCCGCCCAATGATGTGAAAAAAAATCTCAGAAGTCTGAACTTAATGGTGTGCTATTATACAATTTTCACATTAAGTTCAGACTTTTGAGATTTTTTTTCACATCATTGGGCGGACCTGTGACATTTTGGCATCAACAGGTTCAGTGGTGATTTGGCGTCAATGGGTTCACTGGTGCTTCCGATCCAGGAGTGCTACGTAGGGCTGCGCTGTTGGCAGAGAAGATCTTTGCTACAGTGCAGTCATGGATGAATCTCAAGGCCCGTCTGGTTCTTCTTAGCAGGGAAGTCCCCCCAACTCCACTAATATTGATTTTTTTATTCCGGACGATCTTTTTGATAATGTAGCTGAAGAATTTTCATCTCGGTTTATTTTTATTCAAATTATGGGTTTTATTCCCCGATCAGTAAATCTCAATTTGTACACCAAATCTATTCTACAATCTCACCGCATAACCATTTCCTATGCCCGATATTATGCCCGAAACTTTGTGCTCGTAGAACTCTCTGATGCTTCTCATGTCAAGAAACCCCTTTCAGCCTATTTTTTCCCAGCACGAAATGCCACCTTGGTCATCCGTCCATGGAAATTTGACTTCGATGTCACTGACCTAGCCTATAAAACTATCCCCTGTTATGTGGAGTTACCTAATCTTCCACTTATTTTTTCCACCTTTGAGAGAGACATTGTCAGTACCCTAGGTCACATTATCTCTGATCACGGAGTAGAGGTTAATGGAATTCAGTTTCGTCGCTACTGTATAGAACTAGACATCTCTCACAAAAAAACCTCTCTCACATTAGCAGTTGATTATTTTTACCTTCCAAACTCTTGCAGCTATTGTCATCAAGCTGATCACCACATCTCGGCCTGCCCTTCCTTAGCTAGGAAGAAAAATGCAAACAACCCTTCACAAAATCGTTCTTCCCCTATAGATGAAACTCAAGTCCTACCGAAAACATTTAAATTTGCAGCCACTCCCCACAAGACCTCTAGTTCTCTCTCCAAACCTAAATCCTCTACCACACAAGTCCCTCACTCTAGCTCCTCTATAAAGATCACTTCGCAAGCTAAAGTCACCCAGTCTAAATCTTTCAAAGACTCTATTTCAACCACTGAGAGAGTGAATGATGGGGGCAGGAAAAGAGCTAAACCATCCTCCTTTTCTGACCCACCATTATCTCCCTCCCATATAGCCTCTTCTAGAGTTTTAGTTATTACAAACGACCCCTTTGTTGTCCTCTCCAACATAATGGAAGTGGACACATCAACTCTCAAATCCTCTGAAGTTCTTTCCCTACCCGCATCTTCTACCTCCTCATGAATTTAGTATCTTGGAATGTTCGAGGCCTTACAGATAGGCTTCGAGGTAAAAGGGCTAGCAATTTTCTCTCTAGTCTGAATACCACCTTTGATTTCATCCTTCTTCAGGAAATTAAAATTTCAGCTTCTGACTTAGAGTTTTCAGCTCATAGGATTCTTCCCCACTCCTCAGTCATAGCTACCTCCCACGTGTATGGAAAAGGTGGAGCAGCTATTCTCATTTCAGCCCATTGGAAAGACAAACTCATCCATTCTGGTTCCGATTCAAGCCAAAGAGTTTCTTGGGCTATCTTTTCCTCCTCCCATGGACCCTTTGGGGTTTGCTCTATTTATGCTCCAAATGACTCTATGGAACGAGCTAACTTATGGCAGGAACCAACCTATTCTCTTCCTTTCGTTCCTTGGATTTTTGGCGGAGATTTTAATATGATTGAATTCCCTCACGATAAACTTGGGGGAGTCCCTTTTCGACTTCCTCCTCATGAATTTTAACCTTGGTTTGACTTTAAAAAACAATTTTATCTCCTTGATGGAGTCAAGGATAACTCAAACAGACCTCTCCATAGATTTACTTGGAGTAACCTTCGTCTGGGTCAGGCTCGAATATATAGTCGGCTAGATCGATTTTACTTCTCCACACTATCCTTGTGGCAGGAAATCTCCACCACTACGGTTCACCAACATGCTACGTTATCTGACCATTATCCCACGTCATTTCCGTGCAAATCTCTGGTACTTCACATAGGACCAAACTCCACCTCTTTCGCCTACACTAATTTATTCTCTTCTCCTTCGTCTCAACAACTTCTTTCTAATCTTTGGAATGCCGAACCTAGGCCCATAGGTCAGGTGGGTTGGATCCAATGGTGGCTGCGAACCACTAGTAGGGTGAGGAACTTTGCTCGGAAGTTCGGCAAGGAAGTGGCCTCTCGTTCTAGACAAGAGTACAACAACATTTGTTCAACTATTAATAATCTTACGGAAAGGTTATCCATAGAACCCTTTAATACCCACATTCATGAAGAACTTGCTAAAGTTCGCTCCACTTTCCAATATTGGGAAGTCCACAAGGCCCACAGTGCCTTAATCAAAAGTAGACTTACTTGGTTGAAGATTCAAGATGAGCAATGTAAGGAATTTTTTAAATATCTTAACAGCTCTCCTTCCATTCCATCCCCAGATACTCTCTCTAGGGATGGTGTTATTATCACTGATCATGATAGTATACTCTCTTACCTTAAGGAGCACTTTGAAGCCTTGTTTATAGCTTCCCCAATGAATCTCTCATCATTTGAGGCCACTACGCGTAACTATCCTAGGTTAGTTGACTCATCCATGTCTCACATCCTCGATGCTAATATCACTCAAGAAGAGCTTCAACATGCTTGTTTCAAACTCAGCTCTGGGAAAGCTCCTGGATATGATGGTTTCCCTGTTGAGTTTTTTCAGAGGCATTGGAATCTTGTTGGCCATGACCTTTTCCAAGTAATTAAAGAGGCTATCCATCTTGGTTCTCTTGGACCAAATTTAAATCTTGGGATTATTCGCCTCCTTCCCAAATCAGGAGACCCTACTAGTGTAGCTAATTGGCGACCCATTACTCTTCTTAATGTGGTATACAAAATTTGGGCCAAATGCTTAGCCTTACGTTTGAAAAAATTCCTTCATAAAATTATATCCCCTTAACAAACCGGATTTGTCCCACGGCGTTATATCTTAGATAATGTAGTGGCTGCTTGGGAATGGTTGCAGTGGGCTAAGGATGATGGCCAAGACTTCCTTTTGATGAAATTGGACTATGCCAAGGCCTACGACAACATTAAGTGGGACTTTATCCTTCAAACTATGTCAAAACTAGGTTTTGGCTCCAAGTATCTTCATATGGTGAAATGTCTCTTCTCAGATGCTAATGCGAGAATAGCCACCACCTTTGGCATCACCGCCCCCTTTGCAATACATAGATCAGTAAAGCAAGATTGTCCTCTTGCCCCTTATCTCTTTATCATTGCTACGGATTTCCTTTGCCATCAAATTAATCATGATATTCAATCAGGGATGCTATATGGAGTGCGCTTTTCCTCTCCTCAACATCAACTGCTTAATATGCATTTTGCTGATGACTCTTTTTTTCTAATCCAAAATACATTTGATAACGTTAAATGACTTTTAGCCCAAGTAGAGCAATATTGTTCTCTCTCTGGTTCTACCATTAATTGGTCTAAATCTTCTGCATATAGTTATCATAACAATTATAGTAAACTCCCCACCTATCCATGGAAATTAATCCAAGACCATGAGATCATGAAGCTCTT
>MNCI01037482.1:126384-137221 GCA_015680685.1 Gnetum montanum
AGGCACTTAACTAACCTATGTGTGACAAGCAGCCGATTCCTTGACTAGCCGTACACATCCATAGATGTTCGTAATCAAGTTGTACTTGTCCCACGCTCTAGGAGGAAAGGATGAGAGAATCTACTCGCGATGAGTAGCCGATTCCTTGGCTAGCCGTACACGTTCGTCAACGCTCGTAACCAAGTCGTACTCATGCCGCGTTACTAGGAAAGCAGTAAATAAAATTAATTAAACCTATCCATCCACTACAAGGTTTATCCGCAAAGCTTGTCTTTATTGCCGTACACAACTTGCATTCAGGTACAAAGCTGCTCAAATAAAGAACCGTTCACTTGGGGGACTCCTACTGCGGGCACATGGAAAATATTCTATCTTTGGGGTGATCAATCCGCCAGAGCTTTGCTACTTAGCCTATCTGATTGGAAATGAGGGGAGTGCCACCTCTTATTTATAGATATGGCGGCAGACCGCGATATCGCGTACACGATATCGCAGGGAAGGACGTGATATCGCGTACACGATATCGCAGGGGATGCGATATCGCGGCGGCCGCGATATCGCGACTTGTGCATATCACGTCTCATCAACTTTCTTACCAATTCATAATAGTAATTAATCCTACAAATGTCTTATAACAAGAATTAACTCATACATAAATATTACTTCATAGTTAATAATGCTTTACAAGTCATCATAGACATACTTACGACTTAATTAACTTAGCATAACAATAACAACTTACGAATCAAAACAACATATGAATTATCATCTAACATTCCTTCTTGATTCATAATTTTTCTTTGACTTGATTCTTTTATTCTTTACAGGAATAATGTGAAGTGAAAAAAAGATGATAGAGATGTTGGAGGGTGCCTTCCCTAAACAAAACATCAAATTCTTTTCATAATCTTCACATTTCTTCATAGTCTCCTTCTTACTTTAGATTATGAAGTAATGACATCAAGGAGAGATATTCTTAAAATTCTTCAAATGGTTGTTTAGCAAGAGCTTTCATAAAGCCATAAAATTTTTGGGATTTTCTCCAAAGATTTCTATTTAACAAAGTGGATACTTATATCAATGTGTTTACTCTTCTCATGATAGATTAGATTCTGAACAAATTTAATTGCTACTTAGTTATTGTAGAGAATCATGATGAGTTTTGAAGCATTAATATTGATTTTAGTAAGAAGATGCTTAGTCCATATTACATCTTAAATAGTCTCATCTAATGCACAATATTTAGCTTCCATGGATGAGAGTGACATAGTTTGCTATTTACTACTTTTCCAACTTATAGGATCTCCATACACTTGAATCAGGAATTTGGTATGGGAATGCCTGTCTATCATGTCACCAAGCTACTCTACATTTGTATATACTTCCATTATTTTTGATGATTTTGCTTTAAATACTAGACCATGGATTAGTATATGTTTGATGTATCTTAAGATCAAGAAGTCTGCTTGCATATGATGGTAATTTGGCCTTTGCATCACATTTACCAATTAATTTACAACATATTGTATATTTGGTTTTGTATTTGTAAGATACATAAGAGCTCCAATGACCTGACAATATTGAGTAGTGTTAATAGTTTCTCCTTTAATACTAATTTTGAATTTATGGGTCATTGGAATATTATACTTTTTGTATTCCAAAATGTTATATTTTCCCAATAAATTAGTTGTATACTTCATCTAGGATAGAATTATCTCATCAAACTTCTATCATAATTCCATTTCTAGATAATAGTGCACAAGGCCAAGATTGAAGATATCAAATCATAAGAATAACTAATGCTCAAACTTCTCTATGATTTGCACTTCCACATTTTCTACTAATATATCATCAACATGAAAAGCTAGAAGCATTTGAATCTTTACTTCCTTCTTGAATATATAAAGGTTGCTATCCTTTTGACATTTTATAAATCAATAGTTGATCAAGAACTGATCAATTTTGTGGTACCATACACTTCATGCTTGTTAGTCCATAAATAGCCTTTCATAACTTAAATACCATCTTTTCATCTTTTATGAACCCCTTCGATTCTTCCATATAAATTTCTTCTTGTAAATCTTCATACTGAAATGCTTATTTGACATGATTTGATGAATTTTCCATTTTAGCTTAGCAAACAAGGAAATGATTATCTGAAATGTCACCATGCATGTAGTAGGGAAAAATGTCTTTTCATAATTGATTCCCTTGATTTGAGAGAATCCTTTGGTAACAAATTGGAATTTATACTTATCCAATCTTTCATCATCTTTTAGTTTGTTCATAAAGATCCACTAATTCTTAATAGGTTGTCTCTCTTTTGGATAGGGTATTAATTCCCATACTCATTTTTTCATCATTTTACTTTTAGCCTTAATTTCTCTTTTTTAGTGGTTCATTGTAAAGGCTTGAGCAATTATCTTTGGAATTTCTTTATCAAGTATTGTAATGTTGGTAATAATATCATTACAATACAATTTATTGTATTGACTTCTTGTAAGTCTTGGTTCAGTAATATGTAGATTTACTTACTCTTCAATGCTTTTAATTATTTGCTTCCATTCTCTAGATCTGTTAGGATCTTCACTAATATTATCATTTTTATTATCTTAAGGATTATGACTCATAGATGTGTTGAAATTACTAGGATTTTCTAAAGTTGGTTTAATTTGTTCATCTTTATTGTAATGTTGATTTGAAAAAGTTGTAAGACTTCAACCATAATCCTAATTTTTGTCTTCATCATAATTAGTATTTGTAGGAATTTTATGAATTAATTTATCTTCCAATAATTTATCTTCATTGAACACCACATCTCTGGTAATTACTAATTTTCCTTCCTCTCAGTCCCAAATTCAATAACCTTTTGTATGGAGATCATATCCTATAAAATATGCTTCTTTTACTTTTGGGCTTGATTTGGTTTGAGTTATGCTACAATAATATATTCTATAGACAAAGACTCATAAATGTCCCAAGTTGGGATTTCTTCCATTCCACACTATATTTGGATATTCAAATGTAAAAAAGGGGTAGAACTTCTATTAATGATATGGCTTGTACTTTGTATAGATTTTCTTTAGAAGGCATTAACTAGTTTGGATTGGAATAACATACATTGTACCATTTCACTAATTTTTCAATTATTGTGCTTGGATATGCCATTCTATTTTGGACAATATAAAATAGTTTTTTAATGAACAATTCATTCATTTGGAAGGTATTCGTGGAATCCTCTATTTGTATATTTTATCCCATTATCAATTTGTAGCTTCATATATTTTTAGTAGTGCTTTAAATTAATTGAAGGTATTAAAAACTTCTAATTTGAATTTGATAATATATATTCATAGCTTATGAGAGTAGTTATCAAGGTAAGTTACAAAGTATTTAGCTTCTCCTAACGAAGTTACATTATCATATGAACCAACATTTGAGGGTATAATCTCTAACTTGGTTCTTACAACTTTATTCTTGAGCATGAATAATTTATTCTAGTCTACTTATCAATAGCACATAATTTGCAAAATATGTCATGATTTATATTAAGCTATGGTAAATCATGGGAACACTGTAACAACTTCTACATATAACTTTTGTTTATATGGCCAAGTATTGCATGCCACAACTTTTCATCCTAAGTTTTATGGGTTGTTGAGTAGATAACCTCTCTTATTGGATGCAACTTAAATACTCCATTATCTTCTTTTGTGATTTACCTTCCAATATTATATATTTTACATTCTTTCTTGAATCTTGTTCAAAAATTATTTTATCCTGCTTTGAATAGTTTAGAGATTGATAGTAAATTGTATTCTTTAAATGCTAGGGTGTAGCACACATTCTTAATATGTACTAGTTCTTCAATAATTTTCATATTGATATCACCAATCCCTTTATACTTATAAATGGCTCAAGTAGGCATCATAGCTTCACTTGCATTTATGATGTATAGGTTTTGGAATAGGTTATAATTTTTTAATACATGTCTAAAACATCTAGAATTGTTGTACTAGGTATTGTGTTCTACATTGGCCACTTTATCTTGGCTCGTAATATCTTTCATGATTGAGATTACTTCATTTTCTAGGAAATTTGCTTCATTCTTGTGATAATTATTTTGATTGTTACCATTGGTTATGTTATACTTTTTGTCAATCCACATTTTCTCTAATAATTCTTTATTGGATAATATAAGATCTTGGATTCTTAAGATTGAACTAGCAATCTTTAAGTATATGTCCTTTTTTCCACATATGTGACAAGTTTGTTGTTGATTCATTGGTTGTTAAATCTTGAACCTGATTTATTGTCATAGTATTAATATAGTGTCCATTATCTTCCTTGCTTATTTCTTGGGATGTACATAACTTGATTTAGGTTTTTTAATATTTGTTCTAATGTCATCTTTGTTTCTTGCAATTGTAATTGAGCTATCAATCTTGGAAAATTTTGTCTCTCTCTTAAGGTATTAAGTGGTTGTGTAAATACTCTAATCTTATCTGGAAGTGCTCGTAGGAGGCAACCTACTCTTTCTTAATTAGTTACTTCTTTATTTTCATATTTGAGTTCTAATATAACCATCTTCATATCTTTAATGAAATATGTTAATTTCTATTTTGTATTCATATTCATTGTTCATAATTTTAAGAAGAGGCGGTTTGTTTTTTTGCTTGATCTAGGAATCTAAACATCTAATATAGACATTCCCAAATTTTTGTAGCTGTGGCCATACCATACACAAGATGAGATACTTTGTCAGATATATTAGTATAGAGAATGCTTAAGGCCACAATTATTTCGTTCTCTTCTAGTCATCATCAAGTCAAAAGTTATTACCTGAAACAACATGTCAAAGTTTGCTAGCTCATAGGATCCTCATTCTTTGTGGCCAAGTGTTGTAATTCTTGATCATAAGCTTTTGTAAGTCTGTAACTACAATCTTGTTTATTAGTGATCTCAAGAAACTCTTATCTTCTTCTTTCAGCATCATATTGTATATGGAATTGGTCACATCTTCAATATTTTAATTCTTATTTTTCCTCATAAATGCTTATTCATTACTCAATCTTATGCCTTCTCCTCACTCTGATATCATGTTAAAGTTAATGTAGTATCATTTGAAAGCATTTAACAAGATTTCATAATATGGTGCAATCTCAATAAAATAATTTCGTGATCAATAGTCTTTTCTTTTCTTCAAATGAATTCCTTTTGTAATTTTGTATTCTTGGATCTTTTAGTTGTAATAATTTGTTATTTGATTATGAATGATTGTATTTCTTTTAAAATTTTGATCTATCCTTCTCTTCCTTACATATTGGACTTGGTACAAGCCAAACCTTTCACATGATGGGTCACAACTCATTGTAACTGACATAACACTTTGTTACCATTTGTAATAGTAATTAATCTTACAAATCATTTGTCTTATAGTAAAAATTGACTTATAGACAAACTTATAGATAGATATTACTTCATAGTTAATAATGCTTTACAAGTTATAACACTCATACTTAGGACTCAACTAACTTAGCATAACAACGTCAACTTATGAATCAAGACAATGTATGAATTATCATCTAACAAAAATGTGGATACAAATCTTAATAGATGGTGGTGCTTTACAGAATGTTATTTCTTTCACGATAGTTTCTAGAATTGATTTGTAATATTTTTACATTCTAAGTTCTATAGAATTCATTGGCTCTCTAGAATTTATTTCCAAGAAGCAAGAGAAAGATGTGTTTTATCTTTTAGGATTCATTTCTTTAGAGACTATGAATTTTGAAATTCTTCCCATTGATTGTGCTGATGTTATATTCTTGGAATTATGATAATAAGGCTATATTTGTTATTGTAATAAATGGTTGATTAGTCCCTAGAAAAGATGATATTTATGATTTAATTCCTATGACTTTGTAGTAATATAGGAAAAATTTTTCTACTAATGCATCATTGATTTTTTTAAAATAGAAGGAATATGTCCAAGCACATGAAGATAATGAGCATGTTTTTATAATCATTTCTACTTGTAAAATATGTGATAAGGAACAAAAAATTGAACTTGTAGTAGTGCTATATCATTTTGCATAAGAATTTGCTAATGTGTTCAAAGAAAAATTGGAAAGAATTCTTCCAATAATATTAATTCAACACCAAATTAATTTTATACCTAGAGCAACCATGTCAAATGAGAAAACCTACCAAATGACTCCAATTTAAAGAGAGGATCTTCATAAGTTGATGAGTAAGTTACTTTTACATGGATTCATTAAGAAGTTTCTTTTCCCATGCATAATAGTTGTAATGTTAATTTCTAAGATGAAAATTCCTATTAATTCTAGATATATGAATAGGATTACTATTAAATATAGATTTTCTATTCCTATAATGAACAACATTATTGATGTTTTGGCTAACGCTGAAGTTTTTTAAAGATTAATTTAAAAATTGGTTTTAATAAAATAAGGATGGAGTTTAGGGATGAATGAAAAACTACTTTCAAAACTCTTGTTGACTTGTATGAGTAGTTAATCATGCCTTTTTGACTAACCAATGCTCTAGCCATATTTATGAAGATAATACATGATGTCTTAGTGAATTTAATTAGTAAATGTACATATTTTTCTTTGAAGAGGGAGATTATGTGTTTGGATTATGTTATCTCTAAGAACAAGGTCATGATGTAGTCAAATAAGATTAAGGAAATTCAAGAGTGCTATTCACCTAAGAATGTGGGAGAGATAATCTCTTTTCTTGGTTTAACTAGTTTCTATAGGAGGGTTTTCAAATTTTTTTTTATTACATGGTTAATGTTATCTTATTTAAAGAAGAATTTAACATTTATATGGAATGATGAAAAGGATAAATCATTATAAGATTTAAAGAAAAAATGTAGAGTGCTTCAATTTTTTTAATTCCAAACTTATCTAAGTTTCTTAATGTAGAGATGGATGCAAGTAAATTTGTGGTTGAAGGTATTTTATCATAAGAAGATAAGATCAATGCATTCTTTTCTAAAAAATTAAATGAATCTAGGAAAAAGTATAGTGTATATGAGTAGGAATTATATGCCATACATTAAGCTATTAAGCATTAGAGGCATTACTTATTGAGAGCTCAATTTCTTTTATAGATTGATCATAAGCCACTTTAGCATTTGAATTTTCAAAAGAAACTAAGTACTAAGAATATGAAATAGGTTAAGCAACTCTAAGAGTTTCATTTTATTTTGAAGCATAGAAATGGCATGTAATGTTCCATGCCTTGTTAAGGGAAAAATTGTCATATTAATCATGTAATTAACCTTCAAATGAAGGGATGCCTCACTATGAAGAGTTGTAACTATTCATAGTACCCATCAAGGATGGGTTTAACTTGTGACATTTAAGGTCAGGTTTAGAGGTCATATTAGCATGGAGTTGTAGAGCTGGATTGGCAAGTGATGAGAGCTAGGTGAAGCAGAACAAGAAAGGATTGATCACCTCTTCAATCTAATGGCCAAACCATGGTGGCAGTGTTGGATTACCTCTAAGGTCCTAAGTGTTACCAAAAGATAACCTAAGGCCATTAACAATGTACCCAATAATTTGTTAATAATTCTAGGCTCAATTCCATGTTCCTACATTAGAGAATCTACCATAGTGGTAGACTTAACCAAAGTTTTAATTCAAGTCAAATTTGAGATGATGATCTTTACTATGCATTGGTGAGTTCATTTCATTTATGCATTTTTGGCATTTTTATTTAAGGCTTAATTTTCATTATAACTTATTCATTGCCTTCCCATTCTAAGTTAACTGATGCACAAGTGATATCAAATCTTGGTTAGTTTTTCTTCCTAGATCTAACAACCTAAAGAAATGGATGAATAATAGGAAACATCACTTGCACAACCACCACTTTTTGATGATACTAATTATGCCTTCTAGAAGACTTGGGTGCAAACATCCTTATACTTTTTTAAGTTTGATAGAAAGCTGATGAGCGGTGAGGTACCCCTA
The DNA here is from genome assembly GCA_015680685.1 of Gnetum montanum. NCBI lineage: Eukaryota > Viridiplantae > Streptophyta > Gnetopsida > Gnetales > Gnetaceae > Gnetum > Gnetum montanum. The sequence continues at coordinate 134,394 of MNCI01037482.1, forward strand.
CACTCAACCATACGAATACGAGCGTTCACGCACGATCCGATCAAACTCCGTGAATAGGCTAGTTGCGGTATCTAGATAGTTACACGTTGATCGCAGTTCGCTATCTTTCCACTTGGACTAGTATTTGCTTTGTCACATATGGTTTAGTCCAGAGTGAGGCGTATGATGTGATCCTAAATTAGTGCTACTCCTAGAGACAATGGAACATAATCTTAATTAAACTAATGAGTAATAGGAAATGAAGTCTAAGCTAACCTAAGTGCGATGAGCATCCATTCCTTAATCATTCGTACACATCTTGGACCTCANTATTGAATGTTGCAATGATGAAGTAATCTTGATCTTTATTTTCGGTCATGTGCACGTCCAAGTACGTCACACTCGAATAAAGGTGTCGTACAATTACAAGCATCACACTATAGGCATGCACTTGGGAAAATAATCTAACTCCTACGGAAACAAAATGCAAGAGCTTCGCTACGACTACTTGAAAGATACCTAGGTGTGGCAGAGGGCCACTTATTTATAGGCTAAAACAGGTTTTGCATAAACAGGGCCACATTGATGCATGGAGGGATGCGTCGACGGGGCCGCATCGACGCGGCCGCTTATACGGGGCCCCGTATACGCTGCCTAGTTGATGCATCGACTGCTTAGCGCTGCATCATACCCCCACGACTGAGTAACAACTTGTCCTCGAGTCAAAGAAAGTGAGGAACAAGCTCAATTGAATACACAATGGATAGGTATGGGATTATTGACTGACTAGAAATTTATTCATGCTGCAGTGGAGAATTAAACAAAATTTGAACATAGACATAAAAGAAAAAACTGGTGGAACTCATGGGGTTCTCGGTAGTGGTGGCTCCTCCATGGATGCCTTTCCTTTGTCCTATGCATCAAGCTTCTGAGATTGATACCATTGAAGAAGCACCTGACGTTTCTCCTCTTCTATTTGAGGATTATGCGCCATCCATGATGATGTTCCAATGTTTGATGGAGTTGGCACTTTTCATGGACATGGTAGCTATGGGAACACTTGACTGGCCTTGACATGCCATGCCACAAATAGCCGTCGTTCCTCTTCATAGGCTTCAGGCTTGACCTCTCCTCCCTTTGCTTGGATAGATTATGTAGTAATAGGAGTTTCATGATGGATGCTGAATGATTGCCTTGATGTCACCAAGCTTCATGATAGCACCTACAAATGTCACCAAAGAGAATCCACAAGTTCCCTTGATGTCACACCCTAGCCATTCCCTCTTAGTACATCATTTTTCACTCTGGGCATAATGAGCAAAAAATTACTTTTAAGTTTCATGATGACAAGAATATCATCGTACCCAGAGTAGAACCTCTTATTAATAAAATGGTTGGGTGGATGTGATGGGCTCACTGTTTAAATAATTAGTCACCTGAGACTTGATAGCATAGAATAACACCTCAACCAATGAGTCACATGAGTATTTTATTCGTAGATGAGATTACTCATAAAAAAGACAAAAAGAGAAAACAATAAATTAAAAGGTGAAAAACTAGAAAACAAAAAGTTGAAAAATTAAAGAAACAGAAAAAAATTTATTAATCCTGTGTTGTTAGAATGGAGGATACCCCCCATAACTAAATGGTTGAGCATGGCTAGAATTAATAAATGGAAGGTGGGGATCCTTGCATGTTGAAAATATTGGGGCCTGGTCATACTTACCCCATTGGGGTTCACACACTTGATTAGAGTTGACATAGTTGGGCAAGTTATAAGATGTGGTTAATTTATAAGGAGTTGACCCACTATGGTACTTGTGACTGTAAGATGGTATGCAAGAATCAACATGTCTCCCCATGTGGCAATATTCATTGGTCCCCATGGTTATTGGAGTATTGAGTGGTGGCCTTGATAAGGTAACATGAGGCATTGGGTTCAAAGAGGAAGATGCACCACAGTTTTGGATTTGTGCTGAGTTGGCGGATGCAGTGGTTTCTGAACTATGGTAGATGCCTTCGATGTTGTGAAGGACCTCCATTGCTATTGACAGTAGCAGCACAAGTAACATTTGCAGGTTGGTGCTGTGGTGCAAAATCTTTTGGCATAGCTAGCGGTGGTGTAGAAGGGGATGAAGTATGAGAATATTGAGGTTCAGGAGAAGTGTAAGGCCCATGAGGTGGTGATCATGTTGGAGAGGACATGGGTGGATAGTACTTGAGAGAATGATAATGATGAGGTGAGCTAGAGGATGCTGATCCTGTTGGAGAAATAGGGTGTTGAACATAATAAGCATTTGGTGTTGGGACATACGAAGGGTATGGTCTAATTGGTAGTGGCCTCCCCCACGATTGAGGTTTTTTCCACTATTGTTGGACATAGTATTTTTGTACAAACTCTAGATGTAACCTTCCTCCCCAATGCTCATGTAAATGTGACAAGATTAGACATTGACCTTCGGGGTGATCATACAAGCAAATATTACATTAATACGTATGATTGGCAGCTGAGTTCTTATCCTTATTCTCTTCAACTCTTCATTTCGATTGTCGCATGGTGTCCTGTCCTATTTCTCGATTTGGCATAGTTCTTCCTCTAATAATTTTGGCATATTCTCCACATCTTTCATGTACCCAGTCTGTTATCTTATTGATCTTTACCTCAATTTCATCTAGTGATTGTAGGATTGGCAAAGATAATTCCACCTCCTTGACGTGAGTTGATTTCTCCTCTTCATGATCAATATGGACCCTTGTTAAGTTAAGATTTTGGTCCTATTGAGAACTTTCAACATTCTCCCATTTGGCTATTTCTCCTTCTTCTTTTGCTATCCGCTTAATAAGCTCTT
>MNCI01037482.1:138145-156265 GCA_015680685.1 Gnetum montanum
TTGATTAAACTAATGAGTAATAGGAAATGAAGTCTAAGCTAATCTAAGTGCAATGAGCATTCGTTCCTTAATCATCCATACACATCTTGGACCTCGTGCACGACTACTACTGGGATTACCAAGCATAGATCCTAGGTACGCTACTGGGTTACCAAGTAGTCACACTTAAATGCTCGTGATTAAGTCATACTCATTCCGCATTTAACAATAGGAATAGTAAATGATGATAAAGAAATATTAATAATAACAATTAACAATAACAATTAAACAATTAAAACTCAGTGAATGCTGCAATGATGAAGTAATCTCGATCTTTATTTTCGATCATGTGCGCGTCCAAGTACGCCACACTCGAATAAAGGTGTCGTACAATTACAAGCATCACACTGTGGGCATGCACTTGGGAAAATAATCTAACTCTTAGAAAAACAAAATGCAAGAGCTTCGCTACGACTACTCGAAAGATACCTAGGTGTGGCAGAGGGCCACTTATTTATAGGCTAAAATAGGTTCTACGTAAATAGGGCCACGTCGATGCATGGAGGGATGCATTGATGGGGCCGCGTCGACGTGGCCACGTATATGGGGCCCCGTATATGCGGCCTAGTCGACACATCAACTGCTTAGCGCTTCATCAGTAGCAAAGTGTTATGAATGGATATATAGTGCCAACAAACGAATGTTCCAAAGGAATAATGATAAAAACACAACTTTTATTGGTGATTTAAAAGCTAGAGATGTCATAGCATCTACCTGCATGTTAGAAGACTATAACTGGATTAATAATTTCAAACTTCCAAAGATGTGTGGAATATCTTGAATGTAATTTTTGAAGTGACTAAAGTGATAAAATAATCAAAACTTCTTCTTTTGTTAGATTTGTTCAAAAATCTAAAGATGAGGAAAGACAAAAGAATACATCAATATTTCAATTAGGTACGTGGTCTTGTTAGTTCTATTAGAGGAATAGGTTAAGAAATTTTTGAAAGTAAAGTTGTTTATAAAATTATTCAAACTTTGAGGTTTAAATATAAGATGAATATTGTAGCCATGGAAAAGGTAAGAAATGGTGATAATTTAAGACTTGAAAAAATTCAAAGTGCTCTTACTACCTATGAGATGACATTAATTGAGGAAGGAGTGCTGAAGGATGATCCCATTGCCCTATCATTAAAACAAGTAATGGTAGATAAGCCCAAAAAGACTCAAGGCAAGACCTTCTTGTACAGTGAACGATGATCTAGAACTTGCACTACTCATTAGAAGAGTCTACAAGATGATTGCAAATTAGCTTAAAGAAAAAAAATGTGAAAAGACTATAAATAGACAATTAAGAGGTAAATCCTTTGATAAGATATATATCCTCTACCAATATTATGAATATTATTTTTTGAATATGCAATGGACAAGGACATCTTTCCTTAGAATGTCCAAGTACAAAAAGGTTATAGGATGATTTTAAATTAAAGGTGAAAAAATTCCTTATTAGCAAATGAGATGAAGAAGAAAAGAATAGTGAAATAGAAGTAGAAGAAGGTGATATTCCAACTTTCATCTTGCATTCATGGTCATAGCATCTACACCATAAAAACATGATGAAGAGTCAAGTGATGAAAAAGATATTGGCATCATTGAAGAAAGGTATGACTGTCTTAAAGTAAAATTTTGTAAAATTGCCACATATTTATCTTACATTTCAAAGAAAACTACACCAATGTGAGTTAAAGTATAAACATGAAAGAAACTTATGTCTAACTCTAACAAGGGAATTCATGATCCTTACGGGCAAGATTTGTAAAGTAATAGCTTTGAGTGAGTTTCTACAGATGTAGAACCACAAGAAAGAAGAACAAAAGCAAATCAATGACTCACTTCTAAGGGAAAATATCTTTCTTAGGAAAGAATTAAAAAAAGCTATGAAAAAAGATTGATCATGAGAAGCAAGTTTCTGAAAGTTTGCTCTTAGAAATAGATCACTTGATTAAATACTTCAAGAAGGACAAAGTCCAACTGATAGAAGTGGACTAGGGTACAAATACAATAAGATAAACTTTAATGGACACAAAAGAATTAAGAGATATACATTAAACTAGGTATATTTATTACTTTCCACCAAGATTCCATTATAGATATGATGGACATATAAGAACATATTCTCCATTTGGAAATTTAACATTTCAAGATACATCTCACTTAATCTCAATCAAGAGATAGGGTAATAATGATTTGCAAGTTCAAGGGGTAAGGAAGTAATTACCCAAGAGAAAGCCATAAAGGAATGAATAAAGGTAGAATTTAAAAGATTAATGTGCTATGGAAGCAAGAGGATAAAAGGGAACTAGATGGAAAGACAAGAATATACACAGAATAACTCATCTTACCTTCTTCATAAGATCAAATTTGGAGTCATTCCCAACTATGTTAGTCAAGATAAATTTCCTCTTAGGTTTGTAGGGTAGGGTAGTTTAGGTTTTATTTTTTATTTTTTCTTTATTATTTGAATTTATCTTATTTCCTAGACTTTATTAGAGCCTTTCAAGACATGCTTGACCCCACATATATCTTGGACGATAGCTTTTAGTTTAGTTGGAACATCCATTCTATTTACAAGGCCACTTAGGCTGGACATCCATACTGAAAGTGGATATCTTAGCTAGGTCCCTAGGATGTCCACCTTAATAATAGGACATCCCACTCATAGTTAAATGAAAATTAAAAAAAATACTCCAATAACCCTAGGATGTGACCATAAAAAGGACTAGACATCCTCATTTTCATGTTTTACACTCAATCAATATGTCCAAGTAATAAGAGGAGCTCAGGAGGAAGGAGTAGTGGAGTATGAGTAAAATGGTAAAGATAAATGCAAAAATTCCATGGTATCATGGCAACAAATCTAGTAGTGGGAGAGTAGCTGTGGGTGAGGAATCCTCATATTGTTTAGAGAAGAGAGGGTACAAACCCTTATTTATATTAGAGACAACTTAAAAAGGATATGAATTCCACTAAAAATTATTAATCTCTACAGAGAGGATCATTGATTTCAAACCTCAAAGAACTTAGATTTAGTCTTACTTTTATGCTTGGGAGGTTTCATTTATTTTGTCTTTTTAATATCATTCTAGAGGTTATGATTAGAAAATTATTTTGTAATATTTAGGGCATGGATGTAGATACTAGAACTTTTAGTAATTATTCAATGAAACTATTACTATAGTATCTTGTAGTTTGAAAATTGATTTTCTAGGATGTGATGCATCAAGATCATATAGATTTTGGATGACCATACTTATTGATATTTTTTCAAATATTATTTTTCCATTTTAAAGAGGAATTTTTGTTTGAGATTATTTGGAAATCCTAACTTCATAATGAATCATAAAATTTATAGAGGAGATGGCTCGATCATTTACTTATTATTGACTATAATCTTATAGTAGAAGATGAGGGTTATTATCATTTACTTTCCTAACATGCCTTGATTATCTATTGCTTGATTGTTGGAATAAAGTTAGACTTTGGATACATCATCAATAGGGACATCATATCTGAACATGTCAAAGTTCAAACATTTTAACATCCATTGTTGATTGATCTCATATTGAGCAATGCATATATTGATATCCTTGATATGGCCATAGTTTGTTATAAGAAGGAAATTGCTATGTACAAAAGAGAGGTGGGCATAATAGAATAATATTAGCATTATTAATACCTTAGGAGACCAAGCCTCATCTCTTGTATTCTAGATCCATTGGAGATAAACCTCATTCCACCTTGAACAAGGCATTATGAGCTTTTGTTAAGCTCATTGGTAAGATAGGAGACAATCTATCCAAGTTGGAAAGATGAATTTAGTGATTTGAGAGGATGTAAGCCAACATATTATAATAAAATAAGTTTTCTTTCATTTTAGACGAGGAGATGATTAGGACCCCCACTTGGTTAGAGGTGCATCTTCCTCATTCTTATGCTTTTGATGTTGATTCATTTAGGAGTTATCATTTACACATGGTAGAGCACTCTAAGGAGGAGTTAGCACCTACATGAGGGGCATATCAGTATGAGGACTAGCAGGGAAATGATAATCAGCTTGATTATATACATGAGGATCAATCAAAGATATAAGTTGAAGAGGAGTTATCCCCTAAGATGAAAAGGAATAAGAGGATTCATTCATCAAAGGCACCATTGATAGTTTCTTTGGTTCTTTGATATCAAAGATCTATTAGTATTACTACTAATATAGTGAGACTTATATCTTTTAGTTAGTTGGATAGTCATATATTAGGATAGAAATCAAATATACGCTTCATTTGTACAAACATTGGACAATTATACTAGAATCAGTTGCTTTGAAGAAAGAGCCTCATACTTCCAACAGTGAAAAGGATGATGATGATGAGTATCATATATTGAAGTAGTAGTGTAAGGATTATGATTGAGTGCATATGGAGCTCTTTCCATCTTTTTGGATGATGTTTAATAAAGAGGGAGAGAGAATAAGGATACCATGTTCATGATTCATGAATCCATATCTCACTCATATTTGTTAACCAGGAAAGAGAAAATCCTAGAAAAATTTTCTCAAGCTCAACTTGAAGATCCTCCATTGTTTATATCTTTTTCTTCCATGTTTTGACTATTTCCAAACTTGGAACTACAATTTTAGAAGTTTTCCTAGTTGTTCAGTTTATCTCTGGTTTTTTTAGAATGTCTTATGCCAAAATGAAAATGTTGGGAAGACATCTCCTTTGCAACTAGGGCATCTTAGCCCAACTTGAGATGTCTTAGTAACTTATGAGATTTCTTCCTCTAGTTTGGGATGTCTCACATTAGATGTCTAGATTTTTCCTAATATGTGTTTCTTAAACCAGGGACATCTCTTGCAAGCTTTCAACTCTTGATCAAGACATGTTATGTCCTTCACTCTTGGGAGCTCATATCTTACACAAGATGACTCCATGGCCTCCAAGATGTCTACATTGAATCTAAAAACTACAAAAACACATATGTAGGAAAGAGAACAAGGGAATTAGAAGAGATATCCCTACACCAGCTCTCCCACCCTTCAAAAAGTGAATTCATGCGCATAAGAGAGTAGGGATTGAAGTGATCTCCCACTCATGAAGTTTGGTCTCATGGATCCATAGAACATCATAAACAAGCTAATCCTTCTAATGAATCAAGTACTTTTGCCTCTTAACTCCCCAAGTGCTAGAAGCTTTACTCTACTTGAGTACGATTGCCTTCCTCTCCATTGAAGTCTTGGACTAATTAATAGGTCCCTTCAACTCATCAATGCTATCATGTATGTTCTTCTCATCAACTAGTCCATGATAGTACACAAGATATAAATCATTATATACCAAAGACATATCAAAATCATATTGTAAGTCAATTTCAAAAGAATTATCATTAATCTTAATCTTAATATTAAAAGGCTTCATCTCCTCGGCGTTTAACTTTGAGAAGTTAACTTCTCTCAACTATTACTTCTTCAAGTGCACCCAAACCAAGTTACTGATAGCAAAATTTAGCTTCCTTTTACTCTCATTACTCTTAAGAACTCTCTCTTTAGCCTTCTTCTTAATATTTAGTTTTACTTGTACATGGAGATCCCTCATCTATTGCACAAAATTAAAACTAAGTTAAGCTTCACCATTAAAGCTCTTCAAGGTGTTCACCATCTTAGGACAAAAATTATATTTCATCTCAAATGAGCTTTTGCTAATAGCAACATGAAAAGCATTATTATAAGAAAACTCAACCTGACACAATATGTTTTCTACCTATTTGGTTATCCATCATACCAACATCTCAATATGTTTAACAAAGACCTTATTCACCTCATCCATTTAACCATCATGTTGTGAATGATATGCATTACAAAAATTTAGTTTTGTTCCTGAAATTTTCCAACAAGATCTCCAAAAGTAACTAGTCAATTTAGAGTCTCTGTTACTAACAATATTCAAAGGAATTCCATGTAACTTCACAACATGTTGGAAAAACAAATTTGTAGCATGAGAAGCATCACTCACCTTTTTACACAAAATGATGTCATGATGAAGAACCTATCCACAATAACAAAAATTACATCATTTATAATTTTTGTTTTTGAAATACCACTTAAAAATCCATAGAGATACTTTCTCATGGACCCTTGGAAATTGGCAAAGGTATGTAATGTCCATCTACTTCTTTATCACTTTTGAACTTTTGAAAAATCAAAAATTCCTTCACAAATTTTGAAACTTTGATTGTCATACTTGGACAAAAATAGTACCTACCCACAAGTTTCAATGTTTTATTCCTACCCATGTGACCTTCCATGCCACTACAATGCTTTTGAAACAAAATTTCTTTCCTAAAATCATACTTAGGAATACATACCTTCCTATTTTTAAATGAAAATTCATCTTGAATATGATAGTCTCTCCACTAGTTTGTCCAACTTAATAATGGCTCTTTGAGGCTCCTCTAAACATACCCAAAATCAACATCATGCTCATACAAATCAACAAAATCACCCGTACTATCCACATGAGGCATGCTAAAATCTGCCACATACACCCTAGACAATGCAGTAGCCATTACATTAGCATTTTCACTTTTTTTCTTCAACACAAAACTAAACTCCTATAACTATGCAAATCACTTCATGTGTTTTTCACTTAACTTCATTTGGGAATTTATAAATTGTAGTGCTTTGTGGTCTATCATCAAAGTGCATTAGTTGGAAAACAAGTAATGCATCCAATACTTGATTACTTGAAGAATAACATACATCTCCTCATATACGCTATATTTTCCCCTTAACTCATTCAACCTTTTAGAGAAGAATGTAACTAATCTACCTTCTTGTGAAAGTATTTTATCAATGACAAGTTCACTTGCATTCACCTCCACCTGAAAAAACTTTGGAAATATAAAATTTCAAGAACTAGTTCACTTGTAATCTTTGCTTTTAACAAGTCAAAGCTCCCTTGGATTTCATTATTTTATCTAAAATATTTATTTTTCTTCAACAAAGCAAACATAGATAAAGAAATACTACTAAATTTTTTTATGAACTATCTATAAAAACCTTCTAAAGTAATGAATGATCTTACCTTCCCAACATTCTTATTAGTTGGCAAATCTCTAATAGCCTTCACCATGTTAGCTTCTATCCGAATTTGGTTTTTAGAAATCATCTGCTCCAAATATATATTTTTCCTCATGAGGAAATTCCTTTTTTCACACTGATCATCAACTGTGAGTGTTCCAAGTGTTGTTCCTCATTAGATTTATACATGAAAATATCATCAAATAAGACAATACAATACTTACCAATCAAGTCCTTTAATACATCATACATCAACCTCATGAATGTAGCAAGTGCATTTGTGAGCTCAAATGGCATCACCAACCACTTAAACAATCCATTTGATGTCTTCAAAGTTGCCTTCCATTCATCACTAAGCTTGATTCAAATTTGATTATAACCACTTTTTAAATCAATTTTTTTAAAAAATCTCTACATTGGTAATGAGATCAAGGATATCATCCATCCTTGAAATAGAAAACTTCTACCTCATTATTATCCTATTTACTACTCTAGAATTAATGCACATCCTCCGTTTATCATTATGCTTCTTTAGCACGAGCATCATTGGAACCACACAAGGTGAAATGGATTCCCTCATGAAGTCATTTGTAAGTAACTTCCTTACTTGCCTTTGCAATTTTGCTCTTTGATTTGATGCCATCTAGTAAGCTCTCTTGGTTGGAATGGTAGTACTAATGATAAAATCAATATGATGTTGTACATTCCTCATTAGTAACAGTCCATTCAATTTCCCATTTAATACCATGAAAACTTAGCACACTTATAGTATGTTCAATCTACACATAATTACAATTAGAAGTGCCTATTGATGCAAAAATAAATGCAAAACCTATTTCATCATGTTCCCTAATGTATTCCCTCTCTCCTAGAAGGATTAAGAAAGCAATAAGTGAGCCTTGTTGCCTAACTTGTTTAGCTACCATGGGAATCAACTCATGGATTTCATCAAATATAGCTACACTCCATGCATTTCTTACTTTATCAAATTGAGCACCATTGTCAAAATTCCAAGGTCTATAAAGAATTAAATCAACAAAATCAATTGGAAGCACATCATACTTTATAACATCATGAAAACTTCCAATTTTAAATTTCAAAGTACATTATTCCCCTACCTCTTGAGAGAAATCTCTAGAAAACCAATGCACTTTCTAGGATCTAGAATGAGGATTAGTTACCAAAATTTATCTAGCAACTATCCTAGAAGAAATAAAATTTTTCTTGGGCTTCCTCGTCAATCAAAACATGAATCAATTCCTTAATAATCAAACATCTAGTCCCACTCCAAAATAAAAATTTTCTATTAGGATGATCTTCCCTATTCACATTCCCCATGAATGCACAAGAATTTAATTTAGAATCTTTCTCAATCTTGGGAGCATTAGGATTACCTATTTGAAGACTTAGCTTGATGTCTTGCCCACCTTTAAGGTTTGCACATCTTTGCCTTCAATTGTCTTGTGAAGTCAACATTCCCATTGCTTGTGTTCCCATTCTTCATACTTGAAGCATTAAATCTTTGATGAGTTGCTACCTTGACCCTTGCCTCCCTTGCCTTAGTTATTCTTAGCTTTGTTCTTCTCATCTCTTTGCTCTATCTTCTTATCATGGCTACCATCCTTATTTTCATATTTGGATTTGGATCCCTTCTCATATTTGGATTTTTTGTTCTTCCCATTGAAAGTTTGTCTGCTTCTATTTCTAAATTTTCTTAGTTTCTTTTCTACCTTGAGTATCAAATCATAATTCTCATCAGGAGTTTGTGGTTTATAAAAAGATAACTCTTATTGATACATCATTTTGAGACCTCCTAAAAAGATTGAAGTGTGTTCATACTCCTCCCAGTTCACTTTAGCTTAGTAGAATAGATCACAAAATTCGATGTAGAATTCATTAACATCCTTGTCACTTTATCTTAGAAATTTCAATTTCATAATAGTCTACTATCTTTGATGAGACTATTTAAATTTTTTTCTTAACTAGTATTTCATTATATTCAAATCTCTAATGGGTTGACCATTTTATCTTTCATGATCCTAGGACTCCTTTTTCCACCAAGTAGGAGCCATTCATTCTAATCTAGATTCAACAATAGGTACCATTAATTGATTTTTTACCTCTTCCAAATCAAGAAACTTGTTAAGTGTCTTTAGCCAACTTGAAAAAGCATTAACGCTATCTACACCATTGAAAATATTTAACTCAATGTATGGATGTCAAGCAACATTTTTGAATGCTCTAGCAAGCCTTACCTTGTCCTTTTCATTAAGATTGCTAGCGCAATAAGTAGTTACTACTATTAGAGCTCTTAGAATTTTCATATAAGTAATAAGATTCTCTCTCATTGGAGTCCTTGGATGATGGGTGCCTACACTTCCATAGCTAGATTATCCGTTCTTATCATCCATTTTTCTTCACTAGATTGTGAAACTTCTTCATCTGAATGTGAATGCTCATCACCTTTGCATGTTTGGCTATGGCCTAAACTAGCATTTCTCTCTACCTTTGTACTAATTTCATCTAATCAAGCAACAATCACTTGGAAGGAAGACTTCATGTTATTCATATTTCTAATCAAGGCATGAACCTACTTCTTCTTAGGCATAATCTGAATTTAACAAGATCCATAACTAAGTTCCAAGCACTAATCAACACTACTCTCCAATACTAATAATCATTTGAAGCATGTTCACTCTAATGGAAAACCATCTTTAATACTACTAAATCAAGATATTATAAAAAGACAATTTATATGCTAGAAAAGAAGAAAACTAGCTATCTTCAATTATTAAAGAAAAAATTACATTAGTGTTTCAAAACCCACAAAACATCCATAACCTTTCAAAACACTTAAGTGATGCTATAGAGCATGAGGCTATACAACCACATAATGGCATTCTCAATGTAAGATACAACCAAGAGAGAATCTCTTCCATAACCTAGAACTAAGATCTCAAATCACAAGACACAAGAGACACTAGGTCAATACTCAATCAATTAATAAAGAGCTACATACACAATTATGCACTCTCTCAATGTGCTCTCATGACATCACACTCATATCTCTCCTTGGTACAAGCATTAACCAATGTAATATTTATTAACCACATAAGAAAAAAATCCTAGAAAGCCTTCCTCAAGTTTAACTTGAAGATATTACATTTTTTTCATCTTATTCTCCAATGTTTCAGTTTTTTTCAAACTTGGAACTAGAATTTTGGAAGTTTTTCTACCTATTCTAGTCATCTTTGGCCTTTCTAAGACATCTTTTGCTAAAACTAGAAATGTTGGAAAGATGTATTATATGGGCCTAAGAAATCTCCTCTATAGCTATCCAACTTAAGATATCTCAACTGAGACATCTACCTCTTATTTGGGATGTCTCATCCAAAACTAGGATGTCTCGTCCAAGATGTTTATATTTTTCCCAAGACATCTCCCATGAACCTAGGACATCTCCTACAAGCCCCCAACTCCTAGCCAAATGTTTTCTGTCCTTCAAGATGTCTCTCTTAAGAGCTTAGATCTCAAGTAAGATGACTCCATGGCCTCTAAGATGTCTCCACAGAGTTTGAAATCTATGAAAACATATGTGCAGGGAAGAGAATAAGGGAATCAAAAGAGTTGTCCCTACACCAATGTCATATGTCTTTAATATGTTATATCTTGTTAATATCTTAAATCTTTAAGTCCTTTAGCGCCATAAGTAATGAACTTATATTAATTATTTAATATTATGGATTCATTTGCTTTTTATATTTAGCTTAAGTTTCCTATTAGTTACATGTTCTTCTGTTCAAGATGTATTTTTTAAGGTTTAGATTATGTGTTACTTACTTATTTTCAAGTTTTTAGAAATCTCCAAAAATAAAAATATTGTTGATCTATTTCATGTTTGGATGGTATAAAAATTAGACAATGAAGAAGTATGCTTGGTTGAGTTTATGTTTTTTACATTGTTCAAGTTTCTAATCACTAGGACAAAATGGAAGTTAAGAAAGTTGACTTAAGAATTTTTGGATGCATGGAGGCAAGGACTAATCAAGTCAACATCATCTTTTCTTAACCTCAAGTGAAATTTAGACATCTAAGCCTCATAGTGGATATCTAGGCTGAGAGAAAGTAGAGTTTAGATTATAAATTTCACCAAGCCTAGGATCTAGATTGTGGACATTCCAAGCCTAAGGATGGATGTCCCATTCCTAGGATGGATGTTCTAGTAAGTCCTAGACATTCCACCCAAGCCTTAGCCTTCTTATTACGTACATCTAAGCATCAAATGAGATGTCCTAGGTAGTCATTCAAGAAAATAAAAAAGTTATTTCAAGTCATTTTTGAAACTTAATTTTTTCATGGAAAACTTTTTAGGGTACAAAGATTATAAAGGAAAGTACCTAGATCTTAACCCTCTAAGAAATCCATAACAAGCATTGCCTAGATTAGTTTGGATTAAGTATGGATTTGAATTTGGATGTTGGAAGTTTGATGAATTTTTTGGAAGCTATACCACCATTACTATATTCTTTTCCTACAATTTTTATTGTTTTGTTGCATTATTCATTAGTACATGTTGTTCAAATCTATAACTTTCTTGTTATTGTAATATCTATATTTGGATCTAGCACTTGTATTATTCATTCTATTATCCTAGGGTGAGCATAACTTGTGCAGATTTGATTTAAAGAATTTGTAATTCCTAAGGCTCTGCAAAGCATATATCCTTTTCACATGGAGATATACATTACAACCTTAAGGGGTTTAAGTATTTGATCATTTGATTCTAGCCTAAGAAGTATTTGAGTGTGTTTTGTGGGAGTGTCATACTTTGTTCTTGATCTTACACGGTCATTGGGAGTCTTGTAGAATATCAATATCGTTCACCTTGCAGGGAATGTATACCATATGAGGATCTTCCATAGTAGTAGCCTCATCAATAGGTTTAATTCAAGTGAAATTTGTGGTTTTACCACACAAACACATTGGTAAGGTCTTTCCATTTGTGCATTTTTCAGCCTTTGTAGTTAAGCCTTGATTTTTATTATAATTGATTCATCCCCTTCCCACTTCAGAGTTAATCAATTCACACTATCATATAATAATGCCTTTCATACAAGTCTTGGTAAGAATTATTTTATTGTTAATTATGGTTTTTTTTATCAAAAATGATTAATGAGTGAAGAAAATTTAAAGATTGTCCCTCTTTGAGCATTTATTTTATTGAGAAAATAAAGTAATTATATCAACAATGAAGGCTCAATTAAAGAAGAAATTCAAAGAGTAACAATTAATGCTAATGAAGGTGTGAGAAAACTAGAATTTTAAGTTGTATATTTTATGTGGATTTATTTGAGTAAAGAAAGGTAGAGGAATATGCATTTCTATAAGATTAAATTAATAAGAATATCTTCATTTAATATTAGAGCTAAAATGGGTAATAATGTCTATGAGATTGATTTGCATAATGATATTTATATATCTTGTGTATTTAATATTTTAGATTTGACTCTATATCATGGTAAGTTTTGAGCATCATACTCGAAAAATAGCCTTAAAGTCTTTAAGGATTATACAATAGGTCAAAATCCATTGAAGGCATTAAGGAATCCAATTGTGTTGTATGCTAGGAAGGTTAGAAGCATAAGAGATAAGACACTGCATGAGTACTTAGTGCATCAAAGTGATAAAGGAACTGAAAATGCCATATGGATTCATGCGATTGATTTGAGTATGTGGTAACTTGATGTTATCACAAGTGTACCATTCACTTGAAGACAAGTATCTTTTAAAGGGGAAGAAAGATGATGAGGAGATCACCATGCCTTTCTAATATATTTAACATCCTCATTATGTCCTAGAAGTTCTTAGAAATATATGTTATTACTTTAGAGTCTTTTCAACATATTTTCATATGTTTTGGAGAGATTAAGTAGGCAACTACAAGTTGCTACTAGTCACAGTTATTCATGATAAAATTTAAATTAGAATATGATCATACTTAGTCATAAATAATACAAAAGAGAGGAAAATAATGGATTTTAGCTATGTTTCAAAGTGTAAGACTTATGCTAGTCACAAGAGATTGTAACATCTTATTATGGGCTCATGTGAAATATAACAAGCTCATAGCATATTTCTCTCTTGTTTTGGATTCTAAAATAATTACCAGTGTAACAAACTAATGGTCTGGTATGGTATTTAAATCTATTGGAACATCCCTAAATAATTAGGCCCAAAAATCATCTTAAAACTTCACACAATTTATTCCAAATTATATGCACAAAATGTACAAAGGAAACCACCATTGAAAACCTTTCTAATTAAATAAATTAAATAAGATACATCAAAATACAACAGAAGGTCTTATGAACACATAAGTCACAAGGATCTAGAAAGTGCTAGGCTTTCCAAACATATCACAATCTCATTCATTTAATAATATTTATAGACCATGAGACCTTAGAGCCTACATAACCTTACTTCACTTTTAAAATGAGATAAAAGATATTAAAGGACCAATACAAGATTTCGAATGAACTTACAATTACATCAAGAGCTCTTGTTCTTACCTCCAAAAATAATTTCAATTGGCCAAAATGACTTAATTATGTTTTCATCTTTACCTTTTATAGCTTGCAAATAGTTCTCATTCTTTTCATCATTCGAAGCACTTTTAAAAAATCATTGGACATGTTGTTAAAAGCTACTATGGGCTGCACCCATTTGTAGTTACCTTTTGGCTATGACTTTCTATGGATCATAGCCTCCTACAATGAGCTTAAGCTTAGAAACCAAAACCAAAGTCTATATTAGTATGAGAACATTGCATTGTTGGAGTGAGTAGTAGGAGCGAGTTCCCCTTGCATTGTTCCCCTTGCAAATCAAAATCAGCTTCAAATATGACTAGTGTATTGTTAAAAAGCCAAAAAAAGACAAAATCATTAGAGCAAAACCCTATAATAATAGAATCTATTACATAGATTGTAGTCACTTTGACCTAAGAGGAAACCTCATCCAAGATAATAACCAAACCATCATTCAAGTTGCTACTTCAAAAAAAAGGAATACATAAAGACCCATATCAAAGCATTTCCAAGCATAAACAACAAATGAAGAAGAAGCTAAAATTTGACACAAAAGATTGGGACAAACCTCTTACAAAAAACTAAAAAAAAATGACAAAGTTAAAGAAATCAATAAGAATTCAAATCAGAGATACTTCCAAAGAAAAATGTAAAATATACATTCAAGGAAAGCAAATTAACAATCCTCATGCAAAAACTATGCAATAAAAGAAACCCCTCTTGATCTTCTTAGCATGGATCTCATTAGACCTATGTCTATCACCGCTATAGGAGGAGCCAATTATACACTCATAATGTTAGATAATTTCTTAAGATATACCTAGACATACAACATGAAGAGTAAGGCTAAGGCAACAATCAAATTCAAAGGCTTCTACATTATCATGAAAAATACTATGGGCCTATCCATTAAATCCATTAGATTAAATAGAGGGGAAGAGTTCATCAATTAAGAATTCAAATATTTTTATATACATCAAGTCATCTTTCATCAAACCACATGTGGATATAGTCCATAATCAAATGGCATTATAGAAAGGAAAAATAGAACCTTGCAAGACATTCTAAGATGTCTTCTTAAAACTACTCAAATCTCTAACCAATTTTAGATTATGGCCATCAATGTAGCAACCTACATTACTAATAGAATAATCAACAATAGCAACAACCATGGGTAACTCTTCTATAGAAAAATTCCAAATATAAAACACATAACAACATTTGGATGTCATTGTTATGTCAAAACTCTAAAGCAATTCATAGATAAATTGGACAACAAAGGACAAAAATGCATTTTTCTAGGATATGACACCAAGACAAGTGATCCCATAGAGAAAATATGGCACTCACCTAGAGATGTGGTTTTCATGAAAAATAAATTTGGCATGAAATATTTTTAGAATTCAAATGAAAGAATAGATGTCACCACTCAACATTCAATCTTCTACAATCCCATTCCTTATCCTTGGTATTGCTTCTCTTGTATTAAGGAAGCTTATTTCCTTGTGTTAGTTATTCATCATCTAAGTCTTATCCCATTAGTAGTTGTGCATTGCTTCTATGGAACATCCTAGCAAGTTCTTACTTATTCCTCATAATAATAAGGTCCTTTCACAACCATACATCACTTTGAAGAACACCCTAACATAATGAATGTGCTTTAAAAACTCATCCATAGGAAATGGCAAGTATTTTATAATTAAATGTCAAACTAATATCAAACCTCCTTTTCCAAGGCTTTAGACCAACCATCATGGAGTTTTTTGCATGACTTATCCTTTATGCTAATTAGAAACTTCATTGTCTTATGACTTTTCATTGAAATGATACCTCTAATTTTCTTGCTCCTTTATGCTTACAAGCAACAATCTTCTCACAACTTGTACCTCTTTTGAGATCATAGTAGTTGTATTGCTTTCTCATGTTGCACTTCTTTAAATTTAATTATTTAAATAACTTCTAATTATGTTTTGGGGTCTGACTTTTAAAAGGCCCAACACTGCCCACTAAAATAAAATATTTGTCATTGTTTTTCCTTAAAACAACTCTACAAAAATTTAATTGCTTTAATTAGCCAAAAAAATAAAAGAAATTTAAAATCATAAATTTAAACATATTTCATAAAAGGATCACTATTCAAATGCTACATGTTCATCCCACCAAGCAAGTCCAATTGAGAATGAAAGCCTAACGTCTTTTCAAGTGGCTCTACCTAGAATCAAACCCAAGCCTTATGACTTGAGAAACAGCACCTTGCCATTGCAAATGATGGCCCTTTAAATCATACTTCATTGCTATAATAATTAAGAAAATAAATTTTAAAAATTATTTTCATAAAAATTCTAAATTGCAAGTGCATTTCCAAGTAAAAATTATCATCATGAGTTTATGATTATTTTTAAAGTAGTTGATGCTCCATAAAACATTTTTTTTTTTTTTTTTTTACTTTAACTCTAGGTGGCATGTCTCTTAGTATAGCCCCTTGAGATTGAACTTATAGCTTACACAACCATAAATCACATTATCTAACTAAGTGAGCTTTACTTGATCAACTATTGATTAAAAACTATAATAAAATAAAAATGAAAAACCACCAAGTTTTTGGCTTATTTATATATTTCTAATGATCTAGTCCATATCCCAAAGAGAGTGCCATAGAATTGGTTGAATTCTAAATTGTTTTCTCCAAAAACATGCAATGTAAACCAATGGATCTTGCATTACCACTTCTAAGTTGATAACTAATGAAATTCTACACTATAACAAAATAAAATGATCCTAAATTTATCAAAATTAAATTCGAAATGTATTTTTGTACTTATTTTACTATCAAGCTAGAACTATAGATAAAAATATTTGTCAATACAATTTATATTTAACCATATTTGTTGGGTCCCACACCCCTACCATTACTTTGGATGGTAACACATTAGAAGAGAGAATTCCACTTAATCCTCTAGGCATATGATTCTCTTAAAGACCACTTCATTCTTAACAAAGCAATGACAAACCAATACTATAATTATTAATCCATAATATTAAAGCTAACACAACTATAAGATTTATTGGATTCTAACATAGGTTGAGTGAGATTTTATACATAGCTAGCAATGGTGATCACCTTATACAACACAAGTTTGCATTACCTATGAAGTCAAATCTTGAAATGCTAGAACATGAGCTTCTTGTTCTATACTAATTTCTTTCATGGTTCATTTACATGATGCTAACTCTCTAACATTTTAATTTTGGCCCATAATGAATCCTTCCTTGATCATCGTTTGCATGTAGTTTATTGAATTACATCTAGTAAGACCCTCTTAGATCTAATAGATCTCATCAATCTTGAAATTTCTTTTTTTAAAAAAATTTAATCCAAAACTAAACATTGCTGGCCAAAATCAAACCTATAGCCTAAGTTTGCTAGTTATAATTTTGATTCTAAAGGACATACTGATGTGACATCAATATACATATCCTACTTAAATTATATGAAAGAATGGCTATGTGCCCTTGGGATATATGTAGTTAAATAGTTTTAGAATTCCAACATCCCCTTTTTAATGTTAGCAAGCATTAATGAATAAATTGTCCTTGTCAATAAAATAACACGTTCTAGAAAACATATACAATCCAAAAGAGGTATTTCAAAAGAACATGAAGAATATTTTAAGACTTTGATATTTTTTCCTTGTGATTTAAATATAAGATACATATATTTTTAACCATGCCCTTAGATTATCATATTCAAGAGAAAACGTGAAATCAAAAACAAGTTATATTTAAAAAGAATTTGAGAAACATTTTGGGACTTTGAAAGTTTTTCCTTATTGTAATTCAAATTTAAATGGAATATCTTTTACCATTTAACATGCTATTAAAATTTCATTTTAGGGGAACTCAAAATGGAAGTGGGAGAGGGAATGGAAACAAGAGTTGGAGCGAAAGCCAAGGAGCATGGGTGGAGTAGTTGGTAATGGGCCTTGAGGTGGATCTATAGGATTGGATGATAGTAGGCTTGATGGAGAGGTTAGTGACAATGCTAGTGGATGGCCTAGAGGGAGCACTCGTGAAGGTTCTGGCATAGAAACTGAGGGAGGTAGAACAGATCTAGGTGATGATGTGGCAAACTGGCGACCTACAGATGGGGGCATTAAGGCATGCTCTAGGCGGGAGGGTACCATGAGGTTGCAAGTCCATCACCCGCCATGTGAGGGCATGCAAATGATGAAACTAAGCTTGATAGGCAAGTTCATTTTGACTAGTGCAAGGGCTAAGATGAAACTAATTAAGAAATGGATGGTTGCAACTTAGCAATTAGGGGATGTCAAGGTTTGGAGTCTTTTGGAGAACCTACTCCTCTTCATTTTCCATTCTCATATAGACCATGATAGAGTGCTCTTGGGAGCGGGGGGGGGGGGGGGG
>MNCI01037482.1:156273-166282 GCA_015680685.1 Gnetum montanum
GTGGGGGGTGTCGGAGGGGGGGAGAGGGGGGTCGTGGTTTTATGGGACCAGGGGTCTGGTGTTGATTTCATGGCATTTGGATGTGCATAGGAACGTGGGCCTTTTTTCTCAAGTGCCAATGTGGATCTAGGTCTTTGGTATTCCATGGGAGTTATGGACAGCTAAGTTCTTAATAACCCTTGCTGAGTTTTTTGAGGAGTTCATAGCTTTTGATAAATTTACCAATTCGATGGAGCGAATGAGGTTTGCTCATTTCCATGTTTGGAGGTCATTATCATCCAGGGACCTTATTCAAGAGGTGGTCTTAGACCTTACATTTGGAGAAGAGAAAGTGCTTGTGGAATATGACAATATCCCCATTGATAAGCCTCATGAGGATCAATCGACGACTAGGACCCATTGCACTTTTTGTGGGAAGGCCAACCTTCAAGCGGCTACCTATAGAATTAAAATCAAGATGCCCATGCCTCATAAAAAGGATTGTGATGGGTGGATGATGGTAGGGCAACATGTGTGGCCCATACCAGAAACCATGTTTGTTGCTGCTCTTGCAGAGCCCAAACCTCCAAAGGGGTGGCTCTCTTACTGATCCAAGTCATGGCACTTTCTGACCTAGGAATCCTATTCTCAATAGGGAGGGGGAAAATCTCCTCCCATTGGGGGATTGGGTGTCTATTGTGTGGGACTCTTCAATGCCAAAGATGGTAGAGGTTTTGAAGCCCACTGCAAAGGATTTTGGGGGGTTTCTAGTCTCATTGGGATCTGGGAAGGTCAATAGGCCTCTAATGCTAGTGACTCACAACTAGAAGACACAGCTGGAGCTTGACTTGGGATTTTAGCTAATCTTGAAAGAAGTCTACAAGAAACGGTTTGCTAGTAGGCCATGAGAATGTTTTCATAGAACAGCAAAGACCAATGTACACCTTATAAAAGAAATACCCTAAAGAAAATTGTGCAGAGAGAAGACTGTAATGTGGTGTGTTTGCAAGAGATAAAAGTGCATCATACTAAATTTCTTTTTTTGTGGTGGGCTAAATGGTAGGTGCAACTTGTATCCTGTCAAGGCAAGGTAGGGAGTCTGGCCATCCTCTCATGGTTACTGTTCGACCTTGTGGATCTATCCACCTAGAGTATAACTATTTTTATGATTTCCTCTAGAGTTTGGCTCACTAGCTTCTGTGGGACACAAAACTAGGAGGTACAACTGGAGGAGCTCAAGAGGGTTTTGCTACTGGTTCCAGAAAACGAATAGTGGATCTTGGTTGGGGGCTTTAACCAACAACTACATGCTTGGAAGAAGTTTATAGGCAACAACGTAGACTCCCTGGTAGTCAACAATTCTTGTCATTCCTGGAGTTCCATGACCTCATGGACATGGAAATTAAGGACTGCTTGTTCATGTGGAGTAATAGGCAGCATGGGAAGGACAGTGTGCTATCTAGGATTGATAGAGTCTAGATAAGTTTAAATATTCTAATGAACTTTGAAGTTCAGGTTTCAGGGAAAGAGCAGCAAGTCTCTAATTATCATTTAGTGGTTTGCCAGATGGAGAGATGTCAGTGGCAAACTTCCTCACCTTTTCACTTTGAATGTTCCCAAATATTGAAGCCATGGCTGAGATCCTTAGTGATGGAGATTTGGGAGCATTATCCTATGTAGGCTAATCCACTAAGCTTTCTTAAAGATGGGCTAAACAAGCTTAAGAAGGTCATCCATTCCAAGAAGACTAAGAAAAAGTTCTCTTCCTTCACCAATTGGGCTACCTTGCAAAAACAATTAGCCAAGCTCCAAGCACTATAGGAAATAGGAGCATCATTTGAGGAGGCTAAATGGGAAGTTCTCAAAGAGCTACAGGCACTTTCTAATGAAGAGGAGTTGTATTGGAGACAACAGGCATGGATCAGGTAGCTAAAGAAGGGAGACAAAAATACAAGGTTTTTCTTCGTCATTGCAAAGTCAAATGAACAATCTAAAAGGTCATTTTAGTTAGTGCAAGAAGGGACAACTCTTGTTCGTGCCCAACAGATTGCACAAGTGGTGCAAACATATTGGGCTAAGATCTAGGGTAAGCACAACACACTCCTGCTATTTGTGTTGATGTAGATTGTGACTGGGAAGGTGGAGAACCACTTGTTGCTAGCTCCTTTTACGAGGGCTAAGTTGGAAGAGGCTATGACATCGATGAAGGCAAACAAGGCCCCTAGTCCTTATGGCTAGTCGGTCAAATTTTTTAAAAAGTTTGCAGATATCCTGGTAAGAAATCTTTTAGATGTTTTCAATATGATACTCT
This sequence comes from Gnetum montanum, assembly GCA_015680685.1. Classification (NCBI taxonomy): domain Eukaryota; kingdom Viridiplantae; phylum Streptophyta; class Gnetopsida; order Gnetales; family Gnetaceae; genus Gnetum; species Gnetum montanum. The sequence continues at coordinate 158,564 of MNCI01037482.1, forward strand.
AGTGGCAATAGGTTCATCAGGAAATTAATTGTTCTAGGATTGTCCTTATCCCCAAAACAGCCAAATTCTACAGACCTATCTCAATTTCGACCAGTTGGGGATGTATCACATTGCTCCACCTATTCACTATAATGTTGTTTTGTCAATTAGCCTTGATGATGCCACGCTTGGTGAGGGGACATCAAGATGGTTTCATCAAAGGTTGTTTCCTCCAGGACCAAGTCACTCTCATGTAGGAGATTCTTAATTGTTGCAAAGTACTGGTATCCTAGGATGTGTCTCAAGCTAGATGTTACAAAAGCCTATGATACAGTTAACTAGGATGCCTTTCAGGAAATTATGCTATACAAGGGCTTTGATTCCAAATTTGTTAATTTATGCATTTAGGTGTAAGCCTCAAGAGCCTATTCTTTTAACATTGGTGGGAAACTTTGGGGGGTTTCCTCCCTTGGTCGGACTGAGACAAGGGGACCCCCTCTCCCTCTTCCTATTTATTCTTGCAATGGATACTTTACAATCTTATTGCGAGATGGAAGGTGCTAGGGGGCTAGAATTGCAGGGGTTGAATGCCTAGCAGAACATTACGCAGATAACACCATTCTTTTCTTGCATGCGGCTTTGCCATAGGCCCATGCGATCAATAGGACACTCAACAAAATGGCTTAGGAGGTTAGTTTGGAAATTAACAGGGTGAAGTCGATGTTGCATCTACTCAACACAGATGAGCATGTTAGGGGGAGGGTCTCCCAAATCCTAGGAGTGCTTCCTGACACTACACACAATGCATACTTAGGTATGCCCATTTACACCCAGCATAGAAAGGGAACCTAGTCTACATTGCTCTAGAAAATGCAACAATGTATTGAGCATTGGACCACTTGCTTCCTTCCAAGAAAAGGAATAATTGTACTTGCTACTTCAATGCTCACGGCTATTGCTAGATTTACTACTTCAGTGGCTTCCCCCCATCAATGTTTGGTCGAGGGAGAAAGGGAATGAACAGATGCATCTAGTTTGTTGGGACATTGTTGCCAGATCTTGACAGGTCAAGGGACTTGGGGTTCTGAAGTTTCAAGATGCAATTACTATGGGCTATCAACTTCTTACCAACTAGCTGCTGCAATTTGATGATAGCTCAACCCAATGGATACATATTATGCACAACAAATATCAACAATGGAAGGCTAAGAACTAGGATTCACCCATATGGCATACCATTTCTAGATATGCAAACAAGATGGCATGAGGGGATATGTTAGAGGTGCCATCTCATACCATCATTAGAACTAAGTATCCCACGATTGAAGGTTGGTGGGCCATCTAGAAAGGTAGAGTATCAAAAAAAAATTAAGGTGTTTCTATGGTTGGCTAGTCATGCAACACTCCCAATGCATGCTACTTTACGTGCTTGGGGATTAAACATTAATCCTATTTGCCTGTTATGTATGAAGGCTCCTGAAACACTCCATCATTTTATATACCAATGCCCATATGCCATAGACACTTGGTAGGCGATGGCAATCCCCTCACCAATTAAATCAGATGGTGATTTCAAAGCCACGGCTATGCTTTGGACTTTGTGGAAGACACAAAACAATTGGATTTTTTGTTTCTTTCTATGTAGGTTGCAATGCTTGGGGTGAGATTGTGGTGTGAAGCTTCAATCACCATGGGGATGATGCCTATTTTTAAGCCTTCTTGCACAACATTTTAGGCGAACTGGATGCTATGGGGGCTTGTTGAGCAAGTTGAGTGGACAAAGTTCCTTCCTATGCTGGAGGGGCTACTAACTTCACCACTTTCCAAGGAGTTTGAATTAAGCTTACAAAGGCCTCGTTGTCACATTTGATGGGGGTTCTAGCTACGGGGAGGTCATCCTTCCCACTAGGTGCAAGTTGCAAGATGCTAAGGGCTTTTTCCCAAGGCCCATGCCTAAGATGGGAAGTTGGCAACTGCCGAAGTCAAGCTCATACACCAATTTTTGGTCTAGTCAAGGAACATGTGGAAATTACAAGGGGTGCATTTCTCCTTTCTAAAGTGCATGCAAGTAGAGACGAGATTACCATTCAAGCCCGATCTTGGCCCTTTGGAGGGCTGCAAGATCGATGACTCCACAGCAACCACAGTTTGAACTTTGCTCGGCAATGCATGGTCGAAGGTTGATGGGTGTTTTGGGGGGGCAAGGTTTCAACTTCAGCCCCATCCTAGTCAAGGTCTCTTGTGGGCGAGGTGGATGGGCCTTTGGGGGTGCCAAAGGAGTCAAGGCTACCTTTGCCTAAGAGGCTTCATCAAGAGCTTCAATAGTGGTTCAACGTGGACTTGTAGAGGGCTACCGAGTAGCAAAGTGAGCTCAAGGAGAGAAACAAACCCTTTGGGAGGTTAAGTGGCAAGCTAGAGAGGAGTTCCAATGACTTACAACATAGGCAAAGCTGCACCACACCAAGCTGGAAAGAGAGACTGCAACAATGGAACCTATAAGAGGTGGCAACCAAGGTCATGCTAGAAGATGAACTGCACATGCAAATACAGGCCAAGATGCAGGAGCAACAAAAGGCAACACAAAAACAAGTAGAGCAAGAGATATGAGAGCATGATTGGTTGGAGGCTGAGCAGCTACAATAGCAGCAGGATTGAATGCATGAGCACAATGCGATGCTTTAGTCACAGGAAGGAAAGGAAAGTGCCCGTATGTCATTATGGATATTAACTACAATACCTCATGGCTTGCACTACGCAGACATATCAAGAGGACTGCTACTCAAATCCATCCAGATGGTACTAGCGATGAGGCAGAATGCACCTTTATTAATACAAAAAGGCACCAAGCCATTCTGGAGGCGATTCACGGTCAAGAATGTGCAACAGGCAACTGCATCAAACTACCTAGGTGTCTATAGGGTTGTAAGGTCTTCGCTGATGGGTGGGGGTAGCCCACCTTTGCGATCATGGCTTTCTAAGCATTTCTATCTTCTGTTTTTCCTCTGTCGGATCCCACTGGAAAAGGGGGAGTTTTGGCATCTCTTGGCTACGGTCTCGATACTTCCACTAGTGGGCAGAACCGGTTCCTTTTTTCTCCTTTCTTTTTTTATCCTTCGAGGGTCCACAAGACCTTCCTCGTTTCGACGGGCCCTCACTGTTGGGGTTTTTCACCCCCTTCCAATTTTGATTGTACATAACATGCGGTTTTATTTTTCTTAATATAATCAAACAGCCTGAACTTTTCTTTAAAAAAAATTCATTTAGAAATCACTGCAAAGTTTCCCCTATCATTCGCCAGAGAAAATATGCAATCCAAAAGAATTTATATTTTAAAAGAATTTGAAAAACATTTTGAAACCTTGAAAGCTTTTCCTTTTGGTAATTTAAATTTAAATCATATATTTTTGACAATTTAACATGCTATCGAAATTACATTTTAAAAGCCATTGCAAAGTTTTTTTGGTCTTTCATGACCATTTAAACATTAAGCCTGCTATTATTTTGTAAATAAGCAGATGCATCCGGTCATGACTTTCTTGAAATATCCATTCCAAAAAGATTAGCAATGCCAGTTGCTGGATCCCTCTGCCTCACTATTGATTCTCCAACTAATATCTGTAGATAGGGAAATTTGTCACAGAATTATTTACAAACCACGGATTTTTGCCTTACTATGTTTTCCAGAGAGTAAAATCAATGATGGTGCAAATATAACATTAGCAAGAAAGCAATGAATCATGAGAACTTGAACTTACAGCTCTCACTCCTGCTCTATGCACCAATTTAACATCATCTGGCGTGAATAGCCCCGATTCTCCCACAACCTGACACCAAAAATAAGCATAGCCATTATCCGCACTCTCTGTGAAAAAAAAAACGAAAAAAGAAAAAGAAAAAGAAATAGAGATGAATCGCCCTAAACTCTAGAAAATAATGAATATATGAAAGCATATTCTGATAGTCAAATCAAGGATTTCAATGTGTCGAGCCACTTGGTATACATATTTAATATGATGTAATCTCTAGTGAGGACTTCTTTCTCATTGATGTTTAAGCATCCCAAAGCCATTATTTATTTAAAACGAAAACTTAAGAAACCTTTTGAGTAACCTTTATTTTGGAACAAGGAAAGAGAAATTTTTTGGGTGATGACCTTTGAAAAAGACAAATCTATAAAATAATTGCAGAAAAAACGTGGCACAACTACTAGAAAGGTAACAAAGACCCCAAAAAGCAGATCAGGATTAGAAGAAGAAACAAAGTCAAAAATAAAATGTAAAAAAAAAAAAGCAACCATAACAAGTCGTTAACTATTTGTTGAAATGAAAATTACAAGTCAACATCAATACCTCGTGTTATTTTCTTCAAATATAATTATGAAATAATTCTGAGATATATAAACTAAATTAAGGAAAACCCATTATCAACAAAAGACACAAGATATGGTCAAACTTGCAACTTCACATAAATACAAGAATGCTTACAAAAGCGACTTCCACAGAAAATAAAATTTAATACAAAGGAAAACTAAGAGAAAAGTTGGTATCGACACCTAATCTTACCATTATATCCACGTTTCTTTATAAGCCAAATATGCTGAGCGAGATGAGCATCACGATTGATGTGCAAAACATTTCCGAAAATGAAACTATTCCTGAAGGAGGCAAGTTGAAATCTATAAAACAAGTGCGAGAGGTAAAAAACCCAAATGTCTGAACCTCTCAATGATTGATAAGTCAGTAATCCTCAAGGTTCCCAAACAGATACTATCGATAGGTGAACTACACATTGTATATGCTTATTGGTTACATTTCTAGTTACAATGCTAACAAGTCACTTGCTGATGTTAATGATTAGATGAGTCTTTAACGATGAATCAAACTTAGGTTCTAGCCAATGAAAGGTGGCTCAAGTCGTCAGCTCATTGTCTGATAACAATTTGCAGATAAAAGGTTCACAATTCAAGTCACACTCGAGGCCCCACTATATTCTTGTATAATTCTTTTAAAGTATCATGTTAGCTATATAACTTGAGCTGTACTTATAGTCAAATTGTTTTAGGTTTAAAAATGGGGAAATTGTGTGACTTTTAAACTCCCCCACTTAGCAAGCTTGCTTTAAGAAACAAATGGATTTGCAGGTTAATGACGCTCCAGCAGAGTAGCATTAAAGCTGGCTATTGATGAAAGGCTTTAGCCAAAAGACACACATATACCATCTAGTAAGGGTCCATACATTCGTCTCTACCTTGTTGAAGCATTCTTCAATTCAGATAGCCACAGTTGCATGCATAATTTCAGAATTTAAAAAGTTGGAAATCATCACAGCATTCTTGCAGGTGACCTCCACAAGGAGTTACATGAACCAGCTTGACAGTTTTTCGGTAATATTGTTCTATGCTGGTTGGAAAGTAACCTGTAAAGTTTGAAAGAGAAACCCAAACAATGGTACATTAAATTTGATCATTCAACAAGGGAATAATATTATGAAAGGTTTTAAGTTGTTCATCATTTTTATCTGCAATGTACCATCTTTAGCTTCTCTGTGTATGTGTTTTTATTTCTATTTTAATTTTAATTTTTCTCGCTATTCTACTTTAAACAATAATTTTGGTAACAGGAAATGACATTACTGAAAACAACATACTAAGGTAGTCCCTGTTTTGCCTCTTAAATAGTCTTGGAACTTGAGACACACAACTTCTAAAGCACAAATTAACTACTTCAAATAACAATATTATTAATCTATGAAATTTTGATTTGGCACAAAAGCTTATTTCTTAAAAACCAATTCAAATAATAAAATCAAACTTCACTCTATTCAATTATAGGGATAATGAGATCAATTCTAATGATAGGAGTAGAAATATACGATGATATCTTTGTCTCGAACAAGGCGTCCTCTGTCTCCTTGAAGAAGTCTCTCAGTGTTATGTATATCTACATGGAAAGTTCCTGCAAGCAGTATTTTTCAGATAGAGACTTCGGACTTAAAAATAACAAAATGTACAAATATAGATATATGAATAGCTGCATTTTCAACTGCAATTGTGAAGTTCATTTAACGTCCAGAAAATAAAGGTGGTCAAAGATATTAACAACTGAAAATGGATGCTCCTTAATCCTCGCAAGACTCTATATATAAACTAGGATCTTGACAACTAATTAAAAACTAATAAAGAAAAAAAGCTGAAGTCGACACCTGGGATTAGGTCTAAAAATTGAAACATAATGTAAAATAAAAGATTGTGACCCATCATGAATATGTAGCAAAATGTTTTTTATTCAAAAAAATAAATCAAATGCAGATAAAATTACACGTCAACAAACCATATTCAATCCAAGAAAGCTGTGTATGAAAAAATGACCAAACAATGACTTAGAGGAAGTGTGCCCAAGTTATAACTAACCAAGATCACGGTTATTGATTCCAATAAGCTCAACACCTTCAATGCACAAAACTCTGTCAAGCTCATCTATGCTGTGCACCTTCATCAGAAATACAGAAGATATTTAGATAGGCAACAGCAGAATGATGTGTATAAAGTATGAGTTTCATTTACACTTCTTAATTGTGATGAGCTGAATAGGACAATATCTGAAGATAAAATATTCATTTTTCTCAACTATACAGTAAAACAAATATGGATATGGAAATAATTTCCAAATAGGCACACAATTTTATTTTATTTTATTTTATTTTGGAAAAAGGTCAGGCATACTAAATTAATAAAAGGAATGTGTACAATCAGGACCTAGAACCAAAAACTGGCGAGGCAACTTCCCTTGGGGAAAAGCACCCCCTATCCACCAAAACCAGGGGGACCATGCGTAAGTCCCCAAAAAAAACATGACAGACAAATCAAAATGAGCCACTAAAGATTGGCCACGGCAACAGAAGACTCTTTTCCTGAGAAATCCGGAGAACAAATATGCGCACAATTAAAAAGGAGTTGTTATTGTATTCTTATCATCCACAGAGATACATTCCTGGTTTATTCTTCTAATAGATTGGAAACTTACTTGATCCCTGATATTGGATGGAAGGAGGTCCTAACATCTATGAAGCAGCACTGATTCTAAGCTTGCTAGGTAGCATAAAATGTTTAGAACTTCAAATTTACAAAGAAAGCTACACTGAGGGCCAATCATTTAACACATGGTTCTATCATACAAGTGCCGAATTCATTATAATAATTCACCTTCTAGAAATCGTCCCACCTTAAAATATCTCTGGATATTTGTACAGTTTTTCATATAACAGGATTTACTATTTGATTAGCTGGCAGTGTCACTCTTTTGAATCACAATAAGCATCAGCTTTAGCTATGTTGGTTGTTATCTAATGCAGTCATGAATAAGATATCTTTAACAGATTTCTGTATCCTAGTTTAATGCGCATGATCCTAAAGCTTTATGAGGCCGAACTGATATTCCATTCAACAGAGAAATAAGCAATGAATCTACCAATGATGATCGATATACATATAATCAGCTTCAAAAATTCGTTCACAAGGTTAAGAGTGTAGCTGAAATTTTTCTAAAAATTACAAATAATAGTATTTCATTTCCTCGTATAATCTTTTTTTTTTTTTGAGAGAGAGAATGTTCGGGATAGTATTACTAACAATTAAAGTACAAGAGTATACATAAACAATTTAAGGGTCATCAGGGATGGCCCATAGGGAAAAGAGGAGGGGGCGGAAGCCCCGAAAAGAGCCTTGGCACCCCAAAACGAAAG
>MNCI01037482.1:170694-188837 GCA_015680685.1 Gnetum montanum
GGTTTGTCGGACGGGGGGCACAGACGTCCCTTACGGCCCATGGTGACCTAGTTGCCCCCCTCAAACAGCTGTCAAGCCGGGTCTCTCGGCCACGATCTCCGGAACTGACATTCGGCATCCAGGTGTTCAGGCTTGCCGCAACACCCGCATCCATTCAGCCGACCTGCACAGCTGTCCGGGCCGCGTGTCAGGGGGGGCCGTGGACAGGTTCTCAAAGGTGACCTGGAGGGTTTCCTCCCCCCTCGGGGAGTTCTAGAACAACCTCCTAGACGAGGTCGGCCTCCAACGAACTACACCAGACGCAAAAATAGGCTAAGCCCATTCTCTCCATCGATTGCGTGACGCGGTCAAAGGTAATGAATTCACCGAAATACCCTGCCACCTCCGTCAGGAACTCAAGGTTCCAGAATTCCCACGGGATGCCGGCCACCCGCACCCAGACCAAGGCCCAGGTGAACAAGTCGGGCTCTCGGTGGGCCCTGGGACACCAAGGGGTCAAGGCGAGCCCCCGAGCCCCGTAGAACCATGGGCCACCGAGCAGCACGGAATCTCGGGCCTACAGGGAGGGGAGGATAAAAAGGAGCAGGTCCTCAAAAAGGCTCCGAACATCCACATCCCCGACTTTCCATTGTTCCTTTGTCCAGCGGTGGATGAGATCCAGCCTCGAGCGGGTCCCCCGGGATATGAAACAGCCAATGAGGCTTCTTTCCATTGTGCGAACACCCTCAGAGGGGGGGTTGTGGATGCGCAAACGCAGGGTGTGGTCGTTGCGAGAGTGCCCCGCAATGGCAACACCAGGCTTCTTAGCCCCTTGACCCTTGGGAGCATCTCCAATAGGGGTTACGCCGGTTGTTGGTGGTGTTGTTGTTTCTGTGCCTGTGGTTGCCGTTGCTGCTGCTGTTGCTGCTGCTGCCGCTGTCGCGGTTGCTGCTGCTGCTGCCGCTGCCGCGGTTGCTGCTGCCGCTGCCGCGGTTGCTGCTGCTGCTGCCGCTGCCGCGGTTGCTGCTGCTGCTGCCGCGGTTGCTGCTGTCGCCGTTGCTGCAATGGTCATTGCTAAGGGATTATTGGCCTAATTGATACCCATGAATTAAGTCACCTGATTTTCTCCTCGTATAATCTTTACCAGAATAGTGCAGCAGAATATGTGACTCCTCCTCTATGAAATTCTACAAGTATACCATACAGTAACTCTCCTATTAATAAATATATTTTGATTTGTCTATTTCAACTCTAAGGTAATGTCATGTCATTCTTCCTCTAATAATTTGTATTTTTAGTTGAATAGCAATTATTTGAAAGTTTCTTACATCAATGTGAGCACTCCAAGACCCTAATGATTTATTGGATAGAATTCAGTCTAAACCATTTCTTTTACACAATTCTTGTCTGTCAAAATAATCCATTGCTATTAAACTTGTGACCTGTAGGATGCAATTCATAACCCTAACCAACAATCTATACCTCATTGATCTAAATAATTTACATTCTCATCAAACATGTTTTTATATGACTTAAATATAACTTTAATTTGACATTGTACAAATAATACTGAAGCCGCAATTAATATCTTGTTCCACCCTTCCATTTTTATAGCCAACCTTATCTTAAGATGCTTGCAAACCTTCATTCAAAAATAGGATGTCTTCACTTGACAGTGATTTTTAAGTAATATGCAATAATTTATGCATTGCTACAATCTCTAATGGCAGCATATTCCTATATAAAAACATAATGTTGTCTGGAGTTTTGGATTCATTCTTTAAGGTAGCATTCCACTTTCCCCCACCTTTGTGGTACTTCGGGTCCCAAATTTCTGTGTTCATATAGCATTGTTGCATATACAATGATCTGGCCATCTTAATTCCCTTTCCAATATCCCTTGTACTCACTTCTATTTCTGAGGACGACTATGACTTTGTGTAGAATTAAACTATGCGCTAAACATGACTCTACATTTTTAGAGTAAAAAACCGAGGGAATTTTATTAGTTGTACTATAAGTCTACAAAGCATCAAGTGAACTTGGAATACTAACTCTTAAAAATTGTTGAACACAATGCACGTGCAAATCTTCTTGATTTCTCCGTTAATGCTACAAAATTTTCCCCTTTGTTGTGGTTGGATTGATTTGTCAACTTTTTCATTGATCATATTACGGAATGGAGTTGTTTAGATAATCTCAATGTCACTAACTCAAAAATAAACAATTAATTTTGCAGCAGAACTGCCTAATCGGATAAACAAAAACAGATAAAATAGTTATTGAAAATTACAATAATAAAAATGGTGTTAATTATTTCTGACATATCACCCATGCAAATGATAATACGTTGACAGTGATCATCTCAGGCATGGAAGGACTCCATAAATTTCTATGTCACCCATCCCACTGTGTGTCTATATGGGAAAATTGCATTATTTGGCAAAATTATGTACATCCTTGGACAACTTCATCCAAAAAACCTCAGCTACTTTATACATATTCTAACACCAACTATATCTTGCCTAAGGTTTTTTAAAATACTATATAAACCACCTATTAATGTTTCAGATCACTTATTGAGGGATGTTCACTCAAAGAGGTTAGGCTTTTGCTCATCCACCAATGCTCCTAGGACTCCACTTGGTGGAATGAGCATTGAAGCTCTGGCGATGATCCTTATCAAGGGATGTCCAGCATGCCTTTTAACACAATTTTTAGCCCAGCCATATAAGCTTTCCATCTGTTCCTACTCTGAGCAAGTTTTTCAATGCCTAGTTCTAATATGTAATTTCCCATACTTTACTAGCTATTGATACTTCCCCTCTGAAGATCAGAGCAACAGGTCAATGCTTTCAGAAAACTGAAGAGGCTGGGAACATTCAACACTGGTTCCTAGGACACGGTAAAATCATTTATTGGTGATAGCCTATTCTATGCTAGATTTCTGTATGCATATTTATTTACAATACATATGATCAATTATTTCCCCAAAAGAAATTAGCAGGAGGGGAAGGTGTTGAACCCAAAATAATTTGACTAAAGGTACACCTAAGACATATAGCCAACATGATACATTAGAAGAATTATAGAGAAATATAATGGTTCTTCAAATGTGACTTAACTAGCAACCTCTTGCCTAACAAAACAATGAGGTAACCACTTAAGCTACCTCTCACTGCCTCTTTGCACTCTTTATATATATCCTAACTTGCTGACTTAAAATTTGCACACCTTATTATGAATTTTAGTATACACTTCAATATTCAGTGTCATTGCATTAAAAACAAAATATCAATTGCATATATCTTAGTGAGAAACTGGTACAGTAATTATGTAGGTGCTAGCAGATCATCTACGAAAAGGTAGCTCTTGCAGTTTATAAAATATAGAATGTAATGATAAATCAAAAAGATAAAATTGCAACTTCTGCAGTGTTATACGCTGAAGGCATATTAAGGAAAAGTTTCTGTATCATGGTACCTCAATCAACGCAGCCATATTTAAAGATTTGCATATTGTGAGAAATGACTTAATTTCTTCATCCGACAATACAGCAGTAATCAAAAGAACAGCATCAGCGCCCTTTGAACGGGCATAGTATAGCTGATATTCATCAATGATAAATTCCTTACAAAGAAGAGGACACTGCATACAAACTTGTTAGAACCTCATTCGATAAATATTTTAAACCAATAATAAAAAGCTAGGAATAATATGAGACGTATAAACAAAAAGCTTGCAGTGAGATAGTTCGTGAAGTTCAGATTTCCAATCCAAGCATGGGATGCTATGAGCAATCGAAACTTTATTAAACCTTTGTAATGCAGACATTTATGCAATAAGGAGCTTTGAAACAACATTAGAAAAAGACCAAATAGCATAAAATTTGTCTATAGACATATAACTCAACCTATATAATATAAAATTAGAGTTACTCTTCCCTTCCTAAAGATGTTTCTGGTCAATGTACCTGAAAATCCATGTATAATAATATAAATTACACTTAGAAATATAGGCATTTATTTGTTCACCTGTATCCCGGCATTTCGAATAGCCTGAATGTTTTCAAAGCTTCCCTGGAAAGAATTAATTAATCAATTACTTAATAGTTTAAAACAAAAACAGATCAACGTTAACTTCTAAAATAAACAATGTAAAACAAAGACAGTTAGAATTGTTAAAAATTATTATCATTTTATCCAAAAGAAATTACCTGAAAATATTTTGAATCAGTTAAGACACTGAGACATGCTGCACCTCCACTTTCATAAGCATGGGCTATTTTAACCTGTCACAGCAAAGAATCCAGAGGCCTCACAACCCTATCGATTTACCATAGGAAATAAAATGGTTATCAAACCAGAAAAATAGTGCTTTGTAAAATACAGCATGTTGTTGAAAAGGTACAACCTTGATAGATAAAGTCTAAGAAAGATGCTTTTAAAGAATGAAATGAACCAAAAAGTGGTATTTATAACCTTCTTGTGAAAAAAACTTCCATGGGGTTATAAATGACAATTCAAACATTAGATTTTTGTATCTATACAAGTAAATGAGTGCATACATAAGAATTGAATACTCAAAAGCTAAAAGAATAACGCCTGAACAGAATATTTCAAAGGAAAAATACCTTTATCCTGACCAAAGTTTCCATTTTACAACACAAATCCTAAGACATAATTAGATAACTGATTGAAACTTGTCCATGTGCATCCAAAATATTGTAGGCCCTTACAACCACCTAATTTTTCACTACACTTTTTTAAAAATTCTTGGAAAATGGGGCTAGATTTACACTAGCAACTAATAAGAATGTGACACATTATAATGGTGGGTTGATAATAGGACATATGTTGGCTCCTACCTACATTAACCTTAATATGTTGTTGATGACATAAGACTTTTCTACTCTTCATAATTTTAACAATCAATGCATCAATTGTGTATTGCCTATCTTCACTAGTACTATGATACCTCAAGAAGATGCGTATAGCCAAAAGAGATGACTATCATTTACAATCACTCAATAAGTTAGAAAATAACAAACAATTGTGTGATGCACTTGTTTCATGTTCTATTTTACAAACAGAACCAATGGATGTGGTTGGATGTAATCCTAGTTTTCTACTATGTTTTCACCAAACAAGACTATAAAATTTATAGAAGCTTCAATTATCAAGAAGATGTATAGCCAAAAGTGATGACTATCATTTCCAATCACTTAATAAGTTAGAAAATAACAAACAGTTGTATGACTCACTCCTTTCCAAGTTCTATTTTACAAACAGTACCAATGGATGTGGCTGGCTAGTTTTCCACAATGTTTTAACCAAACAAGATTATAAAATTTATAGAAGCTTCAAACAATTGTTAGAGATCAAAAATATTCAAGCTTCAACAACTTTGCTCATGTAATGTGACATTGCATTCCCACATGACAAGCAAGCTTGTAATACCAAGTGCACATGACAAGTAAAAACCAACTCATGAGCCCAATGCATTTATGCTTAGGAAACAAATTCATTACCAACAAAAAAGCCCATGCATGACCAATAAAGAAATCCATGAAACAATTCACAAAAGAACCCACATGTCCACAAGAAAAAATCCTCAACGTGTCTAAGCCAAAACAATAAACAATTATCAAAATGCAACAAAGGTTTGGAATACACAACTTTATAATTGGGTTGATTCAACTTGGGTAAAGAAAAAACACTTAAGGTTTGCGTTGATGTTCCGCCAGCAGCCTCCTAAAAAAAGGGTCAAAACAGAACCAAAAAATCAGCCCCCAAAGTCCCACCAATTAGTTTCGCATAGATCAGGTTCAGCCAAATCAGCCCCAAAAAACAGCCCCTAGTGTAGCCAGCTACAGCAACTTCCCAATCAAACAAGCACGGCCCACAATTCTCTCCTCTCCCTTTTCTTTTCTCTTCAAATTAGCACAGTCTCCTCCACTTGTCAAAAATGTAAAAACAAGAGAAAAATCTGCACTAATTATAGCATACAGAAGACCCCAGTCTTGGGCAAGGACTTGTGCACAAAAGTTTATACAATAAGCGAAGACTATACAACTCATCACCCAAAATCTCTTTTTCTTTATCTGTGAAATGATAACTACTTGACTTAGACAAGCAAGGTCATGAGTGGACATGTATAAAAGTGATAATATCGAAGAGAGGTTTAAGTCCCTATCAAATAAGTCCTTTGTCTTTTTTTGACCATTAATATGAACTAGACAATATAAATATTAAAAATAGATGTCATCATGAGCATATCCAAAATGCAACATCAGGCAACATCACAATCCTACTTACGCTTCCTTGTTGACTTTTCACTTATGCTAAGGGAGTTTCTAATTTATTTTTGGTCTTTTTGACTAATTTTCACAATTTCCTTATTTTGGTTAGTAAAAGATTTTTTAGACATTTAATTTTTATACATGCCAAGCTCATTAAAACAAGCACAAACATGTCACAACTAGTAAGGTAAAAATTAATATGTTAATCTAACCAAAGAAAATATGAACCCACAAGGTACTTTTTTAAGTGTTTAACATTAAAATCTCAAAATCTAGGACTCAGATGAAGAAACTAATTATAGATCAATACTCTACATGCAAAATCAAATTAGTCCACCAAATTTGAGCACAATCCAATGACTTTGAATCTTTATTGTATTTTTATTAATTAAATTATTCAATAAGTTAAAAATTCCAGAAAACACTAAATAGACCATGGATTCTATTTTTATTAATTTCAAAGTATTATTATAAAATAATGTTAGACTTTACCATTCTCATCAATCAATAAAAATATACTATAGTGTTCTCTGATAATTTCCACACATCCATTACGCTGGGGCATTTCCCAAATGTAACATGTAGCAAAAAGGCCTGGTTGCTATGAGAAATATGCAAGGGCTTACTAGGACATTCCTCAAAAGCAATGTGCAATAACAATGCGTGGTTATTGTGTCATATATGCAAGAATTCCCATAGCATAAACAGGTGTGGTTAAAGAAGCTAGTCTAACTTAAGACATCAAATATTGAGGTTGACTATGTAGAACATTAGCTTGTTAATTAAGATGATCAATGAAACTATAGATTTGAAGAAGAGAAGAAGAGTCAATATAGCTTGCTTACATGAAACTCAGTGGAAGGGACAGAAAGCAAAGTATATTAGTGAAGGATTTAAGCTTTTTTATTGTGGAGGGAGAAACAACTTTCAAAATGGAGTAGGAATAATTCTTGATCAACAAATGAGTGGTAAAAGTCATTGGAGGATCATGTTAAGAGGAACTTTCGGGATTCTTTGAATGAACTTATGCAACAAATACCAAAGCATGCAAGTATTCTTATTAGAGGGTATTGTAATAGACACGAAAGAGCAACTAGAAAAGGTTATGAGAGGGTGCATGGAGGGCACAATATCGGAAAGAGAAATGAGATAGGGAAGTCTATTCTTGAGTTTGCATAGGCCTATGAACTTGCAATAGTTAATACCTATTTCAAGAAAAAGGCTGAACACTTGGTGAACTTCAAGAGTAGAAGCAACTCAGCCCAATAGACTACATCTTGGTAACAAAGAAAGACCAGAGAACCTGCAAGGATTGCAAAGTTAGTCTGAGAGAAAGTTAGAAGCTACTGTAGACTTATAGTGAAAAGTCTGACTATCAGGAGTGGTACCAACAGAGACCTTAATAAGGAGGTGCTTTGTATAAAATGGTGAAATCTAAAAGAGGAAAAAGGATCGCTAGTTAAGGATAGATTATTCACACAAGGACAATAAGATTCAAACTTAAATGTAAATGATAGTTTGAGTCAGATGAAAAGTATTGAGAAGATAGGAAAGGACATCATTGGGGTTTCAAAAGGAAATAAGTATATTCAAAGAACCATGGTGATGAAATGAAGAAATAGAATGAAAAATTCAAGATAAGAAGTGTTTCGAGGAGTGGCAACAGAGTAGGAGACTGGATGACTTCAAAGATACAAGGTAGCAAAGTATGTGGCAAAGAAAACAATGAACAAGGCTAAACTTAGTGTTTTCAATTCCTTTTATGAGAAGCTACGAACTAAGAAGGGTGAGAAGTTGATTTAAAGGTTAGCTAAGATTCAAAACAGTAGATGCAATGTTTTGACCATATTAGATGCATCAAGTCTAATGACAAAAGGATTTTGTTCTTAAACAAGGAAATCTTAGAGTGGCGGAGTATCTATTTTCAAAAGATACTTAATAAAGAATTCCCTAGAGATGAAGTTAAAGATATGGATTCAAACATAGTAATGACAAATCATATATATGCCTTTATTGTAAGGAAAACCCTTATGAAGATGAAAATTGGTAAAGCAACAAGAGCATATGGTGTCCATATAGAGGTATGGAAGTCTATGGGAGATACAGGAATTACTTGGTTGACAAATTTATTCAACAATATTTGAAATGAGGGGAAAATGTTGGATGATTGGAGGAAAAGTACTATAGTACCCATCTACAAGAACAAGGAAGACATCAAGCTTATAAGTCACACCATAAAGTTATAGGAAAGGGTTATAGAATATTGATTAAGATAAGAATCAACTATTTTGAGAATCAATTTGGTTTTGTGCTTGGATAATCAACTTTAGAAGCTATCAAATTGCAACGATGGTTGATGGGCAAGTTTAGGTGTAAGAAGAGGAATTTGCATATGATTTTCATTGACTTCGAGAAAGCTTAAAATAGAGTTCCCCATGGTATTATTTGATAGCCATAAAGACTATTTGAGACATGTATGATGGAGCAACAACTCGAGTTCACCCTCTTTGTGGAAAGACTTTAGATTTTCCTATAAATGTAAGGCTACACCAAGGATTTGTTCTAAGTCCTTATTTGTTTGCCATTATTATGAATGAGCTAACTAAAGATATTCAAGATGATATCCCTTGGTGTATGCTCTTTGCTAATGATATTGTATACGTGGATGAATCTGAATCCTGACTGCAAAAATGGAGAGTCGGAGAAACACCATAGAATCAAAGGGATTAAGGATTAGTAAAAATAAAATGAATGAAGACTTGGAGAAATACCCAAGAAGCAAAGGGATTGAGGATTAGTAGAAGTAAAATGGAATAAATGGAGTGCACTTTTAGTGGAAAAGAAAGTAATGAAATATTTAGTTTGCTTGCATAAAGAAAGACATCCAAGATTTCAGTATTAATGCTTATTGGCTTTTTAATAGAAGTGAATGGCTTTAAAAAACTCATATAACTGACCCCATGTAGTTGGGATAAGGCTAAAATGATGATGATCTGTCAATAAAAATATACTTTTCTATCCTAAAATAATAAATAATAAAAAAGAAATTAGAAATAAATAGTAAATTTTCTTAAATCACCCAATCAAAAATTTTCATATTAACTTAGAAGCATTTAGACACATCTCCAAATATATAAGCTTTCAAATAAGTTCAAGTCTAATAAAATATTAAGGTCAGATATACAAATGTAGGGCACTACAAATATAAACTAAGAAAACATACACAGTAAGCTATTTTATGCAGTATGACAAAGAAACACTCATATTTCAGTGGTTTTTGAGGTATACATTATTTATCAGGGATCTATTCTTTGAGTTCAACGCTCATCAAAATACAAACACAAAAGCACATTCGGCATCCCTCTCAATGTAGCATATTAGACGAGGAATGCTAGAGTATTTCAACGGTTAGGTAGTATCATTGCCACCTTTACACATCCCTCTAGGCTTGACTATTGTAAGATTATAATGTTGTTGAGAATTTCAGGGTTAGTAGTCAACCTCAACATATCACGTTCTTCCTTAAAGATGTGTAGCCATCATGATTTACATGATAACCAATGATAGTTGTTCATATTAACTGATATACATGTCTATAAATAAAGAGAGTTGTTAATAGTTAAGATGACCTGCATATAGTATAGTTTCAGATTGTAAGAAACAGATACTCTCAGAAGAAAGGGTTTTGATTATTTAACATGACCAGCATAATGTCCAGATTATGCTCATAGTATCCCCTTATTTCTCTTGGGTATTATATGGAACAACCAGGAAGTCAAGTCTAGAGCCTCCATACAGTCAACAAGGCAACAACTACAGCTGATAGCATCGGGATTCAAACACAAATCTCCATGGAAGGAAACCAATGCCTTAAACACTCTGCAACAGGCAAAAGCTTCCCTCAAACCAACTTAGGTATAAACATCTACTATGCCCTCAAAAGCATCCGTGGAATTTGAAACAACAATATGCTACAAACTATCATCTGTTCTTACCCCTAAAGCTCATTACAACCCTTGTAATTTTTAGTACATATGATGGCATTTCCAGAAAACATACAAGTCTTATACAGAAGAATTCATTTTTCTACCAGAAAAACAAGATATGAATAACTTCTTATCTAATGGGGTCCAGATGCTCCAGCACTGCTGTTGTTTCACCAAGCGCATTCCCAGGGCAGATGGAATTGGATATCTTTGACTCAGAGAATGGAAAATCTGACATACATGTTGCAAAACCAAAACTGTAACCATCTGAGCTATCAGGTCACTAATATGCATTTTTTAAAGAAATTTAATGGCGAAGATTGCAAAAGGGAATAGCTTTTAGCAAAAATTGAAAAAAGAACTGGTTAAAAATTAAAAATTCACATGAATGTAAGATTGTGAGTAACCATCTGAAAATTCTTAATTGCAAGCTTGTGCAATTAAAAAAATTAATATAAAGTTCTTAGTATAAAATTTCACAGGGAAGCTCGTCTAAATGGCATACCTCCAGTGGATAACGACGCTTTCATGAATTTTTGGGAACTCCATGAGATTAAAAGGGCCAATTAAGTTATGGGTTTAAGCAGCATCGATTTTTTTTTTAACTATTTTCTATCATTTATAGTTCACTTTGTGGAAAACTCCATCATTGGATTTTATTGATACACCACTACGAGAGATGTAAAATGATGCTACTTCATTTCTAGCGCAAAACATGTAACAGTGTCCAAGAATTTACTGTTGCCAAACTTTAAAAAGCATTCTAAAGCTTGAAATCATAAACAGTTATTAGGTAAGAAAACCAAATCACACACCCCAGAAAAAAATGATTGCAAACAAAACATTGCAGAAAGAGTTGCAAAGTTACAGGATCGAAATCAGGCTGAATAACGCCTCTGCTTGGTGACGCCTTCTTTACTTCAGCGATCAAGGCAGGAAGCTTTGTTTCTGCTTCTCTGGCCTTCAGTGCGCCTATGAAATCCTTGGACGGAGCTGCACCTGAAACAACCTTTTTCACTGCTTCCAAAGGCAAGGATTCCTTCATCTGCATTATGGAAGAAAAAAACAAGCGAAACAAAATAAAAATAAAAACGTAATTCTCATTAACAACAGATAATCGGGAAAGAAAGAATCAAATAAAAAATACCTGACAAAACGCCAAAATGTTTATGGTTATGGTGTTTATTCAACAACATGAAAAATGTAAATGAAAACCCAACAAACATGGAGAGACCTGTTGAACTTCCAGGGACTTGTTCCAGATGATTTCCTCCAAAATGTTGCAGGGAAAGCTGTCTGGTGAAACGGGTCTCCTCCTGATTGCAGTTGCATGCTGCACAGCATCAATTCAATTCAGAAAACCATGATGAAACAAAGCAATCATCGCCAAATAACTAAATCACTGCTGCCAAAACTTGCAGATTTACAACACCTGCTGCACACTGCAGGAAACACTGATCATCTTGGTTAGGCGACTAGATGAAACATGAGAAAGTGGGTACTTAGTTAATCGGAAATTGCACAGATTGAGATTGAATGGATGTTGAGTATGATGACAGCGTAGTTGAACCTGAGAAACTGAGATTGGGACTGATCCTGATGAAAATGGCTTTACCTGAGGACAAGATCCAAGAGGCAAAGCCATGCTGCGTTCCGTTTTTGCAGGAAAAACTAAACTACGTTAGGGATCACCGGAAGCAAAGGAACTAGAAGGAAGGAGCGACAGAGTCCATTTTTGTATATAGATGATTGAATAAGCAAATTGTTATGATACCACAGACAAAGAGACGGTTGTTCTGATGATTGAGGTTTAATAGCACGTGCCTGATTTTAGTTTTGATTTTCTGTCTTCGTTATCTTCATTTTCTGAGATTAGACAGGCCTTGTTTATGCCTGGCTTGAATGCGATGGCTGCTATTCCTATGGCACTGGCAGTTTCTGTGGTTTCTGTCTCCTGTTTAAAGAGTTTCGTTCCACGAATTACTACCATGCTGATGCAGATGCAATTATGCTCAAATTGTGCTCTTTCAACAAAAAGTAAAATAAATCAGGTATGGACAGAGGAATGCAGGTGTATTTGCATTTTATGGTTACCAAAGTGCATCAATTTTCTATTGAGCTTATGAAATCTTTTTAAAAAATGAATAATAATATTTAAAAATTTTGGGGAAAGTTAGGAAAAAGATCAATTTTGCAATGTCTTTTTGGTTTTCATCTTTACAATGAATCCTCTAAAAGCTTTCCTTTAAGATAGCAAAAATATCACCCTTTGCTTTTATTTAAAAGCACCTTGCATGTTTTCACTTCTTGCTAATGAGACGCGATATGCACAGGCCGCGATATCACATACGCGATATCGCGTCGTCCCTTGCGATATCGCGTACGTGATATCGTGGTCCGCCGCCAAATCTATAAATAAGAAGCAGCACTCCCCTCATTTCACATCCTAAGCGTAAAGTAGCAAAGCTCTGGCAGATTGATCACCCCAGAGATAGAATATTTTCCATATGCCCGCAGTAGGAGTCCCCCAAGTGAACGGTTCTTTATTCGAGCAGCTTTGTACCTGAAAGCAAGTTGTGTACGGCAATAAAGACGAACTTTGTGGATAAACCTTGCAGTACATGGGTAGGTTTATTTAATGTTATTTATTGCTTTCCTAGTAACGCGGCATGAGTACGACTTGGTTACGAGCATTGACGAATGTGTACGGCTAGCCAAGGAATCGGCTACTCATCGCGATTAGATTCTCTCACCCTTACCTCCTAGAACGTGGGACAAGTACGACTTGATTACGAGCATCTACGGATGTGTACGGCTAGTCAAGGAATCGGCTGCTTGTCACACTTAGGCTAGTTAGGTGCCTCAGTACGACCGCTTCGAGCACGTGCGTTACGTGTGGTAATCCCAGTAACGATTAGCGTTTGGTAGCCACAGTTGCACAGTTCAGGGTGTGTACGGTAAGTGGGAACGGATGCTGACGCTAGTTAATTTAGACTTAGGACATTAGTTAGAGTAGTTAGTTCTCTCAACCCTTCACCCCTTAGCATAGGAGATAAACCAGAAAAGACCAAAAAAATCATATACCTCGGACTTACTTAACCATACACCGTGACAACAACAAGTAAGTCTGGGAAGACAACGATTAATTAACCCCAAGTGTTCCTTGCGGCGTTTAGGCATTTAGTCTGCGGAGTTTGACCGGATCGCCCATGCTATGCTCGTTTCGTATGGTTGAGTGTAGGGGTACCTCACCACTCATCACTTACTAAATAGTTTCTTGTAGAAAGAAGAGAAAACTCTATTTGATATTTGACTCACGAAGAAAGGGCATAGTTATGCTCTTGCTAACATAACTGCACACCAAAGCTTCAAAATAGAGTAGAGAACAAGTAGACAAAGATATTTCAAAATGCAAAGAAAAGAAATAAACAAAGCAAGCTAATCACTATGATGACTTCATTGATGCTTGGTTGAAAGTTGTTACAAATTCTAAATGTCCATTTCCAAACATGTTGAGCATTAGGACACTAAAAAAGCATGAGAAAATAAGTTTTCACTTCTACAAAGAGGACACTAAGGATAAACATTTATCATATGTTTAAGACAAGTGTCGATAGAAAGACTTTGATGAATAAGACACCATATATGAATTTTAGAAAATGTAAGAGCTCTCCAAATATCTTTCATTTTCCTCATTCAAAAGTGCAATGGTAATTGCATTTTCTAGGGCTAATTGAATTTGTTATAGATAAAACATTCTTTGTAATAATCTCATAAGCAACTTTCAAATTAAAAAGAAAAATACATTTATCATTCTTCCAAAAAATATTTGAAAAAACCTAATGCAAACTATTGTTAACTTTAAATAACTTCTCAATATTAAAAATTCAATTTGTTTTTTTTTTAAATCTTCTTTCTATTTAAACCATAGAAGCTACAAGTTTCATTCCAACTAATTTATCTATCATGCATATGTAGACAAGAAATTGTAATGATACCAAATTTTCTTCAAGTGATACATAATCTAGATGCATTAGTAGCCTAAGTGCCTTCATTAAAAGAAAGCCACCTTGGGCTAATTTGCTTAAGTATATCTTTTAAAACTGTAATATGATTGTAATTCCAATATTTACTAAGTGATGAGTGGCAAGGTACCCTTACACTCAACCATACGAAACGAGCGTAGCACGCGCGATCTGGTCGAACTCCGTAGACTAAATGCCTAAACGCCCTATGGAACACTTGGGGTTAATCATTCGTTGTCTTCCCACCTGGACTAGTATTGCATTTGTCACGTATGGTTTAGTCCAGAGTGAGGTGTATGATGTGTTCCTAATCTATGCTACTCCTGAGGGTAGTGGAAAATAATATTAACTAATCTAAGCTAGGAGGAAAAGGGTANATTAAATAAATAACAAATAAATAAATAACAAAGTGAATGCTGCAATGATGAAGTAATCTTGATCTTTATTGCCGATCATGTGCATGTCCAAGTACGGCACACTCGAATAAAGACACCGTACAATTACATTCACCACACTGCGGGCAGACACGGGAAAAAATCTAACTCTGGAGAGATCAAACTGCCAGAGCTTTGCTACTCTAAAACTGGGATGAGAAATGAGGGGAGTGCCACCTCTTATTTATAGATTTGATGGCAGACCGTGATATCAGGTACGCGATATCGTAGGGGACAATGCGATATCGCGTCTCATCATAACCCCATGACTGAATGAAAACTCGTCCTCGAGTTCTTTACAATAATATCGAGAAGGTATGAAATTATTGAGGAAAATAGAACTAATGGGATGGCATGTGAACGGATCATCATTACAAGACTTGACAAAACTGGTGTTCATGACAACAAGGGTGAACACCTTATTACAATGACATCAGGCCTTAGTTGGCAGCTGAGAGAGAGAGAGAGAAAGAAGTGTTGCTGCTGGCAACGTCAAGATTGCACCTTCGTTGTCCATCCGTAAGCGCGTCATCGATCTTGCTCCTTGCATAGCTGCTTCAACGCTGCTCCATTCCAAGTGTTTGCTCCAGATCCAATTCGTGGTTGTATGATCGCCATCTGCACACACAACACAATCATATATTAGCAAGGGTAAATGAATCATCATGTAATTAATACCTTGCTTTGGTGTAAACTCATTGGCTAGGTTGTGGTATGGCTGATATGGATCTGGGAATATGTTACTGATGACTACCGAAGGTCTAGGGGTTAGGAAGAAAATCAAAAATTTCGGGGCTAGGAGAAAATCAAAAAAATTAGGCCTCGTACCCCATGACTAATCGCGAACCTCCGGTAGCGTTAAAATGGAGAAAGAAAAGGAGTAAGGAAGAGAGATAAAAAGGAACAACGATAGCATCGATGAAATGGATGTCAAGATGGCAATGAAAAAAATAGAATTAATTACAAAATGTTAAGGCAAAGAATTTAACTAAGGCTCCAAATAGGAATGTCAGTGGGTCCTCCCCAAAGCAGGCTCATGCCTTTAATGCCCTAACAAACCCACATTCAAAGAGTTCGTAGGCTTCAGGAATGTCCTTTGGAACAAGAGTTAAAGTCTTAGCCGTAAGAATTTACCAAAAAGAAAACAATGCATCAACCAAAATATATACACTAATGATACGACTGGCAATGAGGTGAACTATGGAGAGAATGATGGAGAGAAGAGAATGGAATGGAATCCCAAGAACAAGGTGGTGTGCAGCCCCTTATGTGTTTGATGATTAATGTGACTTGGCAAATCTCATTCCAACTTCAGCCTCAAACCAACCACATCCAGTGACTTCGCATCAATGCATTCAGTTAAACCATCCACTTGGATAACAAGAATGCATCCTCCAAGAGCCACCACCATTCCGACGAAACAAAGGAGAGAATGGGAAGCGAGAAGGGCCTGAGTTAGAGGGAACACTCTGGGTTCCATAACCAGTGCTTATAGCCCAAGTTTATTCGTCTAAGGGGTGTGCTTTGAATTCTCACTTTGTGTGTTTTTTTTTTTTTTGTGTTTTGTGTTTTTATGCGTGAGAACCACACCATGCAAAGACTTGATTATTTTTATTGTCTCAGCTTCTGATAGTTGGGTAACCTCGGAATGGCAAGAAAACTCAAGAAGAAAACATCCAAGCACCCGAGAGAATGACCAACACAAAAGCATCAAGTTTCCTTGAAGTCACACCCTTTGCAATCCTTGAGGCCCTCCTTAGTTTGAGAAATGCCCAGTCACCGATTCATTGAAGTTCTTATTAGAAGGGGACTATACATTTCCAAGCCGAGAGAGACCATAGAACTTGGTGGATGGGTGGATGGAGTGAACTCATTGCCTGCCATATCAAAAGAAACATACCTTAGTATCAACATTGTGACTTAAAGGTAAAAACCAAACATTAGCAATCAATATGAAAACAGTTCATACCATCATTCCGAACACTTATTATGGGACAAACTTATAGGGTGGATCACACACACACACACACACAAAATGGAAAAAGTATAACGATGTTGTAAAACAAAAATTAGAAAAGTTAAAGAAATTTGTAAAACAAAAATGTGTAAAAAAAAAGTCGTAAAACAAAAATCAGAAAAGAGCTGAGGGCCCCATATGGTTAGCATAGGTGGCCATCTCCCCATGACTGAGTTGTAAGAAGAGATCTGAAATAATGAGCACCTATTTGAATTTCTAAAAAGTGCCCAACTTCTCCCAATTGATGATCTTAGATTAAGGAGTGGAAGTTGGCGAAGCTCATATTTCAATGTATATATGCTTTCGGTATGGACATGGGTTTCCTCAGTTTGTTCCATGTACATTTTTCTACTCCTTCGAGTAGCTGTCAACCACGGGGTGTCTACTACTTCTTGTGTGGTTGCTACATACAGGCATCTTTGGTTCAAAGTTTCTTGGGCACACCTGTTACATGGAGACATTTCCTCCATGTCATCACCTGATGAATCACTGTATGTGATGCATNGGTCTTCTCTTTTTACAGTTGTCAGAACCATCAGTAGGTTGGATATTTACAGCTCTCGCAGCATGACATTGCTATGGTTGAGGGGGAAGTTCCCTTTGCATTGTTGGAGCAAGAGGTGTTATGGGAACTACTTGTGGTGGAAGAGGTGCAGATGGATTAGGAGGATGGTGTGGGTATGGAGTGTCTCCTGGAGGAGAAGGAGTACTTCTGAAGTACTCCCGAGCTTGGTAGTGACAGTTGGGGATTGTGTGACTCATAGAGTCACTTGGAGAAATCGACTGTTGCACATAATAACAATATGGATCAGGTTGCCGGTAAGGGTACTGATGTTTCAGCGATGCCATCCCCCATGACTGTGGGTATTGCCACTGCTGATGCTGTCCGATGGGCTATGGTGGAGTTCCACTTGGATAATATGTTAGTGGTTGGTGGAACTGCCTTGGGTTACCTTGTGGATAAGGTAACCTTCAGGGTGTTTGCCATTGGTTGAGTCTTGGATTAAGCGCATACACCCCAGACTCCTATAGATGTGAGATGATGGGGCAACATCCCTTAGGATGGTCATAATGGCAGATCTCACATCCATCGTCATCGTCTGTGTCAGAGTCCTCAGCCACATCAGAGTTAGTGATTTTTGCCTTATCCTTGTTATGTGCAGGGCCTAAATCTCTCCACTTTTTCTTACCTTTGTCACTACTTTGTTCTACCTTAGACTCTTCTACAATTTTTAAGATAGTTTCAATTTTAGAGTCTAAGGAACTCCATACCTCGTCTACCTTAGCTGCTAATTCTATTGTTAATTTTTTAATTGGCAAGATTTTTCGGTTCACCAACTCTTCGATTGGTGACTCATCCTCTTTATCACAAAATTTCACTCCCTTCTTTCGAAGGGAGGG
>MNCI01037482.1:201840-232001 GCA_015680685.1 Gnetum montanum
AAGATAAACATTTGTGGAAAGATCGAGAAGAGGAAAGTTCCATGCATAACATACAGTGATTCATTGGGTGATGACATGGAGGAAATGCCTCCATGTGATAGGTGTGCCTTTGAAACTTTGCAACAAAGAAGCCTGTATGTAGCAACCACACAAGAAATAGTAGACACCTCGTGGTTGACAGCTACTAGAAGGAGCAGAAAAATATGCATGGAATGAATTGAGGAAACCCATGCCAACAACGAAGGCATAGATACATTGGAATATGAGCGTCGCCAACTCTAAGATCATCATTTGGGAGAAGTTGGACACTTTTAAGAAACTCAAACAGGCGCTCATTATTTCGGATCTCTCCCTTTCCACTCAGTCATGGGGGAGATGGCCACCTATGCTGATCATATGGGGCCCTCAGTTCTTTTTTGATTTTTGTTTTACATGTTTTTGTTTTACAACGTTTTTGTCTTACACATTTTTGTTTTACAAATTTCTTTAACTTTTCTAGTTTTTGTTTTACATCATCGTTATTCTTTTTCCATTTTGTATGTGTGTGTGTGTGTGATCCACCCTGTAAGTTTGTCCCATAATAAGTGTTCGGACTGATGGTATGAACTGTTTTCATATTGATTGCTAATGTTTGGTTTTTACCTTTAAGTCACAATGTTGATATTAAGGTATGTTTCTTCTGATATGGCAGGCAATGAGACCACTTTATCCATCCATCCACCAGTTTCTATGGTCTCTCTCGGCTTGGAAATGTACAGTCCCCTTCTTAATAAGAACTTAAACGAATCGGTGACTGGGCATTTGTTAAACTAAGGAAGGACTCGAGGATTGAAAAGGGTATGACTTTAAGGGAACTTGATGCATTTGTGTTGGCCGTTCTCTTGGGTGCTTGAATGTTTCTTCTTGAGTTTTCTTGCCATTCCAGTGTTACCTATTTATCGGAAGCTGAGACAATAAAAATAATTAAGTCTTTGCATGGTGTGGTTCTCACGCATAAAACACAAAACAAAAACAAAAAAAAGAGAGTGAGAATTCAAAGCATGTCCCTTAGATGAAATAAAACTTAGGCTACAAGCACTGGTTATGGAACCAAAAATGTTCCCTTTAACTAAGATCCTTCTCGCTTCCCATTCTCTCATTTGTTCCATCAGAATGGTGGTGACTCTTAGGGCAGGCATTCTTGTTATCCAAGAGGATGGTTTAGCCGAATGCATTGATGCAAAGTCACTGGATGTGGTTGGTTTGAGGCCGGAGTTGGAATGAGACTTGCCAAGTCACATTAATCATGCAACACACAAGGGGTTGTACACCACCTTGTTCTTGGGATTCCATTCCATTCTTTTCTCTCTAATCCTTCTCTCCATTATTCACCTCATTGCCGGTTGTATCATTAGTGTATATATTTTGGTTGATGCATTGTTTTCTTTTTGGTAAATGCTCGTGGTTAAGACTTTAACTCTTGTTTCAAATGACATTCCCAGAGCCTACAGACTCTTTGAATGTGGGTTTGTCAGGGCATTCAGGGCATGAGCCTGCTTTGGGGAGGACCCACTGACATTCCTATTTGGAGCATTAATTAAATTCTGTCCCCTAACATTTTTGCAATCTAATTTTTTTTGTTCATTGCCATCTTGACATCCACTTTATTGATGTTACCATTGTCCCTTTTTATCTATCTTTCTTACTCCTATTCTTTCTCCATTCTAACGCTATTGGAGGTTCGCAATTAGTCATGGGTGTATGGGGCCACTTTTTTTGATTTTCTCCTAACCCCAAAATTTTTTATTTTCTTCCTAACCCCTACACCTTCGGTAGTCATCAGTAATATATCTCCCGATCCATATCAGCCATACCACAACTTGGCCAATGGACCTACATTGAAGCAAGGTATTAATTACATGATGATTCAGTTACCCTTGCTAATATATGATTGTGTTGTGTGTGCAGATGGCGATCATAAACAACAGATTGGATCTAGAGAAAACACTTGGACTGGAGTAGCGCTGAAGCAGCTATGCAAGGAGCAAGATCGATGGCACGCTTATGGATGGACAACGAAGGTGCAATCTTGGCGTTGGTAGTAGCAACACTTCTTTCTCTCTCTCTTTCTCAGCTACCAACTAAGGCCCGATGTCATTGTAATAAGGTGTTCACCCTTGTTGTCATGAATACCAATTTTCTCAAGTCTTGTAATAATGATCCATTTACATGTCATCCCATTAGTTCCATTCCCATCAATAATTCCATACTTTCCCAATATTATTGTAAGGAACTCGAGGACGAGTTTTCATTCAGTCATGGGGGTATGATGAGATGCGATTCACACAAGCCGCGATATCACATACGCGATATCATGGCTGCCGCGATATCACATACGCGATATCGTGGCTGTCGCGATATGGCATCATCCCCTGCGATATCGCAGTCTACCGCAAAATCTATAAATAAGAGGCGGTACTCCCCTTATTTCCCATCCTAGGCTTAAAGTAGGAAAACTCTAGCAGTTTGATCACTCGAGAGAGAATATTTTCCATGTGCCCGTAGTAGGAGTCCCCAAGTGAACGGATCTTTATTCGAGTAGCTTTGTACCTGAATGCAAGTTGTGTACGGCGAGAAAGTTGAGCTTTGTGGATAAACCTTGTAATGCATGGAATAGGATTTATTACATGTTATTTATTACCTGCATTAGCGCGGCATGAGTACGACTTGATTACGAGCATTGATGAATGTGTATGGCTAATCAAGGAATTGGCTGCTCATCACGATTAGTCTCTCTCACCCTCAACTCCTAGAATGCGGGATGAGTACGACTTGATTACGAGCATCTACGGATGTGTACAGCTAGTCAAGGAATCGGCTGCTCATCACGTTTAGGCTAGTTAAGTGCCTCAGTACGACCACTTCGAGCACGTGCATTACATGTGGTGATCCCAGTAACGATTAGCATTTGGTAGCCGCAGTTGCATAGTTCAAGGTGTGTATGGTAAGTGGGAACAAATGCTGATGCTAGTTAATTTAGACTTAGTCCTTAGTTAGAGTTAGTTAGTTCTCTCAACCCTTCACCTTGATAGCATAGGAGAAAAACCCTAAAAGACTATAAAAATCATATACCTCGGACTTACTTTACCATACACTGTGACAACTACAAGTAAGTCTGGGAAGACAACGAATGATTAACCCCAAGTGTTCCATGGGGCGTATAGGCATTTAGTCTATGGAGTTTGACTGGATTGCACGTGCTACGCTCGTTTCGTATGGTTGAGTGTAGGGGTACCTCGCCACTCATCACCAATTCTTGAACATCAATGTAAGGAACTAATATTATAACTTCTTAGATGGCTATAGTAGCTACAATCAAATTTAGATAGCCCTAAAAGATTAGTCCAAAACTACATTTATGAGTCCTTAGGAGACTTTTGCCTACAAAAAGATGTCCTTTGATCTATGTAACCCTTCTATAATATTTTAACACTTAGTCTTTTGTATTTTCCAACAATAGATAGACAATGGTATGGAGGTCTTTATGGATGACTTCTTCACCTATAGTTTTGATTTTGAATAAGCACTAGATCATATAGAATTGGTATTGAAATGATGTATGAAAACTAATCTCAAGCTCAATTGGTAGAAAAGCCATTTGATGGTCTAGAAAGACATTATTTTTGGAAATTATATGTAAAAAAAGGAATAAAGATGGATTCTTAAAAAATAAGAGTGATCCAAAGGATAACACAAAAATAATAAAACCATGAAAGATGTTAGATCTTTCCTTGGATACATAGGTTACTACAAGAGATTCATAAATATCTTCTTCAAAATTGCTAAATCATTGGTGCAATTAATAAAAAAAGATCCAACATTTGAGTGAACCAAGGAATGTGATCATGTGTTCAAAATTTTGAAATAAAATTTTGTAGAAACTCTAATGCTATAAACTTTAGATTGGTCCAAGCCATTCTACATCATGATAGATGCATCCAACTTTTTCTTGGGAGCTACGCTTATTCTTGTAGAATTCTTTTTTTACAACTCTATGAGAACACCTCCACAAATTAGATGTTAAGTAATTAATATGTGGTCATAAACAATATTTTTAATGAAATTAGTCTAAATATATTAATGATTATGAAATAAAGAGTTATGAATCTCTAATTGAATATGAACTTAG
Source organism: Gnetum montanum (assembly GCA_015680685.1). Lineage (NCBI taxonomy): Eukaryota > Viridiplantae > Streptophyta > Gnetopsida > Gnetales > Gnetaceae > Gnetum > Gnetum montanum. Next base: position 206,009 of record MNCI01037482.1, read on the forward strand.
CCTACCAAATAATGTAGAATTGATAAGGATATAGTTGAATAATAACAAACTTAATGTTAAAGCTAATGAACTACAAGTGATGTAAAATGAATTTTGAGTAATGGAAATAAGTAAAAAGCATAAAATTGATAAGAGAATGAAAAACTAGACATGTGGGAAATAGTTTGAGTTCCCTTCCTCATGAATGAGAAATGCTTAATTAAGTAAATAGTTAGAGTTTGTCTTCTAGGAAGGGCCAAGTGCTATAATGATGGTAGAATATAGACTGTATAATAAAATTGATAATAGAAACTCAATTTTAAAAAAATTAAGGGTTTTAATGTTAAATTTTAATCTTTTGTGGATGTAGATATCAATAGAGAGTGTTTTAACACTATTTAGAGTTGATATGAGGTCAAAACAGGGATGTTTCCATGAGTTGTCCTACGAGTGATGTTGACACTATAGTAGATGATGCTAACATTATAGCAAGTGACCTTGATACTAGTATTATTGATGCTAATACTAGTCCTGGTAATGTTGTTGCTAGCATTAACATGTCTACATGTGCTATTAGTAACTCAGGCACTAGGACTAAGCTCAAGATCTACAAGGGATGTTCGAATGATCAAAGAGCATACAAATGATGTAGTGGATGTAAGTATTCATACTATGGATCTCTTGAAATTCAAAAAGTTCTCTCAAATCTCAAGAAATTAGCCTTAACTAATGTTTTGGGCTAGTATTTATAGGATTAGGATTTCCAAATTTCATCCTAAACTTAAGTGAAATCAATTAGGAGTTTGTTTTTAAAAACTAGAAGATCATGTGTAGGGAGGTGATATAGTAATGCGATGTGATGTTGATGTATGCATGTTTTCATGTACTGCAAGTGATATTATTAAGTGACACATGACACTGATACTAGCATGTGCATGTCCATGTGTGTTGAAATTACAATCAAAAGATAAATTTTTTATGTAAGGTGTAAATTTATCTAAGGTAGGTGACATTGATGCTAGCATCAATATCACCTAGTCATACTTAGAAAAATTATCATGTTTCATGTTTTATCTCATGTCTCCTAAATCTTGCAAAAACTACCTAAATTAATTCCTATTATCCCAGATTGATGTAGACTTAATGCACTTAAATATGCTAGAGGTTTAATGCTAAGTATATCTAAGCATCTTCATGAAATTAATGCTAGAGGTTCAATAGAGATGAAATTAGGACTAAGAGATAAGTTCAAGTGTGGAAATGCCATGGTGACTAAGGTAGATGATGAAGATGCTAGCATTAAAATCACCTAAATATACTTAGATAAAATGCATTGTATCATGACTCTTGAAGCTTGCAAGAATTCCCAAAATTGATGCTTATCATTTTAGGACTAATTTAGACTAGTTGCTAAAGATTCAACAGAGGTGAAATTGGAGTCAAAAGAAAGATTTTGATGTGGTGTTATAGTGGTGACTAAGGTAGATAATGTTGATGCTAGCATTACTATTACCTAGCATCACCTAGATGATACTTAGAATTGTTTTTATTTTTAAAGTTACTGGAAGTAGTGAAATTGATGCTCATATGTTGGATCATAATTGGCAACACTTTCTAAGGACTCCTAGAAGCTTAAAACATGACTTATGATGATGATTTTGGAGCATTTTGATAGCCTAAATGAATGACACAATGTTGAAACCACATTTGTCTTAGTTATAGAAATATCGAAAAAGGTAGATACAATTGCACTTACACAATTGAGTAACTAAAAAAATCCATATTACATTCATTATGCAAATATAAGTATCACAAGTGTGCAATTGAACTACACCATCACAGAAAAGGAACACATGGCCATGGTGTATCCCTTAGAAAAATTTAGGCATATGCTTGAATACCTAGTTTTTGTGCACATTGATTATAGTTTGGTATAGTTCTTAATGAATAAGCTAATAGTTAGCCTTTGTATCATACAATGGTTAGTCATTTTACAAGAGTTTGACATCACGATATTGATAGAGAGAAAATTAAAAATGTTGTAGCTACTCATTTAGCTTGATTATGATGCGACGACAAAGTTGATGAAGAACCACTATATGATCAATTTTTCAATGAGCTACTATTTGCAAAGGCAACAATGGTTACATGTAACATAATCAAGCCTTAGTATGCTAATTACCTTAGATATATACTCAAATAAGAAGTTTCTCTTGAATGGGAGAAGTGAAAAAGTAGCAATCTTTATATTATGTTAAATACTACATGGCAATAGAGGGTAACCTCTATAAAATTTGTGAAGATGGTCTAGTATGTTGGTGTGTTCTAGAAGAAAATAAACTTAGAATTTTCAAAGATGATTATGAGGGATATTTTGGAGGCCACTATGTTAGGAGATAAATTATCATTAAAATCCTCATGGCATAATACTTTTGATCAACTATCTTCAAGAATGCGAATCACTTTGCTAATTCCTATGGGAGATGTTAACATGATGTTTTGATGACTATGAGACTTAAGGATTGTTAATATGGATCCAACCATTGAATTCATTCAACTTATGAGAAATTAATTTCATGGGTTATACCACATCCATATCTAATGGGAAGTCCTACATTATTATTGTAGTAGATTATTACATAATATATGAGGAGAAGCAATAAAAATAACTAATTGTACCATAGTAACATGGACAAGGTTCTTTCAGTAACAAGTGGTAAATAGGTTTGGTATGCCAAGGAACTAATTTTTGATAATGGAACTCATTTGAAGGATGCTATCTTTAAAAAAGTAATGAGATTCTTGGGCATAAAACATAAGCTTAATACACCTTATCATCTTCAATCCAATGGTCAAGTTGAGATAACCAATAGGGAGATCACACAAATCATTATTGGAACAATTAGTAGGTATAGAAAGGATTGGAACTTGAAACTCAATGATGTTTTATGAGCCTATTGCTTCACCTAGAGACTTCCTATAGGCTATTCCCCTTATGAATTAGTGTATGACAAGTTACCAAAAATTTCCATTCAAATTGAACTATGTACATTAAACACCGCTTATGAGCTTAACCTTAAAATAAGCCTAGCATAGAAAGAAAGCCTCATGAATCTCAATGTACTAGATAAAAACTATAGAGTAGCAATCATGATACATAAAGTATATAAGGCATACACTAAATAATGTTATGATGATATGATTAGATGAGTAGGATTTCAGCCAGAAGACAAAGTCTTCTACTAGAATGTCATACATATGCCTTAATGTACTAAGTTCCAAATATTGTGGAAAGGATCCTATATCATACATTCGACCTTGGTAATCATACATTTTGGAAAGGCACTGAAACACCGTGAAAAATTACGGATCGGCCTCAGGCAAAGATTCGCGATTCAAGCGAGAGCACGCTCCAGCTTCGTCCCAGGACGAGTTTACGCTCTATTACGCACGGCAGCGTGATGAGCGTAATAAGCTCCAGAATAATCAAAGGCAGAGTCTAAAGAAGCGCAATAGTTTGACGCTTTTCATCCCGGCGCATGAATAACTTGTTTTTACGCTCGATACGCGGCGGTGCGTACCATTGCGTATATTACCATTTAGGTTGTACATTGTTTTACGCTTCACTACGCACAGCTGCGTAGTGAGCGTATGGCATACAATAATTACGCTTCATTACGTGCAACTGCGTAGTGAGCATGATTTATACATTGCTTATGCTTCATCACGCGCGGCTGCGTGATGAGCGTAAAGTTGTTCATGGTTTACGCTTCATCACGCACAGCTGCGTGGTGAGCGTAAAGTTGTACATTGTTCTACGCTTTGACACGCACAACTGCGTAGTGAGCGTAAGACAACTCAGCTTATTGTTTTTACACCAGATTACGCTCATACAAGCAACGTAATGCGAATGAGTGTAATACAGCCTCAAAGCAGCTAAAGCACGACCCAGCATATGCCTACTCCTCACACGCACAACACGCAAACAAGCGTGTTGTGCGTAGTCACAGCCTGACTTAAAAGGATCATGCCAGTAGGGCCCGTAATATCCGGAACCCACATCATCAGGGTTGCGCCTTCTCCGCGAAGTGTCGCGGCCTATAAATACCCCAGTTGACAAAGATACAGAGGTCGGTTGGCAAAAAATTCGGGTTAGCAAATCAGAGAAGCAAATAGCATATTTCTGAGTACCAGAGCACTTAGCACTTTGGAGCAGAGATACAGAGCACAACGCTTTGGCAAATCGTGGACCTCATCACCTTACAGCCGAAGCAGAGTACAGTTCGATTTGAGCACCGGCGACAGGAGCAATCTTTCTGCTGAAAGGACTCTATCAATCAGAAACAATTGATCGGTAGACGTCAAAGCTTGGCCTGCCTTGCATCTCAGCTTAGCCCACGAGGTAGATCGGGCTTCTGTTTAATCCGTTTTGCTTGTTGTTCTATGCTTGTTTCACATCCTGTAATCGGGGATTCCCCAGTGTAATTTCTCATACGAAATATACATTTGTAAGTCAAAACGCAGATCTCGAAGCTACATGTTTCTCTCTTGCCAGCCTCCTTTCATCGTGTTTAACATTATCGCCGTTGCAATCCGACCGCGTCGTTTTTTTTCCCTTGCCTTACGATCCCTCGAATCAGATCGCTCTCTTTTATGCACTTTGCATTATTTTACTGACCCGTAAGTCCCTGTCTGATCGACAAGACCGTTCAGGGCGTCGCGGATTCGTTTCTCCAGCATAGCCCTCACGCGGATCCGCGGCTAAAACTGTGTACGCCGGAGATTCGGTCGGTATTTTCCAGCTGCCGACGTTTTCTGTCGTTACAATTTTCTGGCGCTAGAAGGAGGGCCTTCAGGCTCCGATCCGAACATTTCGGGTAACCCTGTTAGAGATCCATACCCTAAACCATAGACGTAATACCTCTAGGGAAGTCTACGGTTAATCGTGTGGTATAGATCGGTCGCAAGGACGATTTCTCTGAAATCCTACAGGGTAGAAAGCCTTTTCTGCTTTTTGTTGCCAGCCGTTTTCTCTTAGATCTGATTATCAGTCACCGTTGACTTCATTCATCAAATGGACTCCTTTTACTCGAACACAACTGCCATGGTTACCCTCGATCTGGGTGTCGCGCCTGTGAATCCTACGGTGGTCACAGGACCAGCTCCCGGCGCGACGGGACCTCAGGGACCATTGCGCCGATCCTTGAGGCTTCAGGGGAAAGAGCCCATCTTTACGGCTATAACCCCTGAAGAATACAATTTCGTCTGCATCAAGATCCAGGCGGGGCTGGCTCTTAGCCGAGCCGAGCTGGATGCAAAGCGAAATTTTGAGGTACTTCACCGAGGGGGCTATGATTTTAAGCCGACCGCCTACGATATAATCCCCTTGACTGACCAGTACCACGAATTGATCGCACAACTGATCATGGCCAGAGGTCAGACTTCACAACCCGCGGGGGAGCCTCAGCGTGAGGAGGAGGCAGAGGACGAATTTGCGGCTCTGTCGGAACATTCGTTCCATACCCTGACGCCTCACACGTACCTAAATCCGTTGTTCCCTTTCAACGGGGAGGCAGCTTCTCTGGACTCCACCGCAACCACGCAAACGCAAATCCCCATCTTTCCACAGGCCAACGCGCAGCCGTCTGGATTGCCAACGCAACTACCGCATAACGCGGGGGTGGTCCCGTCACAACACGTAATCAATATTCCGGCGGTGATCCCGGCGACCACCGCGCCCCATTTCATCCCTCAGGTACAAGCTCACACTGTACCGACAACTCGCTCAGCGCAAATCTTCCTGCCCCCGCCAACTCAGCAATACACCGTAACCGCGCCACAGCAAGCCTTTGTTCAATACCCTGCAACAAGTCAGTGGGCCAACTCTGCTGCGCAACAACACCCGTCTGCGGTTTACGGTGCACAGCCTTCGGTTACACCTGCGACACAATTTTCGCAGGTGCTGCCTCGATATACCTATCATTATCCTACGCAGCAGGCAGGAGTTAACCTCTCGTCTCAGACCGGTGGATGGAGGCCTTCGCAAGCCCCCCAACCTGCAGGAATCCCTGCTCCACCAGCGGTTAGCCAACCACCTCCTGCATTCCAGTTTCCTAGGGCTGCCTGCCCAGTTCAACCTCCGGTGCCTGCTACACAGACACCTCCGCCAACAGGTCTAGATCAAGCATTCCAACTTATCCAGACGCTTACTGAGGAGGTGCGACGCCTCAAGACCGCTGGATCCGATACCATTCAGATCATGGATTTCTATCAGGATGATCCGATCAATCCAGCGGTCCCCATGCTGTCGTTGCCACCAAGGATGTCCCTCCTGCATTTTACCAAGTATAATGGGGAGGGGGATCCCAACACCCATCTGGCCACCTTCAGGTCTGAATCCTTGTTGTTACAATAGTGGCCGCACACTCTAATTTGAGTTTTCGCGATGTCATTGACGGGGAAAGCTTTAGACTGGTATAGAGCCCTCCCACGCTCTTCCATTTCAACCTTGGAGGAGCTGCTGACCCAATTCGTGACCCGATTCAAATACAACATGAGGCCGGAAGTCACGTTGGAACAGCTTATGGGGGTGAAACAAGACCCGCTCGAGCCAGTCCAAAAGTTCATACAGCGTTGGAATGCTACCCTGAACGAGATCCGTGACCCGATCGCGGACTCCCACCTGTTGGCCATATTCAAGGGAGCTGTCAACGACTTTATTAAGTCCAAGCTGTATTACCTTTCCCCTGGTGATATACGTCAGGCTTTCGCACAGGTCCGAAGCATCCAAGATGTTGCGGAGGCCAGCAAAGACCCGGTGTATGTCGCCTACAAAAACGTACACAACAAGGCCAAAGACAAAGGCAAGGTAGCGACAACGACAGTGGCTGCGCTGACTGAGAATGCGAAAAACAAGAGCAAGAATGTGCCAACAACAGCACCCCCAGAGGCCACGGCTGCTGCCGGCACCAGCCAGGCCACAGCTGCCCCTGAACAGACCCCCCAGCCAAAGCCAAATTTTGAGCGTAAAGATCGTTCAAAATACGCGGCTTTACCCGTGAAACATTCCGAACTGCTCAAACAGCTGTTAGCGGTAGGACACATTCAACCTAAGAAGGTGTCCGAAGAGGCCCTGAAGCGTCACAGGCGTAACTGTGAACTGCTGCAGGACCCTTCTTTGGCTCTGCCTAACGAGCCGACAGTTCTGAGATTTTTCAGGCTGGATCGTTTCTGTGACTACCACCAGCTGTGTGGTCACGACACGGATTACTACTGGGCGTTGAAGGACGACATTCAACGCATGATCGACGAAGGTCATCTAAAACTAGACAACAGTAATCCAACGCGTCCGGAAAACCAAACGCTGCATGTGTACAAGGATCCGTTGAACACAAATTACGATCCTTATACAATCACTGTGGTGAGTACGGACAATGAGCGTAAGGTACCGCCAAAACAGCCTTTCGTTTTGCGTGTGCCCGCTAGCTCAACAAAGGGGTCTATTACTTCTTCGGCAGCTACTGGGGCCTCACGGCCACCTTTTATCATACGGGCACCTTCCCAAGTGCGTCCTCAGTCACGTGATAGCACCCAAGCCGCGGCTTCATCCGCGCCCATGCCGAGGGCGCCCTTCATTATTAGGGCGCCAAAACCACAGGCTGCCCCTCTCACGCAGGGGCAGACTTCTAGCCAGCACCACCAGCCATCCCCTCCTCAGCGTAAGGAGGAGAATGCAGCAGTTAGCGCAACAAGAGACCACATTACGCTCGGCTTCCCTAAGCCCAGGCCCCTGGCCTCTGTGCCTATGTCTATGCCTCAGAAACAGGCCAAAGGTACAGAAACGCAGCCACCTTCTCTTGGCAAAAAGAAGAACAACTCTCCCACTGACACCGCTCTGCCTCGAGAGATCCGTCTCTTGGGCCGAATGGAGGAGGACAAGGGGGATAAACAACCCTGCCGAGAGAAGGACCTCCTCGACGCATTCACACAGGTCAAACAAGCTCTTAAGCAAAAGAACACGACGCTGAGCTTGTACGACTTACTGATGACTTCTCAAGAACACCGTGAGGCTATGGTACGCATGTTGACGTCCATATCAGTGGACGCCACCCTGCCGGCGAAAGAGGAAGCGATACACGCTATCATGTTTCCTTCTGACGCTGAACCATCCAAGCCTGCCTCGTTGACCTTCCTGGATGAGTCTGTCAAAGATGATTCGGAAAAAGGTCAAGTGACGACTGAGCCCATGTTCATTACAATTCGGGTCAGCCAGTACCGGATCTAGAGGGTGCATGTGGATGATGGCGTAGCTACCAACGTCGTTCCCTATTCCATCGTGGATAGGTTGGGATTGGTCAACCAGATCACTCCTACAACGACGGCTTGCGTGAAATCGTTCAATGGAGCACGGGTTCAGGTCAAAGGGACGGTGCGTATTGAGTTTGTGGTGGGGGATCAATTCCCGACGGAAGCCACATTCCTAGTAGTCGAGGAGATGCCTGGCTTCAACTTAATCCTAGGGAGGTCATGGCTAGCCAAGCTGTGGGCGGTCTCGTCGCCGATACATCAGGAGATACACCTGCCCTATGCCGGAGGGGAGGTTGTCATACGCGGCGACGAGGTCACCCCCAGGACCGTTAACAACATTGAGGAAGAACGGGGTTTGGAGATCGAAGCAACTGACGACCAGTCCAATCTCCAAGCCCCTAAACAGAATGACAACAATGACAATGGTCTCGCCTGGGCTAACCTGCCATTCCCAGATGACAGCGTAGAGGAGTCAAACCCCAAACCTCCTCGCCCTTACGCAGCGCTCAACGTGAAGGCCATTAAGAAACAGTTGCGTATCGAAGGCTAAACAATGGCCTTCTGCGTATAGCACTATTCACGTGTAAGTTAGCATCCTCCCTGTTTGGCAGTTTCTTTTGTTTGTTTTCAATATACTTTTACGCTATACCTCCTTGCTGTGTTTACGTTCACCATTTTCTTGCCTGTTTTATCTGTGCTTACGCTTGGCATTTTCGTGCGTGCTTATCTGTGCTTACGCTTGGCATCTTCTTGCGTGTTTTATCTGCGTTTACGTTTCGTATTTTCTTGCGTGTTAGCTATGCTCATTCCTTTACGCATTTCACCGGGATTAATTCACGCACGTTTGCAGTGGCCCGCAACGGCCTTAAACTAGTAACTGATTTACGCTTGCAGTGGCCCGCAACGGCCTTAAACTAGTAACTGATTTACGTTTGCAGTGGCCCGCAACGGCCTTAAACTAGTAGTTTTACGCTCTCGACCTGCAACGACCTTAAACTAAGACTTATGCTCCATTATTGTTACATTTGCAAAAAAGAAAAAAAAATGATAGGCAGTTAACATTCAATCAAGTTTTATAATAGGTCTTTCCAAAGTCATTTATGACATAATATTACACCAACGCCAAAAATATCATGCATCTCCCCTGCTGCCACTGTCACCAGTGTCCTTCAATTCTGGATCCACTCCCAAAAGGTCGTCCTCCAATGGGCCATCGTTTCTGGGAATTATCCCTTCGCGAAAGATTGCCTCTTCATGAGGCTCTCCTTCTAATGTTGGCTCCACAAGAAGACGCTCTTCACCGTTATGTTCCACTTCTGCTTCTACTATTTCCTTTCCCAGCCCTTCAGCTGACATGCCTCCTCTACCTCCTTCTGGTACCTAGGCAAGAAGAACATAAAAACAATTAGAAAACAACGCTAGTCAGGAAATTTACCGGCTAAGTCGCGCGTCAACTTACTCGCGATGGCCCTGCTTCCATAGCAAAGGGGAGCTTATCCAAGCTGGCCCACAGACGCTGCATGATCTCATCCTCTGATAGGTCTTGCCACACATCCTCGCCCGAAGCTGCCCCAGCTTTCACCTTTCCTTTCTCCACGCTACTCCAGGAGGGTGGATCTGGGAAGAAAGTAGGGATCGTAGCCTGGTTCCCAGGGAAGGCCACCACTCTCTCTGGGGACGCAGTTACGGTCACCTGCTCTTCAAACTTCTTGAAAGCTTCGGACGCTTCGATGGTGTCCACGAAGACCTCCAGGGATCGAGCTTTAATAGCGGAATCGCGGTAGTGTTTTCTGTAAGCGGCGCTTTCCCTTTTGTATACGTGCTTATGATCCTTCTCTTTTTGCCCCCATTCTTGCATGCCTGCGCAGTAGTCCCTCCAGTCTCGACTTTTCTGAGCTAGNAGTCCTCGACTTCCTTAGTCAAGGATTCAACCCTCTCTTCTGACCGCTGCAACTTCGTCCATAGGTTCTCATTCACATTCCTACTTTCCCATGCGGAGCGTGTCGAGCGTAACGCACATTTACGCATTTCCTCATAAATGTGGCATGGCACGACTGCCCCATCAGATGGGGGCTCTGCTGTGCCCAGGTCAATGGGCTCCACGGGATCCCATCGGAGGTGAGCTCCTGACAGAAAACAAGCATCAAGACAGATGACATATTATCACCAAGACATTACGCAGTCACTTCGATTACCTCACCAGCGCCAGGATCGATGCATTCCAGACGCTCGATCATGTCGTTGATGACGCCTTCCATGGAGGCAAACTTATCGGGGAATTCTCTCCACCTTTCGCCAATAGTAGCAGACGCTGAGGCTTCTCCTTCCCCTATAGCGTAAATCAAATTAGACAATACCTATTTACAGATTCTTTCAAAACACGCTAACGCACTCATTACCTCTACCGGTGCCAGTAGCGACTTCATCAGCATCCTCCGTATTTCTTTCCCTTTCATGCACCAGAGTCTGTGCATCACTGGTTCCAATAGCTGGGGCCGCCTCATGCACTGGAACCTCCACACGGCGCGTACTAATAGCCGGGGCCTCTTCTTCCAAAATTGAGGCCCCCTCCCCACGGCTTAGTACCATTGCCCCTGTCTCAGGGGTCAATCGACCCGTCGTCTTTGCTGCTTACATTCCCATGCGTCAGGACATAATTCCAGCTGAGCTAGATGAAACATTGCGTATACAGACTATTTACACTTACCAGGTGGCGGCTTGGTCCGCTGCACCGTGAGTCTAACGGTGTGGCCTACCTCGCCTCCAGGGGCCTCAGCCAGACGGAGCCTCTTCCGTCGAGCTGCAGGCTCCACGATTTCCTCTGCCAAGCGCTTCCCCCGCAAGGCATCGCCGGTGTAGGTAGGCATTATCCCGCCTACACTGTCGAGACCTCGCACTCGGGGTGCTGTCATGCCTTTAGTTGTCACTGACATCAACTCTCCGATCCCTTCCGGCGGATCCTGCCCATGGGTAGTGCTAAGGATATGGGCGACCCAAGGTTTGGATAGTTGGTCTCGGTCTTGCTGCACCCAGACCCCATTCCGTTGAACGACCAGATACTCGGCAAATCGCCGGAGGACGGTTATGAAAAAGGCATGGTGCACGTTGAAGCGAGACTCAAGCTTCTCGCGAAGCTTGACCATTTCATTGCACAACCCCTTGGCAAGATGGCTCCCCCAATCAAAACGGGCTCCCTCCTCCAACACCTCTCGCATAATACGCATTTGTTCTACTGAAAAGAACCTCGCCTGCGAGAGCGTTTTGGGGAAGGTCCGGGCCCGAAAAAGGGGATAAAGCGTCTTGGCAGTCTTCAACTCGAATTGCTCACAAGGAAACCCCTTGATCCCCTTAGGGATTCTTTCCCACTCCTGCAGAAGCTCCTCCACTCTGACGCCCCTCGTGGTCTTCACCTTTACGGGAAGGCCGTTGGAAGGGACGCCAAACAGGTCCGAGAAGAGCTGAGCGTTGATATCGAAGTTTACACGCACGTTATGCACGCGCGTGCTGAAACGATCCGCCTTCTCATTAAAAGAGTTGACCAGGCCTATCATCTCGCTGGCAGGGACATCAGGGGTTGCAGCCAAAAACAGGTGCATTAGCCCTGCGGCCTGGATCTTGGTAACCACTGCAACTGGGGCCGCCGAGTGGCCAAGCCAACGCTGTGCCTCCTTGATGTCCCCGTAAAGAAAAAGGACATCCCTCGCCTCGCGGCCGGAAATTGTAAGGGTAATCTCTCGGGATTCCCTGCCTGCAAGCCAAAAACGCAAGCCAGAAACGCAAGACAAAACAGAAACATTATCGCAGTGTTCATTCGCAGTATTCATAACTAACAACTACGCAAGCAACATTAAAACACGCAGCGACCTTACCGGGGCCAAACGGCAACGGGAATTATGGGAGTTCCCTCTCCACGTCCTCGACGCTGAGAGGCGGATCCAGAGTCCAGTCCTCGTGCAGCCACCCGAGTCCCTGGCAACTCTTGAAAGACTGCTCATAACGAGTGTGATACTCACGCATCTCGTGGCCGATTTGCCCGATGACACCGGCACGAACGTTGTTAGTCGCAGTAAACGCCTTTATTGCCGTTTCGGCCCAGGGCAGCGTATCGCCGTCGTCGATTAGCTTGTTGTCACGTATGAAAAACCTATACCATACAGCGTAAGCTTACATGTAGACTTCTTTTTCCCTTTACATCAATAACAGACATTATAAACAAAAGAGAGACCATACAGTTAGTCAAATCTGCTTACCCGCCTGCATAATACACCGTGCCTTGTGGGTTCTGGAAGTATGTCGACACATGACGAGCCACAAACAGCATGTTATACATGTGATAACAGTTGAAACGGGCCATGCCCCAGATCCAGTGTAAGCTCCGCAAGCCGCGGGAGCTGACCACTCGGTCCTCGGGATGGTCCGTCTCGATGGCTCCGTCTGTCAGGTACGCCAGAATCCCCTGCGAAGACCCAGGCAATAGGTGTTCCAAAATGGCACCAGCAACGTCTCCGGCCACATCGGACCAGATAATGATGCTGAAGTTGCGCAATAAAAACTGCAGGAAATCCAGCGCCCCCTTTCGGAACCAAATGGCCTTCCCCTGCACTCTTGTGTGAGGGGGAGGAACATTTGGGACGATAGGGTTTACCCAGCATAAAACCCCAATGATATCCAAGACAATCAGAATGGGCTTCAGCGCGATGCTGTAGGGAAAAAGCCAAGACTCATTAACAGCTAAGTCTACATTTGTACAGCTAACACAGAATTCGTAAAACGCAACCAAGCCGAAATCGCCCAAACCCTTGCAAAAACGCAAGGTTTGTCCCTGACAACGGCGATAAATGCAACCTCACCAAAACCTTCGCATTAGCCCGAGGTTCACAAATTTTGACATTCGCATTCACGCAAAAGACATTCAAGAAACACAAAATAGACAAGCACCATGTAGAACAAGCATAAGTACAGGAAGAATGGCCTACCGGTTAAAAGGCATCAGACTGCAAACGTCGATCAGCGCCTGTGAGACACGGCTCAAACTTGCCTGCACTTCATCAATTTTAGCCAGTTTCGTATTCTTCTTCTTCGCCTTCGGCGCCATCGCAATAGTTGTAGAATATCCTCACAGCTTACTTGCAAATCTTCACAAGATTTCGCTCCCCAACTCTCTGCTCTTCCTTTGCTCATCGACAATTGCAGATTCAAATTCACGATAGCCAACAACTAATTCTCATCGGAAAAAACATCTACTTATACGCGAGGATCACCGACTTGATATCAGAATTAAGCGGAACTTTCCTGAAACTGAATCCGCAAATCTCGATATTAATGCGGCCGATATCGCACGAACCACTGTCCGTAATGACGTTAAACTACCACACCTTATCGCCTCGTAATCGGGTTACATTGATTACAAGCTGTCTATATTTCCAGTTAGCCTCCACATTCGGCGATACCACGTTACTTGTCTTCTAACCATTTACGCACTTGCCGGTTTTGCAGGACAGACGGAGAATGGACGCCGCAGTTTCAGCACCTCTAAATTTGACAGGCCCATACGGCAACTTAGTTAGACAGTTTGACTTCATGCTTGTAGACATTAAACCCTCTTTAGAAAGTGTAACCATAGCCGCGTCGGAGACGTCCCCAGAATGGCCAGAACAATCGACGCGTACGCTAGACCTGGAGTCTGGGGACATAACCGAGGACCCCCTTTGTGAGGTCCCTATCATTACACATAGAGGTGAGACTAGAATGCTTAAAGTTAGTTCTTTACTAAACGAGGAAACACACAACGCTATAAAACGGGTCCTGCAAGACAACATTACTGTCTTTGCATGGTCATATGAGGATATGCCTGGGTTAGATCCTAGATTAATCCAGCATAACATTATCCTCGACCCACAGGTTAAAGCGGTTAGACAAAAGGCACGCAAAATTAAACCAGAGATCGCGCTAGCAGTGCGTGATGAAATCACAAAGCTATACCAGGCTGGTTTCATCCGCGTGGTTGATTACTCAGACTGGGTATCCAACATTGTGGTCGTGCTGAAGAAGACCGGGAGCATACGCATATGCATAGACTTCCGGGATTTGAACAAGGCCACAATCAAAGATAACTTCCCATTGCCGAGTATTGACCAACTAGTAGATACAACAGCTGGGCATGCGCTTCTATCCTTTATGGATGGCTTTTCAGGCTATAACCAGATTCGCATCAACCCAGAACACCAATTGACCACGACATTCATGACACCCTGGGGCACCTTTTGCTATACCATGATGCCTTTTGGCCTGAAAAACGCCGGAGCAACGTACCAGCGGGCCATGACATACATCTTTAGTGATTACCTCCTAGGGAGGCTGAATGATTATGTAGACGACATAGCTGTAAAATCTTTGAAGTCAGAAGATCATTCAGAGGACCTGGAGTTAGTCCTTAAAAGATGTTCCACACACGAGCTCCGGCTTAACCCAAAGAAGTGCGTATTCGGAGTCAAAACCGGACGCATGCTGGGGTTTGTGGTATCGGAAACCGGCATACGAGTTGACCCTGATAAAGTCAAAGCCATTGTCGAGTTAACACCTCCCACAGACCTCAAGCAACTACGTGGGTTGCAAGGACGCTTACAGTTTATACGCCGGTTTATTTCGAGGTTAACTGACAAGTTACACCCTATGCAACACTTGCTGAAAAAGGGGGTAAATTTCGAATGGACCGATGATTGCCAGCGTGCGTTTGACAGCTTAAAACAAGAACTGCAACATTTGCCAACGGTTTTCCCGCCACAAAGGGATTTACCTTTTTTCATCTATCTCGTAACCTCGGACGTGGCAATCGCAGCGTTACTGTGTCAAAAGAAGGGTGATGGGTCGGAAATGCCCATCTACTATTTGAGCCACGCTCTATGCGCGTACGAGACGAAATACAACGACGTTGAGCGTAATTGCTTAGCTTTAGTTTTTACGCTTAAAAAATGTAGGCATTATCTTTTTCGCAGTCAAGTCAACGTCATCTGTAAAAACAACATCCTTAGGGCCATTACGCATAGCTTATACGAAAGTAGCAAAATAGCTCGCTGGAAGGCTATCACTGCGGAATTCGATCTACATTATATTGGCCAATCATCCACGAAAGGCCAAGCGATAGCCGACCAGTTAACAACTTCACCAATTAACAATTATGCAACCAGAAACAGTTGATCGGTAGACGTCAAAGCTTGGCCTGCCTTGCATCTCAGCTTAGCCCACGAGGTAGATCGGGCTTCTGTTTAATCCGTTTTGCTTGTTGTTCTGTGCTTGTTTCACATCCTGTAATCGGGGATTCCCCAGTGTAATTTCTCATATGAAATATACATTTGTAAGTCAAAACGCAGATCTCGAAGCTATGTGTTTCTCTCTTGCCAGCCTCCTTTCATCGTGTTTAACATTATCGTCGTTGCATTATTTTACTGTCCCTCGAATCAGATCGCTCTCTTTTACGCACTTTGCATTATTTTACTGACCCGTAAGTCCCTGTCTGATCGACAAGACCGTTCAGGGCGTCGCGGATTCGTTTCTCCAGCATAGCCCTCACGCGGATCCGCGGCTAAAACTGTGTACGCCGGAGATTCAGTCGGTATTTTCCAGCTGCCGATGTTTTCTGTCGTTACAGGCACCTCTTTAATCAATGGCCAAAAATCCTAAAAACTAAACATTCTCAGTAATTAATTATAATATGAAATTAATATCTACTTTCCAATTTTTTGTTACCATGTAAATATACCATCTTGACTACCCATAGAATTTCATTTTGGTTAACATGTAATGAGTCAAATCATTTAGGAAATTTTGGACAACCATGCATTCCAATGATACCTCTATGACTTTCAAGGTATGTTCCATTTTCTATATCTTTATCTTTCATCTTATTCATGGGAAAAATATGCAATCCAATTGATAGATTGTAAGGACCAAATTTTTACCTTTTTTATTTTACAATGTCTTTTATATTTTTCATTTCTTATAAATTTTCACTTTCTTTAGGTCATTTTATGTTTTTTTAGAATCATTATATGCATTTTTATTAATAAAAATGACCACTTTTTTAATAAAATAGAGGCCAACTTTGTTGTTTAGACTATGCCCTATGCTATCAAAATATCAGACAAATAATTTTGTGAAAGAAGTGAGACCAGATCATTCATCCTTCTAGTTTCTATAACTAGGAGATCTTTATCACGAAAATAATGTAGTTCTTATCACATAAAACTAAAATTAATCCATGATCATTATGCCTTGAAGAAAAGAAAAAAGACCAAGAGGAATTAGAAAAGGATGTGACATCAAGGGGATTTGCTAATTCCTTAAGATTTCTCTATGGGTTTTTCTACTCCATGTGATTATGCCATTAATTATTTTTTACTTGTGATGGAAGCATGCTCTTTGTTTAAAAGAAATTTTACCTTGCAATGTCACTGGAAAGAAATGTGACCCATGCCTAAAGGTAGTCCTCTAATATCATAATTAATTAATTAACATATGTGAAAGTTATTCTTGGGGTACCACTCAAAAGACATATGACCCATGCTTGAAGGCACCTCTTTAATCAATGGCCAAAAATCCTAAAAACTAAACATTCTCAATAATTAATTATAATATGAAATTAATATCTACTTTCCAATTTTTTTATTTTTTGTGAAACGATGGTGTTTTCATGTGATTGTGGTTGGTCCCATGGTGTTGGGTTCAAGATGATGTAATGTGATATCACTAGTGATGAAGCACTAAGCGGTCGATGTGTCAACTAGGCCATGTATATGGGGCCCCGTATACGCGGCCGTGTCGACGCGGCCCTGTCAACGTATCCCTCCATGCGTCGACGTGTCCCCATTTACGTAGAGCCTGTTTTAGCCTATAAATAAGTGGCCCTCCACCACATTAGGTATCTTTTGGGTTAATTGTAGGGAAGCTCTTGTAGTTTGTTTCCATAGGAGTTAGATTATTTTCCCAAGTGCATGCCCGCAGTGTGATGCTTGTAATTGTATGGAACCTTTATTCGAGTGTGACATACTTGGACATGCACATGATCAGAAATAAAGATTGAGATTATTTCATCATTGCAGCATTCATTTAGTTTTAATTATTTAATTGTTATTGTTATTTATTATTTTCTTAGTTAATATTTCTTTACTATCATTTACTATTCTTGTTGTTAACTGCAGAATGAGTACGACTTAATCACGAGCGTTGAAGTGTGACTACTTGGTAACCCAGTAGCATACCTAGGATCTACGCTTGGTAATCCCAGTAGTAGTCATGCACAAGGTCCAAGATGTGTACCGATGATTAAGGAATGGATGCTCCTCATACTTAGGCTAGCTTAGACTTCATTTCCTATTGCTTATTAGTTTAATCAAGATTATTTTCCATTGTCTCTAGGAGTAGCACTAGTTTAGGATCACATCATACGCCTCACTCTGGACTAAACCATATGTGACAAAGCAAATACTAGTCTAGGTGGGAAGACAACGAACTGCAATCAACGTGTAACTATCTAGATACCACAACTAGCCTGTCCACGGAGTTCGACTGGATCGTGTGTGAACGCTCGTATTCGTATGGTTGAGTGTAGGGGTACCTCGCCACTCATCAACTAGCAAAGGTATGGACTTTGTTTGAAACCTATACAAATAAGTATGATGCTTATTCTAATCGTAATTGACATAAGAACCTATTATGAATATGGTAAAGTATCTCACATACTATTCTTTGCAATTCCTGCTCATTCCATTTTTACATCATTGCCACATATAATTATGGGCTTGATGGTTTTATTTAGTAGAGTGCAGGATTCTAATAATAATAGTTGTGTGGGAATGAAACATGAACTTAATCAATATTCAATCTCCAACATGCCCACAGAAACCTTATGAGATTGATATACAAGGGCATTTTGGGTAGGAGTTGAAAGAATTTTAGGCAATGAAAGAATTTCTAGGTTATCTTGACTTCATAAAGAATAAACAAATAAAATTTATATTTTTAGAAATCAACAAAGAAGGACTAAGAAAGATATCTATGGGCTAAGGTTAATTTATATTCTTTCCAAGCTATTAAAACTCACAACCATTATAGTAGTGAAAATTTGAGAGATGATAACTCAAAAATTGTTAAGTTTATGATTCTAAAAGTTTAACTAAATCTTCCCATAGATATTAGTTTTAAGATAACATCAAATCATTATGAGATGAGGTAAAAATAATCTAATAATTGATTTTCATTCATTCAAGTAAAATCTTAGTACTTAGAAAATCTGCTAAATTGTAGAGGAGATTTCTCTTAAATTGTAATAAATATTGAGATGAAATTATACCTACTCATAGCCACCTATTGTAGCTTTCAAATAAATATAGAATCAGTAAAAATTGTTCCAAAATGACTAAGATATGATTAAAATAATGAATGCCCCTAATTTTGACTATTCAAATTCCAAGATTAAGAAAATAATGATGAATGATGTTGATGAATTGATGAAAGATTGATGAATAGCTGATGAAATAGTTAAATTCTTTCTAAAATTTTGCCAATGATGCATAATACAAATTTTCAAGAGATACCTTAAATATATAGTGACAAGTGAGGCAAAGTTTACTAAAAATAATACAATATAGCCTCAATGACAAAATAACCCTAAAAATTATATATATATATATATATATATATGGATTGGGCCCAAAATAACATTACAATTACCCATCAATCTAAAAATTTCCTATATGTTTTAAAATAAACTCCTATTAGATAATAAAAAAATTATTGTCTTCTACTTTAAAAGACCAATAATTCCTCTTTAAAGTGGAAGATAATCTTTATTCTTCATCTTTGCTTTCTTCTTTCTTTGTCATGTTCTAAATTCCTATAGACTCATTAAGGTACTTGATCCTATGAGTCAAAATATTTTTTGTTAGAAAGTCAATAATTTACTCTTTTGAACTAATGTGAATGGGTTTTATGGTTTCTTCTTTCACTTCTTACTTGATGAATTAGTACTTGAGGTTAATGTGTTTGGACTTTTTATGATGCACATAGTCTTGGGATAGTTGAATTGCTCCTATATTGTTATAATACTAATTTGTAGGGAGATCAACTTCAAATCCTAAGTATAAGAAAAGTTTATTTAACTATAGTATGTGTTGGAGGCATTCGACCATGGTAATAAATTTGGCTTCATAAGTGGATAATTTGATGAATGTTTGTTTCTTTGATTTCTATTATATTAGATTTTTTTCATGTAGAATGAGAGCTCATGATGTTAATTTTCTATTAGCATTGTCTTTTGTCCAATCAACATCTAAATATGTATGATGCTTATTATCTCCTTTATTGAATTAAATCCCAAAGTTGCAAGTTCCTTTTACGTATTTAAGGAGATGCACATGTGCTTACATGTGAGATTGTCTTGGTTCTTGCATAAATGTGAATAGGTATAATGTTGAATATTCTTTTTGGGCTAGTGTGGTAGAGAAAACAAAGTGATCCAATCATGATTCTATGCATGGTTGCATCTATATTTGCAAGTTAACTTTAAACTATATGGTAAAGAAGTACTAACTAATATCTCATTCTTTAGATTAAATTTTTCAATGGTGGAATTTGCATATTTGGTTTGATGAATCTTCATTTCCTCCTTATCCTAGTTTACTTCAACTCCTAGAAAGTATTTAAGTTCTCCAAGGTCCTTCATTTTGAATTTGGTTTTCATGTCATTCTTGAAATATTTTGCTAGCCTTTTATTAGTGGTAATAAAGATAATATCATCCACAATGATATGATGATGATGAATTCATCATCTTCCTTCTTGAAATATAGTATTAGTTCAAACGTGAAATTTTGATAATTTTTTTTGAAGAGATAATCATTAATTCTCTAGAACTAGGTTCTAGGTGCTTGCTTTAGGCCATATAAAGCTTTGTTGAATTTGCACACTTTGTTCTATTTTTCTTTATTAATGATGAAGCATGTCTTTGTTTACTTAGACATCAGAGCCCAGATGTGACGTCAAGTATCCAACGTTGGGGGCTATATATTGGCCTAAAAATAAAATGCCTGGGCTCCCGATTTGGATGAGTTTTTGTTAGTTTTCAGTTAGAGTAGAGAAGCTCTTGCAGTTTATTCTTTTTAGAGTTAGAATATTTTTTCTGAGTGCTCGCAAAAGGAGTCTAAGTATGTACGGTTCTTTTTTTGAATACTGATATACCTGAGTGCAGCAATGTGACAAGAATAAAAATGAACTCTTTTGACAACCCTTGCAACACTGAGAATAGATTAATGTTTCTTTTAATGCACTTTACTTTCATGCACTTTACTTTACTACATTTTAATTAAGCAATTAATTTCTAGTTGTTAATGAACACAAGCATGACCACTTCGAGCATAAATATAGTACTTGGTAACCTAGCAACACTTAATGTTTGGTAGCCCAACAACACTATATGTGTTCAAGATGTGTCCAAGAAAGTGGGGTGGTTACTTGTGTTAGGCTAGCTAGGTAGTAGATGAATTAGGTCTTAAATTACTTTACCTTTCGTTCTTGTTGTAGGTGATCAAATTTATAAAACATAAAATAAGAAAAATCATATACCTTAATTACACTTAAACCATACCCCTAAGCTTCACAAGTGTAGTTGGGAAGACAACAAACATTGTCAATGCCCATTTCACTTCTTAGAAGAACTAGTGTATTAGAGAACTATAGGTCCATGGAATTTGACCGGATTGCACATAAACACCTTAGTGATTCATATGGTTGGACATAGGGGTACCTCACTGCTCATCATTGGTGCTATTGCTGGGGACCTTTTGGTTGTTTTGTGCACTATCTAGGACCTAGTGAAATTATTTAAAACATTGGAATAAACCTTAGAGTCATATCATATTTTACAATTACTACAACAAAATTTACAAGCACACTACATTTTTTTTCATATAACTAAAAATGTCTTCTTCTCATAGGAGTGCCTCTTTGTCCAAGTCTGATGAAGCTCATCAATAGGTGCCTCAATAGTACCAAATCATATATGCTCATCTTGATGAGTATGTACCAAATTTCACCTTCATTCTACATTAGGATGAATAGTTGCAGTGGTGTGACATGGAGGGTAACATTGTGTTATCACCTGATCGATCCGTTTCTATAATGCTTCAACAAATGCTTATATGATGGAGTCTCCAAGAACGTCATGCTAAATATATTATGCAAGATACTAATGCTAGGGATTATCATCCCACTGAAGCACAATGTCTACAGATCAATAGCTAGAACAACACTATGAATCTATGAAGGGAAAAATATTTAACGATTCTTCATTCCTATTGTACCAATAAGATGATGGAGAACCCTTCTCTGGGGATTTTCCATTCAGTAAAATTCCTCTCTTTGACTTCAGTGAAGGAGGTCAAAACAAAACTTATAGTTCACGATACACAATCCTAGTTCTAGTAAGAATGGATCCAATGACAAAGAAGGATTTGAAGGGACAAGTCAAGGCAGGGATGCAGATAAGAATCAAGATCATGATCATGGTCATAATCACCGAAAAGGTGGTAGAAGGCATCATGATGGTTCTAGTCCTCCTCATTCTTTACCTTCATTGTCATCATCTTCTTCTTCTAGCTCTAATCATGATTGCAAGAGGCAAGACCATGATGGAGGTGACTGAAATGACCAACAAGACCAAAGTGATTGAAGAGATTGTTGGAAAAGGCAAGATTAAGGATGTAGACATTCAAGAGAGGCACATTGCCATGAACAAAGGGGTAGTAGAGGGCATCATAGGTATCATGATCAAGGCCCCAATGAGCCTTTGCTTACTACCCAAATTATGCTTAATATTGTAGAGGTAGTACAAATTCCAACAAGGCATGTGAAGGATAGTCAGATCAAAAGGCTAATCATGAACAATATTTCTCGATTTAAAGGGGGATATAACTCTAATCTATAGAATCATCTCCAAGATGTTCAAGATGCGTGTGTCTTGTAGAATATAGAAAATGAGTGGCAAAAACTTAAGTTGTTCCCAAGGACACTCATCAAAGAAGTAGAGAATTGGTATTGGTCCTTAAAGTCAAAAGTTATCAGATGATGGAGTACCATGCTTGAATTGTTTAATGATAAATATAAAACATACTCCAGAGTGTCCAACTTGAGAAGGTAAATACAAGAATGGAAATAAGGAAAACATGAACCCTTGGATGTTTCCATCAGCTGATACTATTCCTTAATGCATAAATATCTTGTCCATGGTTATTCTCAACTAGATTAACTTAGCCACATTGTAGATGGGCTTTGATTAGAAATGAAGAGAATCCTTGATGTTTATGCTCAAGGGTGACTATCAAAATTAAGTGCCCATCAGATACAAAGATTAATCAAGTAGTTAGCTAAAGAGAAGGGCAAATTAAGAAAAAGAGAAAGTGCAGAAGAATATAACTGTGATCCTTCCATTCGCAAGAGGGAGGTTTGATTTTGCAATAGTGAGGACGAATCTGCATTTGATGAGGTGGTGAATAGGAAAATCTTACCACTCCAAAAATTTCAACATGAAATTATGGCCAAGGTTGATTAGTTATGGGAGTCCATGGATAGCAGATTTCAAGCTATCCTAAAAATTGTTGAAGAGTCCAAAGAACAATGTAGTGATCGTGAGCATAGGAGGCATAAGGAAGTTGAACATGCTTATCACAAAGGTAAGGGTAAGACTGTTGTGATAGAAGAGGTTGTGGAAAGTGAATAAGATGATAATGGTGGATGTGACATCTATCAGTATGGACATCCTAAGGGATGTTGCCCCATAGTGTTACATTTACAAGAGTCTGGGGTGTATGCTTTAAATCCATGACTCACACAAAGGTAAACATCTAAAAGATTATCTTATCCTCAAGGTAATTTTAGGCAGTTCCACCAATAACAACAATGTTATCCAAGTGGAGCTCCATCATAATCACACAAGTAGTATCAACAGTGGCAGCAACCACAATCATGGGCACTGGCACCACCAAGGTAGCAATACCCTTATCGACAACTTGATTCATATGGTTACTATGTTTAACAACCATTGTCTCCACGTGACTCCTCTAGTCACATCTCTACTTTCCAACCTCACTATTAGCCTTCTAATTATTATTGAAATCATTCTCCACATGAAAGAAGGGATACCACCTCTTACCCTTATTTCCCTCATGTTCTTGCACATCTTCCTTCTTCACCTACATAGCTACCACTTGCTCCACCTATGTAGGGTGAACTACTAGCTCAATTGTAGTAACATAACACCACTAGGGTTATTAATCTATAATTGGATCATCAACTAAGTGGGTTAAATACTTGATCAAAGAAAATACCTTTCTTTTGACCTCATGGTCCATCTAAGCCCTTAAATACACCTGCAATTAACAACCTTGCCCTTGTATCTTCCTCTGTATCAAATACCTTCGAGTCCCCTTCAAACCAAAATTTTCCTAGGATCTATATCATTATGCTTACTCATACTATGTCTGATTGGTTCCATGCTAGAAACCTTCTTAGGAAATTAGCTGATCCGAGAAGTTCTATGATTTATTTGCAGATTATTGAGAATGAATTATGCAAGGCTCTTCTTGACTTAGGTTCTAGTGTCAATTTAATTTCTCATAAGATGTACACTATGTGGAACTTGCCTCCTCTCAAGAAGAGGAATATCAAATTAGAATTGATAGAGTAGTCCATCACTATTCCATTAGGACTGGTAGAAGACATTGTGACCACTGTCTATGGGTGGTCTTATTCTATTGATTTCCTAGTGATCAAAGTGGAGAATTGCAAAGGGGATCTCCTAATCATTATGGGAAGGGCATGGCTGAGCATCATTGATGCCAAAATGGGCATAAGATATCTTTCCTTTGAAATATCTAAAGAAAATGCATTCAGAAAGATTGAGAAGAATAGAGTTCCATGCATCACGTACAACGATACAGGGTGCAATTGTGTGTAGAAACTCTAGGCTGTAAAGTAAGCATCTATCTCTGCATGCAAGTAGTGTCATCAGAGGCAGAAATTCAAAGGTGTATGTACACAGAAATCACAAAACAGGAGGGCACCCAATAGTTGACTATTGATTATGAGAAAAGCACACTTTGCATGGAACCAACTAAGAGCCTAACATGTGCATATGTCATAGTCATGGATGAACTAGAGCAAGTTCATCACCAACTGTCTAATGATACAAATGATGATACTCACTAAAGAGAGTTGAAAATTCCTAAAAATTTTAAGTAAGAGCCCCTTGAACTAAAAATGCTACCATCCAGAATGGAATATGTGTTTTTCAAAAATAAGAAGCCAATCATAATCAATGCAAATCTTGTTATAGAGTAGAAAAAGATGTTGTTGAAGGTAGTTGAAAAACGGTTAGTAGCTTTTGCTTGGTCATATCCTAAACTCACAGGGATTGATCCTAGGATATGCTAACATCACATCTACACTAATCTAGTCATGAAGCCAAAAAGATAGTCACAGAGGTGATTGAACCCCAAACTGAAGCAGATCATCAAGGAGGAAATCGAGCAACTGCTCAAGACCAGGTTCATTTATCCCATTGTGGATAGTGAGTGGGTTAGTCCACTCGTAATTATGCCAAAGAAAGAAGGTAAGTGGTGGGTTTACATTGATTTTAAGTTGCTAAATATGACAATATTCAAAGATCATTTTCCGTTGCCATTTGTTGATTAGGTGCTCAACACAATATTTGGGCATTGCTATTACAATTTTCTAGATGGTTATAGTGGCTCTAACCAAATTCAAATTGCACTAGAGGACCAAGCCAAGACAACATTCATGAGTCCTTAGGGGAATTTTGTATATTGCAAGATGCCATTTGGTCTATGTAGTGCTCCTGCGACATTCCAATGTCTGGTTCTGAGCATTTTCCAATAGTAGATTGGTAGTGGTGTGGAAGTCTTCATGGACGAGTTCTCCACTTATGGAGCTACATTTGAATAAGCCTTGGATTGCCTTAAGCAGGTATTGAAATGATGTGTTGAAACCAACTTGTAGCTCAATTGGCAAAAAATTCACCTAATGGTCTAGGAAGGCATTGTATTAGGGTGCAAAATACCATAAGCATTAATTGAGGTAGATCATGAGAAAATAAGGGTCATCCAAGGAATAACCCGCCAACTAGAAATTGTTAAAGATGTTCGATCATTCCTTAGACATACTAGCTACTATTGGAAATTCATAGAGTATTTCTCTAAGATTGCAAAACCATTGGTGGAGCTAACAAAGAAAGATTCTTCCTTTGTTTGAATTGTAGAATGTGAAAAAGCATTCCAATAGCTGAAAGAGAAACTTGTAGAAAATCCAATCCTACAAGCACTTGATTGGTTCAAACCATTTCATATCATGATGGATGCATCAAATTATGCCTTGGGGGCTATGCTTATATAATTAGATGATAAGAAATTTCCATATTACTATTGGCGATCGTTTGGGATGCGATCGCCAATGAGTGTCCTCGAACAGGATTTAGGTGCATGCTGGTCTCTGGCAACACCAAGGCCCAGATACCTCCAAATAAACTCAGTAGTTAATGTGAGTATGTGTGTGTGCTATTGCGGCGTGCGGTTGTGTAAAATGAAACGATTGCGTTGTGTGTAAACTACAAATGACTTATCTTAAAGAGATCCAGCCAACTTT
>MNCI01037482.1:232523-252935 GCA_015680685.1 Gnetum montanum
GAACAATAAGAGTAATCTAAAAATCCCAAAAATTACTTGCCAAGGGTGATACTATCTAAACCACTAGCTAAACAATTTAAAAAAAATAAAAATAAAACATAACTTAAAAGACCATGACAAAGAGGCTGAAATCTTTTATTTAGCAAGCCATCAAGCAATCGTTCACAATTCCTTCTTATAAGCTCTTCCCGGAATCCAAAGTGTGTCTCCAAGTGAGAGCCCAAGTGCTAGCTAATAGCCTTCCAAAGTGTAGTATCAAGTCTTCTCCCAAGTATGATAAGTGAGACCCTTGATGATCCTCCCTTTTGAGACCCCAATGTCTTCTTTTTATAGGGTTCAAAGGTGGTTACATACTTAAAAATATCTTACCTAACTTCTCTCCCAAGTAACTTGGCCAACCAATTAGGAGATTACTTGCCCAACAAGTTAGGTAAGTTACAAAATATCTTGGGTGGTTGTAACCATCATATAGATAAAAAATATACAACTGACAAGTGTCTAGTTCATGTATGATATTGGGTAAATATCCCATGAATTTTTGTCTTTGAATATATTTTTATATAGAGGTATCCAATATTTACATCCAATGTTCATCTCCATTGAGTTGAGGCTTTAGAAATGTTTCATTTTTACACAAGAAACTCCTATGTCTTAGTGAGGAAACTAGATCATCACAAACGAATAAAATTGAATATAAAATTGATTCAGGGGATGGCTGATGAAAGAAAATATACTTTTCAAAAGTGAAGGCTTTAAATAATTTTCCAAAGTTAACCGAGATATCGTGGATAGTTAAACTAGCTGCTCGATAGCTTTTCCTGCGCGCATCTCATCTTTGCAGCTTATGTTCCGTCGAACTTGTCTCGCCCAGTGAACCTCCCAAAAATACGATGGTAGTTGGAACCACTTCTATGCACGGTTTAGCAGTAGTTGCCATCTCTTCCAAGTCAGCAGTGAAATGGCTTGGAACTGCAAACCCTCGGTGATGATGACCTGCTTCTATACGTGGGCCGTTTTCAAGTATGGTGCATTAAGCGCCAACGGTGTGGGTGCGTCTGCGGTCACCACCTATCTCCAGCAAAGAAAGCGGACACCTTCCTTGTCCTTGAGAACGCTTAGTATTTTCTGCCGATAATCGCCCATAACCGCAGGCACAGGTGTAGGCACGGTAGAGAAGAAAAGAAAAATCTAGACCTCTGGCTTGGTTTCCTGCGCTGTTGATCCGCACAACATGGCTACCAATGCAGTACTTAGGGCATTGAAACACCAGCAACGCAGCAAGCGCGGCAACGTTCACGGCATCCATGATGTTGCCGCCACGTACGGTTGAAGAAATGATGCCCTATCTGTTACCGAGTGTTGCGTCCACTGCCTGCGTTTCAGTCCTGTTTCGTTTATTTTGCTGTAACCTGTTACTTCAAAAACTATTAAACGGCTTATTGTTACATGCTTTGGCCGCGAAATTAGGCTTACTGTGAAAACAGAAAAATAGAACCTTGCACGGAAAGCATTTGACAAAATTCCAAAGTGGAATATGAGGTTATCCCTGGCGGTTCTTAACATTTTTTTTTATCGACAAGCATAGCTTTCATAATTTCATTATTTTAGTTGCTGTATTGGTGAGAACCACAACGCCACTTTGAGAGTAAGTGTACCATCTTTCCAGCTTCCAAGAAACGTTTTTCCTATGCCTGAACTATGCCACATTATATCACAAGATGCGCCTCTGTTTCTGAAATTATTTGGCACGGTACACTGCTNTAGATTCAAATTGAAATCAATAAACAGAGATACCGATATTTGATCTTGTAGCAAGAAGAAGCAGTGTACCGTGCCAAATAATTTCAGAAACAGAGGCGCATCTTGTNAATGTTTATTCGTGAATATTCTTGTGTAACCAATTTCCACGTCCACCACCACTGCTGAACCATCTCTGAATCCATAACTGGTTGAATTAAACCCTTTCCCAATAAGCATCGCGTAATATGCCGAAATATTACATTCTTTGGCCAATGTATAAGGTTAAAAATAAAATATGTATTTCATCATCGTATAACTCATATGAATCTTTATACATATTTTATTTTATTTTTATTCTCTTTTCCTTCTATTAAAATAAACTAAAACTCTTGCTCCATGAAATGGCTTTAAATGTGCTAACAATTACATCCATTGTGCTAGTTGAAGCATTGTGGGTGCACAACTAAACTACACCACTATAGAAAATGAGTTGATGGTAGTGGTGTTTGCTCTAGAAAAGTTTAGGCATTATGTGCTTGGATATAAGGTGTTTGTGCACATGGCCCATAGTGCCATTCACTTCTTGATGAACAAGCCAATGGTGAGTCCCTGTGTCATATGGTGGTTGATGATCTTGTAGGAATTTAATCTTACGATAGTAGATCGAAAGGGCACTGAGAATGTGGTCATTGATCACTTGTCTTAGTTGTGATAGGACAACAAAGAGGAAGAAAATCTACTATTTGATATGTTTCTTGATGAACTTTTCTTTGCCGAGGCTATAACTAAACAATCGCTTGATGAGCCTAAATGGTATGGTAACATTTTCACCTATCTTCTCACTCAGGAGATGCCATAGGGGTTGGACCACTAGAAGAAACAATAGTTTCTTCATCATGTAAAACACTGCATGAAGATCAATAGACATCTCTATAAGGTATGTGCTAATGGCCTAGTTCATTGGTGTGTTTTTGATGCTTATTAATTGCACATTCTCCAAGATGTTCATGAAAGTCCTTGTGGAGGACACTATGTTGGGAGACGCACGACCATTAAAATCCTAATGGTAGGGTACTATGAGCCAACAATCTTCAAGGATGTTCATCATTACGTTTGCTCTTATGAAGAATGCCAATGAGATGGTGGAATGACTACTCAAATGGAGGAACCTTAACAATGGGTTCAACTACTGAAACCCTTCAACATCTGTGGCATTGATTTCATGGGTTCCATCACGTCCATGTTAACTGGAAAGGTGTACATCATAGTAGCTATTGACTATTGTACAAAATGGGTAGAAGCAGCAGCTATCATTAATTGTACATCTTTTACTGGTGCTCAGTTTGTACAAAAAAAATGTTGTAAATAGGTTAGGTATGCCACGTGCATTAATTTTTGATAATGGAACTCACTTTATAGGCACTACTTTTCGAAAGCTCATGCAACACTTGGGGGTTGAACATAAATTCACAACACCCTACCATTCTCGAGCTAATGGTCAAGTTGAGGTTACCAATAGAAAGATCATAAGGATTCTAACAAGAACTATTAGCAAATATAGGAAAGACTAGAGCACAAAACTCAACTATACCCTTTGGGCCTATCACTTAACATGGAAACTTCCTATAGGCTACTCTCTCTATGAGCTTGTTTACAAAAAATTACCAACACTTCCTATTCAATTTGAGCTCCGTACACTTTCAATAGCTTGTGACCTTGACCTTGACTTAAGTTTAGCATAAAAAAAAAGACTAACGAATCTCAACCTGCTAGATGAAAAATGATTGGTAGCCCTATCATCTAATGAGTTGCACAAGGCCTATAACAAAAAGAGTTATGGCCTTAAAATCAGAAAAGTCAAATTTCAACTAGGAGATAAGGTTCTCTACTGGAACCCCACACATGTACCTCAACAAACTAAGTTCTAAATGTTGTGGGAAGGACCTTACATCATTTATGAAACTTTTCCTTCTAGGGCCATGATGATCTACAAACCTAAGAGCCCAAACAAGAAACAACTAGTCAACATCCAACAAATCAAACCTTTCCACAAGCATAAGTCAAGAAATACAACAAATGCCTCATCAAATGGACAACCATGCTCCATATTTTGGATCTTCTCCTTTCAACTTAGTTGTGGGGGAGATGGCCACCCATGCTAACCATATAAGAGGCTTCTTAGTTTTTTTTCAACTTTTTATTTTACACATTTTTTGTTTTACAATTTTTTATTGTACACATTCTTTATTTTACATCTTTTTATTTTCATGTTATTATCTTTTCTAATTTTTGTTTTACACCATCATTAGTACATTTTCTATTTCTTGAATATTTTACACTTTCTTTTATTTTATTCTGGTGTGATTTTCTAACTTTTTGCTAATAAGTGCCAAGTATAATGGCAATGCATTGATTGACGGTGGTATGTACTATTTTTGTTATTTTATTATTGGTGTTTGGTTTCTAGCTTTGAATTTCATTATAGATGATTAGGACATGGTTTATTTTTCATGTAATAGGCAGTGAGTCCACAACATCCACCTATTCACAAACGCTATGGTTTTCCTTGTTTTAGAAATTTGTAGTCCCTTTTTCATTAACAAAATTTTAACAAATTTGTGACTTTGGTAGTTTCCCAAATTGGAACGGATTCAAAGGTTTGAATAGGGTGTGGCTTCAAGGGGATTCAGTATTCTTTGTGCCTTCCTATTTGCTTGGGTGCATGGGTGTTTTCATGGATTTCTTACCATTCTGTGTCAACCAATAAATGCAAGTTGAATGAGTCTTTGCATGGTGTGGTTCTCATCAGGAAAAAAATGATGGAAATTCAAAGTACACCTCTTAGACAAAATAAATGCATACGTCTTTGCATGGTGTGGTTCTCATTAGAAAAAAAAAGTGATGAGAATTCAAAGCACACCCCTTAGATAAAATAAATGCATGTGTCTTTTCATGGTGTGGTTTCCATTTCCAAAAAAGAAAAAAAAATCATAGAAATTCAAAGCACAACCCTTAGACAAAATAAACGGGCTATAAGGACTACATATGGAACTAGTCCTCTCTAACTAAGGCCCTTCCTCACTTCCTACTTCTCTTTTCTTCTCTAATAATGAATGGTGGTTGTTTTGTGGGAGCACTTTTGTGTCTTAGGGGATGAATTGGTCTTAGAATGATAATGTGAAGTCACTAAATGTGGTTGGTTTTGGTCTGGACTAAGGATGGATCCTACCAAGTCATTTAACCACAAAATCCACAAGAGACTTCATGTGACCTTAATTAGGAACTCTATTCCACTCTTTCTCTCATCCATCTATGCTTTCCATGTCTTACCTCACTGCTGGTTTCATGTTCTTGTTTGCTGTTCTATTTTGATGTGTTGGAATTCTTAGTTAGTTATCTCTAGGTTTTTGTACTTAACCTTTTATAACCATTAATCATCCATGGAGCCCACGAACTCTTTGGTTTGAAGTTGTGCAAGGGCATAAAAGGCCAGTGCTTGCTTTGGGGAGGACCCACTTGCATATCGTTTGGTTGGGTTAGTTAAGTTCTTTACCCTTAGACACTCTTACAATCAAATTCTTTTTGTTTACCCCATCAATGACATCCAATTGTGCACATCTTCACAACATTTTTCATTAAGCTTTCCTTTTTATTGTTGTGGATTCTTACACCCTCTTCAAATATTTTCTTGTGTTGAACCTTTTCAAATGCATTGGAGCACTTATCTATTTTACTCTATTTGTTAGCCTTCTCGCTAACACTACTAAGGAATCAATCTATCATAATCACAACCTAGCTGAGTGTAACCACCAATGAGACAAGGCATTTAACAACTATGTGTTACACATTACATACTAATTCATGATTTTGTTGTGATTGTAGTGGGAAGCATGGACTAGAAGCGAGACTATCTTAACCAAGGATGATGCAGTAGTACCACATAAAGTAGACCATTTATGATCATTGGATCTCTTCTCTCTCATTCTTTTGCTGCTAAGAGGTGTTGGATGTCAGTGTTATCTAAGGTGTTCACTTCTCTTATCATGAACACCCAATTTTGTAAAAAGGTTATAACTCTATACACTTGGGCACTTAGAGTTTATTTGTTCCATCTGAGTCAGTTTGTATGTTAGTCAATAATCCCATACCTATCTAATATTTTGTAAAGAACCTATTCCTTCTCTTCTTCAATTGAGGACAAGTTTTCATTCAGTTGTGGGGGTATGATGAAGCATGTTTTTGTTTGCTTCGATGTTGGATATCTGACGTTGGGGGGTATACGCTGGCCTAAAAATATAGAACATGGGCTCCCAATTTGGATGAGTTTTGTTAGTTTTCAGTCAGAGTTGTGAAGCTCTTATAGTTTATTCTCTTCAGAGTTAGAATATTTTTTGAGTGTCTACAAAAGGAGTCTAAGTGTGTACAGTTCTTTGTTTGAACACTGATCTACTTAAGCGTAGTAGTGTGATAGGAATAAAAATGAACTCTTTTGACAATCCTTGAAGCACTAAGAATAGATTAATGTTTCTTTAATGCACTTTACATTCATGTACTTTACTTTACTACACTTCAATTAAGCAATTAATTTCTAGTTATTAATGAACACAAGCACGACCACTTTAAGCACATGTATAGTACTTGGTAACCTAGCAACACTTAATGTTTGGTATCTTAGCAACACTATATGTGTTTAGGATGTGTCCAGAAAAGTGGGGTGGTTACTTGTGTTAGGCTAGTTAGGTAGTAGATGAATTAGATCTTAAATTACTTTACCTTTCATTCTTGTTATAGGTAATCAAATTTATAAAACATAAAATAAGAAAAATTATGTATCTCAATTACACTTAAACCATACTCTTGAGCTTCACAAGTGTAGTTGGGAAGACAACGAACATTCTCAATGCTCATTTCACTTTCTAGAAGAACTAGTGTATTAGAGAACTATAGGTCCATGGAATTTGACCAGATTGCATGTAAACACCTTAGTGATTCATATGGTTGGACGTAGGGGTACTCGCTACTCATCAATTAACAAAACCTTTGGGCTAGTAGATGTATACTTCTTCTTTAATGTATCTATTTAGAAATGTTGAGTTAACATCCATTTGTTGAATGTTGATGAACCTTCTAGTTGTCTCTCATTTTTAATTAAACTCCTTAGATTTTTATTTTTTAATGATTTTCTCTTATCAAAGTACACCACTTGTTATGATGGTATGCAATAAGTTCTACTATTCTTTTTAAGTTTTATTCTCGTAAGTTATCGATACCACATTGGAGTTTAATAAGGCTTTAGGAATCAATCATTATTAACACTACGACATACTTTGACATATCTAGAGTAAATCATTTTTAGGGATATTGATTCATATTGTAAAGATCAGTAGAAATCAATACTGGACTTATCAATCAACATCAAAGTAGTGGTGAGGGACAAAAATACTAAAAGTCAAAGCATATCGCAGATGCAATGAAGTTCGATATGCATTTGTGGAAAGTTCAAATTCTTTGGTATTAGGGATATAGATTAATATCAATTTCTGTGATGTAAATTGATGTAATTGTATACTTCTCACTCCTTAATCATTATTTTAAATTTATCATTCCCTTAAGTATAAAATGAGTCCTACACTCAAACGGAAGGGAGATTCATACCCTAGAAGTTTCCAAGTCATTTGGAGCAAATCTTAGTTCATAAAGAAGTGTTAAAAGGGCTAGTTGAAACCCTGGTAATTCATCAACTATTGGAGTCCATTATCAAGCTATTAGGATATTGCATTATAAATGCAGCAAAGTAGGATCACAAATTAGGTGATATCTTCCTTGTACTCTTGTAAATTGTATTTGCATTTGTCTTTAAATTTACTTAATCATAAATCTCCACAATTGAACTTATGTTAGAAGTTAGACCAAGAATTTATGAATTGGCTTATGAGTGATAGGAATAAGTTTGAAATTGAATTGGGATTGAATTTAATCAATTGTAGTCTTGATGTTTCTTTTAATTTTAAACACTCCTTCACAAATATGACATGTGGGTTGGTCATAGATGAGGTAACTTTCTTATAATAAAGATAATCTAATACCAGAATATTAATAGGCTTGTTAAACCTTTAGATCTTTATGTGCTTCTATGGAAGGAGCTTGATAGTTTTAATTATGGCCACCAATACAAAGATTTCTTCATAGTTAATGTGTTTATTTTGTTTGAATTCCCTTATCACAAGTCTTTCTTTGTATGTTGTGGCTTTTTCTTTTTCATTGCACTTTATTTTATACAATCACTTGCAATCAATAATCCTTTTATCTTTTGGTTTGTCCACTAATTCTCATGTGTTATTTTTTAGGATGACATTGTACTCTTTATCTATGGCTTCTTTCTAGTCTTTTAATCTCATGGATTCATTAACATTGGTTGGTTCACTTGAGACTACTGAATATGTTATATTTTTAATATTATGAGATCTTGTACTTCTTCTTTCAAAATTTGTGTCTAGCATTTGAATGCATGGATGGTCTCTTTGAACCCAAAGTATTGAACTTTGGTATATGTTTGATTTCTCTTATTGCTTGAAAAAATCCCTCATACCAAAATTTGTCTCATCAAATATAACATCTCTTAAAACATGCCATTTCTGATTTGTTGGGTCATAACAATTGTATTCACTGGTGTAAGAATCATAACGAAGAAAAATGCATTTATTTCTTCTATCATCAAGTTTATTAATGAATTATTTTGGGATATTTACATAGCAATGACACCCAAATATTCTCATATGACTCAGGTTAGGAATTTTGTTGTATAGAACTTTATTTCTTCTATCTTCATTGTTTTTAGTGATGATTCGATTAAAAATGTAACAAGTAGTTGTGGTGGTTGTACTCCAATATGGATTAGGTAGTGATACATGTTTTAGTAAACACCTTATAATGTCTTGTATTGTTTTACTTTTTCTTTTAGCTACTTTATTTAATTGCTGGCTATATCCACATGTGTTTTGATAAAAGATACTCTTTTTTATAAAAAAATTATTAAATTTTTGATTTATAGATTCATCTGCTTTGTTTGATTTGATGTACTTGACATTCATGGAGTTTTCGATCAATTTGTAAAAAGTTTCAAAGTATTTAATGGCTTCATTCTTTTGCTTTAGATTATAAGTCCAAGTGTATCTTTAATAGTTGTCTACTATGACCATAAAATAATTTATCTTTGCTACTGAAATAGTGGGCATTGGCCCAACAAGATCCATGTGTAGAAGATCAAATGGTTTTTCCTTCTTTATCAACTAAGAGTTATGAGGAGAATTGGTTTTCTTTTCTTGTATGCAAGTCCCAAACTTATCTTGAGGAATATTTGAAATCTTTATTCCTATAGCTTTGTCTTTTTTGATCATTCTTTCAATTTTGTGATAGGAGGTATGACTAATCCTTCCATGTCAAAGTCTATATTTGTTGAAATCATCATTATCTTATTCCTTGTCTGCATCTGTGTTTGTGATTTGATTGGCTTCTATTATAAGGACATGCTTTTATTGAGTAGTGTGATTGCTTAATATATCTCTTTCTTCATTGAGATAGTCACATTCAAGGCAATATATTCTATAATTCAAGGCTTTGATTTTTATGATTTCTTCACCATTGGATTTGTTGATAATGCAAAAATTGCTCTTGGAACTAACACTATTTCCTCCATTAGAGACATGTCTAATAGAGATGAGAGGATTGGAAAGATTAGGAATATAATACACATTGGAAATGGTGACTTTTTATCCATTGTTTAATTTTACTACATAATCTTCTATTTCTTTTATGACTACGTATTTTCCATCTCCAATTTTGATGTTTCCAAGACTATTGTTTGTTTTATAATTTAGAAGATAATTTTTGGATGATGTTATGTGATTGAAGCACTAATTTTCTATAATCNATATAGAGAGCTCAAACAACTTTATGAATCTTTTACTTATTAGTATATACACAACCATATTCATTTATTTTTCATAAGTTATCATACATTCTAATAAAGAAGTATTTAACACTTTCATTTCTTCCAATTTCTAGGGTATTGAATTTTTATTTGTAGATTAGTTGCTACATTAGTTGATTTTTCAAACTTCCCTTGTATTCTAATTGGAGATTATTCCATACTTATTTAGAAATAGTATAAAGACTACATTTGCCAAAAATAACATATGAGACACTAGTGAATAACTTTATGAAAGCCAAATTGTTATTCTTCTTCTTTATTTCATATTATTTGATTTTTAATTTGATGAAATCTTCAAAATCATGGATGAATTCAAAACAAGTTTCAACTATTTCGTAATAGTTGTTATGTTTAGATGGCCTTTCATCATTCTTGTTCATAGCTGAAATCTTGAGATCCATTGAAGATGATGAAGAATCTATCTATATGTTTTGTGCTCATTTTTGTAGGTGAACCTAGTGCTATGATACTAATGGGAGGAATTTTAGGTGATTAAAGAATTTATTGGTTATCTTAACTTTATAAAGAATCAGCTAATAAAATTTCTATTCTTGGAAAGATTAGGAAATTTTCTATTTTTTGAGACAAGAAGCACTACAAAATATATCCAAAGGTTGAGGTTATGTTATGTTCTTTCCAAGCTATCAAAAACCATAGCAATTCTAGTAGAGAGATGATAACTCAAAAATTTTTAAGTCTATGATGATAAAGTTTTAACTAAATCATTTCATAGATATTAGCTTTCAAATAAATTTAAGATCACATAAAATCATTATGAGATGAGGGAGAAATAAGCTAATCATTTACTATTATTTATTCTAGTAAAATTTTGGGACTTAGAAAATCTACCAAATTCAAGAGCAAATTTCTATCAAACTAGGATAAATATTGAGATGAAATTTTAGTTTCATGTAGCAACCTATTCTAGCTTTCAAATAAATATAGAATTACTAAAAATTATTTTGAAATAACTTAGATATGATCAAAATAGTGAATGCTCCTAATTTTGACTATTCAACTAATTGATGAATGATCAAAATAGTAACATATGATCAAAATAGTAAATAATGATGAATGATATTGATGAATTGATATGAACTAATTGAATTATTTCTAAAATGATGATGATGATGAATAATACAAATTTTCAAGAGATGCCTCAGATATATATGTAACAAGGAGGGCAAGATTTACTAAAAATAATATAATATAGCCCTAATGACAAAATAACCCTTATATATATGGATTAGGGCCAAAATAACATTACAACTATCCATTAATTCAAAAATATCTTATATTTTATTAAAATAAAGTCCTATTATATAATAAAAAAAATTTATTATCTTCTACTCTAAAAAACCAACAAGAGCTTGCTTTGGGGATGACCTACTTGTAAAATTTTTAAACATCTAGCCTATGAACTACCTCCACATGTTCAAGTCATTAAAGCATGATTTATTTTCTCATGTTTCATCACCATTTGCTCATTTTCTCTTTATTTTGTATAAGAAAACTCTAAAAACCTTGATTTTTCATTATTCATGCTTCAAAAAATGACCAATTTCATCATTTGCACTTATTCTAACTATCCACATTATCTTCCTAAGGACCTATTAGTGCAAAAACCAACATATTTGAAATTGATTTTAGGTGGTTGCTAGTCACTGGCTCATCATGGCATAGATACCTCTAAACAGCTTTAGCTAGATTTTGTGAGCTAATGGTTTATGTTTAAATTTAAACTAAATGTAAATTGATTGAAAATTTTAAAATGTGAATAGGTAATCTTTTAGAAAATATTCAATAATATAATGACTCTTCAACTTATAACTATAGGATAAAATTATCATTTAAAAGGTAACAATTATTGAGTTCAAAAATGAAATCATATCTGATAGTAAATTGATAGATTTTCAAGATAGTACTAAAAGAAATCTTAAGCCATCCATTACTGGACTTTCCCAAAGTAAAATTGCAAGAAGAATCACAAACGGAGTTATAGGCTCAATGGAAATTTATTTAAATAATTGTATAAGTTGCTGATTTAATATTTTATAATCTTAAGTTAAACTCACAATATTTGACACTTAATAAAGCTATCTAATTTCATGAGAAAAGAAAAGGTAAGCTAAACCTTCGTAATCTTTTGAAAATAACTTACTCCATAGCTAACAAGTACCTAGTTTCCAAAATTCAAACATTTAGTTAAGAAATTACTAACACTTGCAAATAAACCAAAAGAATAGCTCACAGAAAGAAAACTAAAAGTTAGAACTTAATTTAGAATGCCATTGTTATAATGCTTTCTCTAGTCTTGTACTCTATTCTACCTATGTTTCCAAATCTTACCCTTTAACATATTAGATCTTAGATTATTTATAAGCCTCAAATTAATAAATTTTTAGTTTTATAGTTACTAGACTTTTAACTAGATGTTTCTTTTTCTTGCTTCACAACTCTCTAAGCCTTATGTTGTAATTAATTATCAGTTTCTTACATCTAAAGAAAAGTACCAAAGTAGTTAGTTGTATCCTTAGTACTATACTTTGTATTTGAGGGCTAAAGTAATCCACATTTGAAGCTTCCTTATCTTATGCTTGTTGCTCAATGAACCTAGCTGATGAAATCCTTTTAAATATTAATGAAATTTGCTATTTTTAGAAGTCCCCTTTATTGTTTCATCAAGTAGGTCTACTTTGGATGTGATGCCAAAGTCTTTTTTAGCTTTTCTTGTCACTAAGTTTTCTATTATTAATATTGAATAACTAATTAGGCATTTTTCAAATTTTTCTTGATGTTTAGAATCATGTGTGATCTAGCTTTAGTTTGTAGAATAAGCTTTGTTCTCCTCATCACCTTTTTAATTCAAACTTTTTCTAAACTTCAACTTTGTGGCTTAATTGCTATTATCATTCTAAGATGTTAAATTGAGATGGTTTTTAATCCTATATAATCTTTTATGTTCAAGCTTTTATCTAATTAGGCTGTGTTGATGTAAAGATTAAGCTTTTTTTTAAATCATGTGTTTTATTTACTTCCTTTAGCTTAATGTGGTGGCCAAATTTGAAAATGGACTCAATAACTTTTAATAATGAGCTCATAAATTTCAATCTAGATGATATTAAAAAAATCTAGATGGTTCTAGCTTTTTGTGATGTTTAGTTTCTTTAATATAGAGAGGCCAATTTTCTTACATATATGCCTTGTGTAGTTCTTATCTCGTGAATCATCTAGATGCTTTAGCTTGAGAATGACATGTTAAAACTTTCTAGTGTCTTAATCTTGTTTCATAAATCATGTGTTTAACAAGCTCTTTTGAATTGGAGATGCTTACTTTGATTTTCTAATTCATTATGTTCATTCAAACTTTGGTGATGACATGGCCCTAAAGAAAGCATCTACGTGATTTTAATTTCATTTAGATGATTTCTAGCTATTTGACCAAGCTTAAGATCACATGTTTTTAATATAACTCAATAATTTTTCTTGATTATAAGCTTATCTCATCTAGATAATTTTGACCTCCCACATGACATTTAGTCTCTTCAAAAACAGGTTAACCTTGTTATTTTCATGGTGAAGTTCTTTAGTTTGACCTAACTTTTACTTTTTTCATGCTAAACTTTAATTACCAATTAGATTTGTAGAGATAATATTGGTTTTTTGTGATTGTCCTTTGAAGCTAAGCTAACATTTTAATTAGACTTAATAGAGCTATATTTTAGTTCTAGCTATCAATTCTATTGAGTTGATCTTTAGCTTAAATGATCTCTTTTGGATCAAAAGCTAAATAGAACTAAAGTACGATTTAATCAATCGGTTCTAAATGTCTTGGAGTTGATGTGATAATTATAACTAAAATGCTTGGAGCTATCACTTTCTCCCTTTTTATATGTAGCATGACTTTAATCGGTATAGATTGCATCTGACATGTTTGTTAACACATTAAGGCTTATGGTCCAACTTGTAATGAGTTGAATAAAACCAATTTTTTAATTCTATATATTAGTTCTACTTACTCTTGTTGATGTAGCATTTTGCTAAGTTTGAATCATGGTGGACTAAATAGAACTAAATTTTGATTCTAAAGCTTGATTCTTTTGGCCCCTAAGTTGATGTAGACATTGAGATCAAAGCTTCCTTATGAATTCCTTACATTTCTTTTAAAACAATTTAGTGGCTTTCATTTATGTGATGCTAAGCTAAATAGAAACCACTTTTGATTCTAAAATTTAATTCTTTTTAGCATTTTT
This sequence comes from Gnetum montanum, assembly GCA_015680685.1. Taxonomy (NCBI): domain Eukaryota; kingdom Viridiplantae; phylum Streptophyta; class Gnetopsida; order Gnetales; family Gnetaceae; genus Gnetum; species Gnetum montanum. The sequence continues at coordinate 246,507 of MNCI01037482.1, forward strand.
GCTAATGTGAAAATTAAAATAGTTTAGATCCATGAGCTATTTTTGGCTATACTATGGCATTTGTTGACCCTTATCCAAGTGGCTATAGTTTACATTTTGATTCTAGATATCTTAGCCAATGTAATGCCAAAAAGTTAGAACTTAGGTTTTGTGCTAGCTCATCCAAAAATAAACCTTGTAGAACCATTTCTAGATTCTAATTTAATGATCTTAATAGCCTCTTTAAATATACTAAAGGTTTATTAAAAGCTTACATGGCATTCTTTGCCATTTAGAACCAATTTATGATTCTAAATCTTAGTTCTATCCATGTAGAGATGACATCTCCAATGGAATGTTTTCTTAAAAAAAAAAAAAAAAAAATCTCTTTATTTATTGTGCTTTAGCTATTGAAAAACATACCCCACATGGTAAAAAGCCTATAGAATGGATTTGTAGAACTAATTTCTCTCTCTAGACACCGGTTTTATAATGCTTAAAAGTTGAGGCTTTCCTTAATTGCTTCTTGTACTTTATGGGCTTTGATGACATATTAGATTATTTGAATAGAACTAATCTTTTGTTCTAAATGTTGGCTCTAAATAGTACTTCCTTCCTCAACTAACTTGATGGATAAGTTTTATAGAGTTAAAAAATAATTCTAAATAGCGCTTTTTCTTTCCCTGTCCTAGCCCTTAATTTTCATTTCTTTTGTGAGATGACATGTAATCGAAGCTTGATAAAATAAGAGTACATCCCTAAATGGTGGTACTTCAAATGACATGAAAAAAGGTTTAGTAGAATCAAGTTTGTAAAATCAAATTTTGGTTCTAGTAACTTACTTTGAACAACATTTTCTTTTTAGCTAATGTGGAAGATAGCCTACTAGAACCAAACCTAGGTTCTATGAACTCATTTTATTGGATCTTCTTTTAATAATATTTTACGCTAATAAGCTTTCGATAGCACTATTATATTTGCTAATCTAAATTAAAAATACCTTTTTATTTTTAAAGCTTATTTTAATCTTCATTTTAGCTTCATGAGCTTTGTCCCATATGATATAAATTCTTTAAGCACTATCTTTAAATTTCTATTTTAGAGCTTAGTATAATGCTTCCTCTATGTGTAAGACAAGGTTAATAGAATGGCTCTATAGAATTGAATTCCAATTCTATTTGTTGGCTCTATAAAACTAAATTTTGGTTCTATTTGCTAGCTCTATAGAACTAATTTTACAAGTTAAGCTTTCTAGAACTAAACATTTGTTTTATTTGATAGTTTTGTAGACTTATTTTAGCACTTCCTTTGAGTTGATATGGTAGCTAACTTACTATAAGCTTTCTAGAACCAAAAATTGGTTCTATTTGATAATTTTTCACACTTATTTTGGCACTTCCTTTGAGTTGATATGGTAGCTAGCTTACTAGAATCAAATCTAGGTTCTATGAACTGGTTCTAATGAATCATTTTTTTAATAATCTTATATTGCAAAGAGCTTGGTAGAAGTAAGCTTAGGGTCTACTAAGTAGGTCTAATGACTATGCAACCTTCCTCAAGATTTTCACTAATAAGCTCTTCATAATACTTTTTTGGATACAAACACTTGTCTATTTTACCATATTTGTTAAGCTAGATTAAAAACTTTATTAAGTATGAGCCTTTTCTATTAGGCTCATTTCTATTATATTAATAACCTTAGTCTTAACCTTTAAACTCATTCCAAAGTTGAACCTATCGTTAAGATATCAAGCTCATAATCTTAACCTCTATAAAATTCAATAATATAGCTTACACTATAGCTTGAACTTGAGACCTACATTTAAAATGAAAATGTTTGATTGTTTTGACTAAGTTGACATAGATTATCATTCATTTAGAACTAAATAGAGATTCTAAATGGAGGTTCTAGATCCATTTTCCATCCCAGCATGGTCTACACTTGCTGACCTTAAAAAAATTCAAATTCACATATGTATTTTGTTAAAGCTTATTTTAATTTTGTTGATAGTTATGCTACAAATGCTATGGGTTCCATCTCATATCAATAGAGCTTGAGGTGGAGATTAAGTTTTATAGAACTAGATTACACATGCATCTAAGGGTAAAGCTTAAACTCAACTTTGCATGATAATTGATGTAGCTTGATAAAATCTGCTTACATCATATTCAAGTTCTTGACTTCCAATATGTAACTCTATTGGCTAAGCCTTAAAAGCATGAGCTTTCATTATTGGATAATTTTAGCCTTTAACCTTTAAACTTATTTCAAACTTGGGCTTAATTATAATAGATCCACCTCTTAACTTAAATTCCATAAAAATCAATGATAATATTGAGGTGTTAGCCTAGTGGTATGTGTCTTGGCCTAGTATCCCCAATTCATAGGTGATGGAACACGATATCGCATGGGCCGCGAAATAGCGTACGCGATATCACATCCGCCGCGATATCGCATCCCCCACGATATCGCGTACTCGATATCGCATCTTCCCCTACGATATCGCGTACGCGATATCGCAATGTGTCGCCAAATCTATAAATAACAGGCGGATGTCCCTTGTTTTACAGTTTAGGCCTAAACCGTAGTGAAACTCTGGCAGTTTTACTTCTCCAGAGATAGAATAATTTCCATGTGCCTGCAGTAGGAGATCCAAAGTGAACGGATCTTTATTCAAGCAAATATTGTACCTGAACACAAGTTTGTGTACGGAAATAAAGACAAACTTCTTGCATAAACCTTACAGTGCATGGACTAAGCTAGATAGGAATTTACTTATTGTTATTTATTGTTTATCATTTAAATGCTTTATTAGTTCGTTAAATCTCTCTTAACCCTTCTCCCATAGTTAAGTGCATTCAGTACGACCGCTTCGAGCACGTGCGTTACGCTTGGTGATCCCAGTAACGAATAGCGTTTGGTAACCAAGGTTGCATTGGTTCAGGGTGTGAACAGTAAGTGGGAACAAATGCTGATGCTAGGTTAATTAAGGCTTAGTTAGTTAGTTAAAGTTAGTTAATTAGTCTCTTCACCCTTCACCTCATTAGCATAGGAGATAAAAAAAAAGGACATAAAAATCATATACCTTAGACTTACTTAACCATACAACCATAACAAATACAAGTAAGTCTAGGAAGACAATGAATGATTAACCTTAAGTGTTCCATGAGGCGTGTAGGCACTTAGTCTGTGGAGTTCGACCGGATCGTGCGTGTAACGCTCGTATTTGTATGGTTGAGTGTAAAGGTACCTCGCCACTCATCATTGGCACTGTTGCCAGGGACTAAGTTGTTTGTGTGCTAAGTAGAACATAGGAAATTATCCACATCGTTGGGAGCTTAAACGAACCCTTAGGGTTAATTAAACGAACAATTATATAATGGTTAATTAGCACACCAAATAAGAAACAATGTCTTCTTCTTCTAAAAAAAGAACTTCACCGCCTAGGGATCACACTAGAGATAGTTGGTGGCACCAAACACATAATCAAAATCAGCCATTTCCTCAACAACATCGAGTGGTATATATTCATCCTAATGAGTATATACCCGATTTCACTTTTATCCTCCATCAGGATGAACAACTGTGTTGGCGAGATTTGCAAGGTAACATAGTGTTACCTCCAGATCGGGCATTCCCTAACATGCTTCTTCATGCTCTTGCACAGATAGGCATGACACAACTATATGATGAATACATTGTAGGTGATTTCAACACAAGGGATTACCATCACATAGAAGTGCAACGTCTAAGGGACTCGCAGCAGGAGAGCCACCATACCTTGTTGAAGGGCAAAGGGGTCCTGCACGTCCTAAGTGAAATTGGAGATGGTGAACCAATTATAACAGGTTCTCCATCAAATGATGTTCCCCCTCCTAAAAATAGTGAGGAGGTGGGGTATCAGAACCTACACTCCATGATACACAATCCTGGTTCTGATCCCCATGAACACCAAGTGTTCACTGAGGGAACAAAACCACATGACAAGGATGGGCATTCAGATCGTCATCACGATCGGGGCCGTAGCCACCAAAGAGAAGGTAAGAACCATCGTCATGGTAATGGTTCTCCTTCTTCTTCCCCTTCATCAAATCATTCACCCTCTCCTTCCACATTAGGACGCAATCACAAGGAGCACAACGGTGAGAATAAGGGTAAGAAAAATGAGAGACCTCGATGAGAGAGTCGAGAGCAAGGACGAGGGTAGTCTAGAGAGTCTAGGCATAGTAGAAGGGAAAGTAGGGAAACACGTAGGCATCATAGACGTCATGAGAGAGATGATCATGATGAACCCTTACTTGCCACCTGAAGTATGTTAGATATTACGGAGGTTGTCAGAATACCTAGAAGGCACCAGAAAGATAGCCGGATCAAGAGACTAGATATGAACAATATCCCACGCTTCGAAGGGGGATACAATGCTGACCCGCAAAATCACTTACAGGCATTCCATGATGCCTGCACCTTGCAAAATATTGAAAAAGAGTGGAAAAAGTTAAATTTGTTCCCTAGGACACTCATAAAAGAAGCAGAGAGTTGGTACTGGTCCTTAGAACCGGAAACCATTAGGAGGTAGAGTACGATGTTAGAACTCTTTAACGATAAATATCAAACATACTCCAGAGTGTCCAACTTGCATAAGCATATCCAAGGATGGAAGTAGGGTACTCATGAACCCTTAGATGCTACCATGGGCCGATATTATGCATTGCTACATCGTTGCCCGGGCCATGGTTACGCACAACGGGATCAACTCTGCCACCTCGTAGATGGGCTAAGACACGAAACTAGGAGAACCCTTGGGACATATGCCCAAGGGAGATTATCTAAACTTAGGTCCCATGAAGTTCATAGATTGTTGGAGAAAGTAGCTAAAGAAGAAGGGGAGCTATGGAAAGGAGAAAGCGCGGAAGAGTATAATCGCGATCCTTCCCTTTGAAAGAAGGGTGTAAGATTCTAAAATGAAGAGGATGAGTCACCACTTGAAGAGTTGGTGAATAGAAAAACCTTGTTACTTCAGAAGCTAACAATGGAAGTGGTGGCTAAGGTAGATCAGATACAGGACTCCTTAGATAGTAGACTTGAACTTGTCCTGAAAATTGTAGAGGAGTTTAAGGAATGAAGTAGTGACCATGACAAGAAAAAGCGGAGAGATTTAGGCCATGCATGTGACAAGGGTAAGGGAAAAATGACTATCGCCGATGAAGTTGTGGATTTGGATATAGACAATGACGGTGGATGTGAGATCTTCCAATATGACCATCCTAAGGGATGTTGCCCAATAATCTCACATCTGCAAGAGTCTAGGGTGTATGCACTCAATCCAAGACTTAACAGATGATAGGCACCCCGAAGGTTACCTTATCCCCAAGGTAACCCGAGGCAGTTCCACCAATCGTTAACATATTATCCAAGTCAAAATCCACCACAACCTATCGAGCAACACTAGCAGTGGCAACACCCACAGTCATGGGGGATGCCACCGCCTAGACAACAATACCCTTACCGGCAACCAGACCCATATGGTTATTACGTGCAGCAGTTGGTTTCTCCAATTGACTCTATGGGTCACGAAACCCCACAACATCACTACCAAGTTCGGGAGTATTTTAGGACTCCTTCTCCTCCAGGAGACACATCATATGCATTCCATCCTCTGAATCCATCTGTCACTCTTACACTGGTAGTTCCACTACTGTCCACTCCAACAATGCAAGGGGAACTCCCCACTCAACCGCAGCAATGTAATGCTACGAGAGCTGTAAACCTTCAACCTGCTACTGGTTCTAACAATCGCAAGAAGAGAATACCTTTCTTTAGAACCAAAAGCCCAAACAAGCTCTCACAACCACAAGCAGTTGAATCTGTGTACGTTCCTCCAACAATTAAGGCTTCAGAGCTCCCTTCAAACCAACAACAGAGCTTAATGCACACGGTTATGTTAACACATACTGTTACCGACTGGATCAAGGTAGGCCACCTTCCTAGGAAACTCTCTGACCCTGGAAGTCCCTTAATCTACCTCCAAGTTGCAGAGAATGAACCTCATAAGGCTCTTCTTAACTCAGGTTCTGGAGTCAACTTAATCTCACGAGAAATGTATCAAGCCTGGAACCTGCCTCCACTCAAGAAGAGCAATATTGAACTAGAGCTAGCTGACCAGTCCATAACCATTCCCTTGGGATTGGTGGAGAACATCATTACCACTGTGTGTGGTTGGTCATACCCAGCAGATTTCCTGGTGATAGAAGTCAACATCAACAAAGGGGACTTCCCAATTATAATGGGAAGGGCATGGCTAAGTACAATAGATGCATGCCAAGGAATCCACGATCTTTCCTTGGAAATATCTAAGGTAAACATTTATGGAAAGATCGAGAAGAAGAAAGTTCCATGCATCACATACAGTGATTCAAAGGGTGATGACATGGAGGAATGCTCAGCATCTC